>CM051235.1:139316948-139623298 GCA_027917425.1 Gastrophryne carolinensis
GTGGAACACCCAGCAGACCCGGATTGACCCTGTTCGGGTTAACGTGGGGCTGTCCGGACTCGTTATGGGCAGAGTTCTGTGTAAGGACAAGTCTGCAAATAGTGAGTAACAGGGCTAAACATTGACGTGGGCTGTACATAGGAATCGGTCATGGGTGGGGTCCAAACACTGGGATATTGTGGCGTTGGTGAGTTCAGCACCAAAGTCCTTGGTTGGATGTGTGCACAGGTGCTTTGCTTTCTTATAGCTGGTCCAAGTTTCAATCTCTTTCCATGGAAGCTGATCGGAGAATCTACAATCTTCTGCACATCTACATCATTGTAAAAGGAGACAAAACCATAACCCTTAGAAACGCCAGAGGCATTCCTAATAATTTTGACTTTCTTTACAGCGCCATACTTTTAAAACAAATCCTTAATTTCAGGCTGATCAATCCGACGGTCATTGCCCCCAACAAAAATAGTGTTTGGCATACGTTTCCCCTCTGGAAGGACGTAACCTGATGGCTGATCCTCTTCTTGGCTTCTTGTAACAGACATGACGTGATGCAGGCGAAACCCCTGGGTCTCCCCGACCAGTGGGCTGGAATCGGCAGCTTGGGCTGGAGACCGGGTTGTAACAGGGTTGATGCTGGCTGGCCCAGGGGTAGCGTAGGCAGAAGTCATTGGTCCTAGATCATTTCCCAATAGTACTTCTGCGGGTAAGTTGTCCATAAGTCCCACATGTACCCTGCCAGCTCCAGCACCCCAGTCAAGATGTACTCAGGCGGTGGGGAGTCGAAACACAGCTCCTCCCGCCACCCTTACTTCAACGGTGTGTCTGGTGCGGTCTTTGTTCTTGACCAAATGAGGTTGGAGCAAGGTAAGCGTGGCTCCGGTGTCGCGTAATCCTTGCGCAGTGCGCTCATTGACTCGTACCTCCTGGCGATGGTGCTGTCGGTTGTCTTGGATGGCCGCTTGTACGGGATCAGCTTCATACAGTACCCCCAGATACTCTTCCGAACTGCTCTCAGCTTCCAAACAGTGTGCCGCAGGAGTACGGGAGGTGGAAGGTTGTTATTCTAAGTATGTCACACACCCCACTTCAATCATTAATTATTACAATAGGGTAATACCTACCGCTAGGTGG
Organism: Gastrophryne carolinensis; assembly: GCA_027917425.1. Classification (NCBI taxonomy): domain Eukaryota; kingdom Metazoa; phylum Chordata; class Amphibia; order Anura; family Microhylidae; genus Gastrophryne; species Gastrophryne carolinensis. The sequence goes on from CM051235.1 coordinate 139,318,077, forward strand.
CAGCATTGCAGTGAATCTCCAAAAAATCAACAGGCCCCTCCCGGTCTATACATACCTGGTACCTCCCAATAATCTCCCAGTGTTATTCTCTGCAAGGTGGCGACAAGACAGAAGAAAGAAGTCTCCTGGGTATCACCCCGCCCCCCCCCCCCCCCCATGGTCTATTTCTGCCCGGCTCTTTTTTGTATCATACTTGTTAACTGGCAGCCTCCCAGCTTTGGCTGTAGGCCGGGCAAAAGGTAGCCGGCACCTTAGGTGCCTAGGAGATTAGCTCCTCCGCTCGACCCCTCATTGCGGGGCATAGCAGGATTCCCGAAGTGGTGATCCGGATGTGGGATGCCCCCATTTACCTAGCAGTTAGATAGCTTTTTACAGGATTTTGTCTGGATATGGGACAGTGGTCTATTCCTTTGCACCGGGTGTCATGGATGTTTGTGTGTGTGTGTGTTTGCGGCTGAACTGGCTGATATATGTGGGGCTCCTGCGCTTGTTTTCTGTGGCGTTGTTTCCGCTGGCGTTTTGGTAGGTGTGTTAGACCGGCCTGCTTTGTGTGCTTTATTACTGTTTTACTGCATGATGGCGACTTTTGGCGGTTTTCCCCTCAGGAGCCGAGGGGCGGGGTCACGCGGTGCGCTGCGCCGCGGGCCTGCCTGTTGGCGAAGCGCCGCGCTCGGCGCTTGCGGCTTTGCGTGACTGGCATGCTCAGGGGGAGAGTGTGTGTGTGTCTTTCCACTTGTGGGACCGGCAGGTAGCTCCGCTGGTCCCGTTGTGGGAGGTGACGTCGGAGTGGGGCGGGACCGCGTCGTGCGCGGTCCGCGCGTTGATTGGTCCGTTGGGAGGGGCGGGGCTAACTCGGCTCCCGCGCTTCCAGGGCTCGTCTCCTCCTTCCTCCCAGGCACGGAGCGGTGATTGGGCCGCCATCTTGCTGCGGGTGTCACGCTGCGGTTGTGCTCTCCTCCGGGTAGGCGTACTTGTGCTGTTGCAGATTTGCCTGCGGGGGTGTTTTTGTGTCATACTGGAATGTTTGTTGTGTCCCCCGCTTTACATCCCCCCTTCCCCCCTCCTCCTCGCTCCCGCCCACTTTTTGAGGTGCTGGCTGGATATATTAACCATCTGCTTGATCTATGGTTAAAAGGGGGGGGGAGACGTATTTTGGGGGTTATTTGTATGATTTACATATGTATTCTTGTGCCCGGAATGATTGTTGTCCCTGTTTTTTTGTGTCTTTTAGATCCTGGGATCCCGTCTTGCAGGGCTCTCCCGGTCTTATATACCTGGCTAGTGGGGGTTGTTTCTAGGCCATTGTTCCATTATTGGGACATATTTTATGCTAAATTCCCATGGTCAGGATTTTTAAAGAATTTTAGATATTAAAGGGGCATCCCGGGTCGCGTACTGCGTAAATCCCTGGGTTCTGCGAATACCATAAATTTCACCACATGGAGGCTGCCAAAGATACCGGAAACGGTCCTTCGGGACAATCCAAGGTGTGTGGGGGTTGTGGGGCTCCGCTCCAGGGAGATGATGTCATTTTGTGTATTCCATGTGCACAGCGGAACATTGAGCGGCAGTCCAGCACTCCGGTGCCTAGCACTTCATCGGCCGCGCCATCTCCCTCTCCCCCTCGCTTGTTCCGGACCCCGTGTGACGTTGTCCTGGGTGGGGATTCGCAATCTGAGGTATGCGCCCGTTTGGCCAGCCTTGAGAAAATGTTTTCCGCAGTGGTCGCTCAGAAGGCTCCAGCTAAGCGGAAGCATCTGTCTCCGCCTCCGCCGGATTCAGATGAGGAAGTTATTGGAGACCTGGACTGGTCAGATCGTCCCCTTGAAGATGGTGAACTCGTTGAGGAAGAGGATTCCGAGGGTCAGCAGTTGCTGGGTGCTGAGGGGTACCAGGCTGAGGGCCTTCCTCTCGATTCGTCTACTATTCTGGCTCAAATGTTTGAGGTTTTGGATTTGGATCCTCCGGCGGTTGCTCCTAGGCCTAAGGGTCAGCTTTTTGGGGTGTCCAAGCAGCGCTTGGAGTTTCCCAGTCAACAGCATTTTGAAGAGGTTGTACTCAAGCAATGGGAGCAACCTACGCGTCTCGTCGGTGTGCCGTCTAGCTGGGATAGGAAGTATCCTTTTCCGGCGGAGTTGATGAAGCGTTGGTCTGTCCCCCCTGAGGTAGATACTCCGGTCTTGGGACTGTCCAACACGGCGGTCGTGCATTCTCCTGACACGACTTCGCTCAGGGACGGCGAGGATCGCCGGATTGATCAGCTGGCCCGCCATGGTTTTGTATGTGCGGGTTCGGTGTTAAGGCCTGTCTGTGCTTCGGCTCTTTTGACTTTGGCGGTCAGGTCTATTGTCAGGGACTTAGGTGTGGATCTCGATCCTACCTGTGATGAGTCTCTTGCACTTAAGCGCTGTGATTCCTTCTTGTCTTTTATCCTGGCCGCTCAGGAGGATGCCATGTTGATGTGTGGCAGGGCTACTGCCTTGCTGGTAGCTATCCGTCGTTGTGTGTGGTTGAGACAGTGGACGGCGGATTTTAATTCTAAAAGATCGCTTACGGCTCTTCCCTTTTTGGGTTTGAGGCTTTTTGGTGAGAGGCTGGATTCTGTTGCCAAGGGAGGTAAGTTACCTCAGCGCAAGAAATGTCGCCGTTCCTTTTGGGGGACGGTCTCCTTCAATCCGTCCTTTCGGGGAGCCAGAGCCGGCAGGGGTGCGGGCTTCTCGGCCTCCAGGGGCGCCAGTTGGAATAGGGGTAAAGGCCGTGGCCGCCCTGTTCACGTCTGGGGCGCCAAGCCCAAGCCAGTTGCCAAGCCCGCTCAGCAATGAGCGTGCGCCCTCACCCGTACGGGTGGGGGGGCGGTTGCGACTCTTCTCCCGGGTATGGGACCAGGAGGTCTCGGACAGGTGGATCCGGGAGGTGGTGTCGACCGGTTACAAGTTGGAGTTCGAGTCCCGTCCTCCTCCAAGGTTCTTCAGGTCTCGGGTATCTTTGGATCCTTTGGCCGCGCAGGGGCTCCTGGCGGCGGTAAGGAATCTTCTAGAATTAGCTGTCGTTTGCCCGGTTCCTCCTTCAGAGGTAGGGCGCGGGTTTTATTCCAATCTCTTCACTGTCCCCAAAAAGGACGGGTCCTTCCGTCCTATTCTGGATTTGAAGTTTCTCAACAGATTTATTCGTCCCCGGAAGTTCCGCATGGAAACCCTGCGGTCTGCGATCGGTTTGCTTCGGCAGGGGGACTTTATGACGTCCATAGACATCAAGGATGCGTACCTGCACATTCCGATTTTCCCAGCTCATCAGAGGTTCCTTCGTTTCGTGGTGGAGGATCGGCATTTTCAGTTTGTGGCTCTTCCATTCGGCCTCACCTCTGCTCCCAGAGTGTTCACCAAGGTGTTGGCGGGGGTGATGGCCCTGCTCAGAGCTCAGGGGATTCGCATTGTGCCTTACCTGGACGATCTTCTCATCATGGCGCCTTCCTTCAGTCAAGCAGAGGGGGACACCAGCATGGTGGTGTCTATGCTGGAGAAGTTCGGCTGGGTGATCAATTACCCCAAGTCCTCTCTGGTTCCGGCCAGGGTGGTGACTTTTCTGGGGATGTCGTTGGACTCCTGCCAGCACAGAGTGTTTCTCCCTCAGGCCAAGGTTCTGTTGATTCAGGAATTGGCTCAGCTTCTTCTCTCCCATCCTCGTCCGTCCATTCGACTAGGGATGAGACTGGTGGGGTTGATGGTGGCCTCGTTCGAGGCAGTTCCCTTTGCGCAGTTTCATACGAGGACGCTTCAGCTTTTCAGCTTCATCTTTTGGCGTCTTGGGACCGGCGTCCGAGGACGTTGGATCGTCCTTCCGGATGTCCCCTCGGGTTCGGCAGTCCCTTCTGTGGTGGTTGGTCTAGGACAACCTTTTGAAGGGCAGGTCGTTTCTGACCCCGCTTTGGGAAACTGTCACCACGGATGCCAGTTTGTCAGGATGGGGAGGTTTCTGGAAGGATCTTCAGTTTCAGGGGCAGTGGGACCCTCAGGAGGCCCACTTGCCCATCAATGTTCTGGAATTGCGAGCCATCAGGTTGGTTCTGTCTCGCTTGACGCATCATTTACAGGGCCTGCCGGTTCAGGTTCGATCGGACAATCAGACGGCGGTTGCTTACATCAATCACCAAGGAGGGACTCGCAGTCTGGGTGCCCACAGGGAGGTGTCTCTGATTCTAGTTTGGGCAGAGACTCATGTCCCTTGCATCTCGGCAGTTTACATTCCAGGAGTGGAAAACACAGAGGCAGACTTTCTGAGCCGGTGTGCGTCCCGCCGGGGGGAATGGTCTCTCCATCCCCAGGTGTTTCAGTCGCTTTGTCTCCGATGGGGGACGCCGGAGGTGGATCTGTTTGCCTCTCGTCACAATCACAAGCTTCTGACATTCGTGTCTCTGTCCCGGGATCCTCTGGCTCTGGCGGTGGATGCCATGGCCCTGAGCTGGAGGGACCTGGGGTTTCTTTATCTGTTTCCTCCGATTCCCATGCTAGGCAGGGTGCTGCGAAAGTTGGTTCTGGAAGGAGTTCCCGCCATTCTCGTGGCTCCGAGGTGGCCAAGGCGGGTGTGGTTCGCAGACATCGTTCGTCTGGCAGTAGATCAATTCGATCTGCCTCTTCGGCCGGATCTTCTCACTCAAGGCCAACTGTGTTACCCCAGTTTACAAACGCTGGCTTTGACGGCTTGGCTGCTGAAACCTCCATCTTAAAGGAGGAGGGTCTTTCGGATTCGGTCATTCGGACTCTTATTAGTGCCAGGAAGAGATCTTCTTCTTCCATCTATTATAGGTCTTGGAGATCTGATATTGATTGGTGTGAGGCTAGGTCTTTGCCTTGCCGGGTCTTTTCTATTTCTAGGATTTTGGAATTTCTTCAATCAGGGCTGGACTCCGGTCTTCAGCTGAGTACTTTGAAGGGGCAGGTTTCTGCTTTGTCTATCTTTTTCCAGAGGTCTTTTGCTAGCCATTCTTTGGTCAAGACTTTTTTCCAGGGGGTTTCGCATCTGCGGCCTCCTAGGAAGCCGTTGCTCCCTGTTTGGGATTTGAATTTGGTTCTCTCTGCTCTTCAGGCTCCTCCTTTTGAGCCTTTGCGGGATATTGCTCTGTCCACTCTTACTCAGAAGGTTGCCTTCCTGGTGGCCATCACTTCGGTTCGGCGTGTTTCGGAGTTGCAGCTTTGTCTATTCAGGCTCCTTATTTTGAGGAACATCAGGACAAAGTGGTTTTTCGCTTTAAGTCAGACTTTCTCCCTAAAGTGGTCTCTGTTTTTCATCTTAACCAGGACATTGTTCTTCCTTCTTTGTGTCCTAAGCCTAAGAATGTCAAGGAGAGTGCTTTGCACTGTTTGGATGTTGTACGTTGTGTCAGGTACTATCTACGTGCTACGTCTTCTTTTCGTAAGACTGATGCCTTTTTCGTTGTGCCCTGTGGGCTTAGGAAGGGTTTGGCTCCGGCCAAGTCTTCCATTAGCAAATGGATTCGTCAGGCGATTGTTGGAGCCTATTCGGCCAAGGGGAAGGATCCCCCTTTTCGTGTTACTGCTCATTCTACTCGCGCGGTTGGAGCGTCCTGGGCTTTTCAGCACCAGGCTTCTGTTGAACAAGTTTGTAAGGCTGCAACTTGGTCTTCGGTTCATACTTTTTCTAAGTTCTATAAGGTTGATGTGCGGGCCTCAGCGGATCCTGTTTTTGGTCGCAAGGTTCTGCAGGCTGCAGTGGTTTGAGTTTTTCTGCATTATTGCCTGGTTGGATACCCACCCTTTTCTGGACACTGCTGTTGGATGTCCCTATTGTAATAATTGATTGAAGTGGGGTGTGTGACATACTTAGAATAATACCATTTTGTGAATACTCACCTGTAAAATGGGTATTATAAGTATGTCACACACCCCACTTCACCCGCCCTTTTTGGTATCCTGGCTCTTTATATGGTGAAGTTTAGTTCTTTACGTTTGAGGGTTACATTTGTTTGTTCCTGGTACCTTGTCTTACTGCTGTTCTAATACTGGGAGATTATTGGGAGGTACCAGGTATGTATAGACCGGGAGGGGCCTGTTGATTTTTTGTAGATTCTCTGCAATGCTGCCACCTAGCGGTAGGTATTACCCTATTGTAATAATTAATGATTGAAGTGGGGTGTGTGACATACTTATAATACCCATTTTACAGGTGAGTATTCACAAAATGGTATTTTTGCCTCCACGTGTTTCGGGGAGGCTCTAGGGGGCAATCCCTGCGATAATGTCCCCATTGTTTGCAACAATGGCACTGAACTGTGGAGAGGTTCGGTTGCTGCGCTGGCCTAGAGTCAGAGTTGGCGCTGAAGCCACAGGTGCTTGAAATTTGATGGGAGGTGGTGGTTTTGGAGCGGACTGTTATGTCCGGCGGGCATCGGTGTACTCGTCGGCTAGACGAGCAGCCTCAGGTAGCGTTAGAGGCCTCCAGTCACGTACCCACTCTCTTAGCTCTGGTTGCAGGGCATTGAGAAAATGTTCTAGTAAAAACAACTGTAGTACATCCTCAGCGGTTGTGGCTTGGCATCCAGTGACCCAGTGTGATGCTGTACGATGGAGGCGACATGCCCACTCCCTGTAAGAATCCCCTCCCTTCTTTTGGGATTCCCGAAATCGTCGCCTGTAGGCTTCCGGGGTGACAGCGTACCGGGCTAACAAAGCCTCCTTTACCAGATGGTAGTGTGGTAAGTCCGCATCAGGGATGGCCCGGAAAGCATCGGAAGCTTTCCCAGATAGTTTCCCTGATAATATGGTGACCCATTCCTCCGTGGGTACCCGGGGTAAAGCGCACTGCCGTTCAAAATCGGCCAAAAATCCGTCAATCTCGTCGTCACTTTCCTGGAAGGATTTAAATGCTGCAAATGGAATCTTTCTCCCCCCAGTGTAACTGAGGCTGAGAGACTGCTGGGTTGAAAGTCTCCGATCTTCCCTTCGCTTACTGGCCTCCGCTGCGGCGAAGACTCGGTCGATCAGTTCCTGTGATGGATTCGGGCCATAGACCGACAATCTGTTCCGAACCGCTTGAACGAGAGCAGCGTCTTCATCGGCCTCTATATTGGTTTCGGTCCTCACTGCTGCACGATCCATTTTGATCAGCTCGGCTATCAGTTCCTGACGTGGGCGGTTGCCAACTGACCTTCCCCGGCTCTCGAGTAGATCCTTCAGGGTCAGCCTTTTCAACTTGTCATACTGATTCTACATCAGTATGCACTCACTCTGGGTAGAAAGGACCATCCCGTGTGTTTCCCCCAATAAGAGACAGAACTCCGTATTGAGGGTGAAGATGAACTTAACTTTATTAGTGCCACACTGTGCCTTATATTCAAGGCTCCATGCAAGGGGACCTCCCCCCGTGGACCTGATGGAGGACTGCATGACAAATACACAGACCAATGGGAGCAGGGCACACAATCCCTCAACTGTGCCGGTAACACAACCAGTAGAACAATAGCAGTCTGTAACACAATCAGTAGAACAATAGCAGTCTGTAATACAATCAACAATGGCAGTCTGTAAAGCAATCAATAACACAATGGCAGTCTGTCTGGGACATGCTCAAGAAAATGAAAGTAATGGGTCTATGCAGAAAAAGTGCCTTTAAAATCCAAAGGCAGAGTCTGTCACATGCACCAAACCAGACATTCTAGATAATAAGAATAGGTACGGCTAAAAAGTAAATGCTGTATTCACTACTATTACTTGTGTACAACCCCTGCAGTTTTCAAACTATTGCAGTTTTTAAAACTACACACTTCTGTCCTGCTGCACTTAAGTCAAGCTGCTCTCACACAGGCTGAAACTCCACAAATAAGATTCCTCCCATTCCTAGGATTTAAGATACGAGGTATCATTTTCCCTCAGATATGGTTAAGCCATGGTCTCTTACTCCGGTAGTAGATGCTCCTGTGTCAAGACTTTCGAACGCCACCGTCATGCCCTCTGCCGACAATGCTTCTTTAAGAGATCCTACAGAAAAGCGTATGGATCAGTTGGCCCAGCACACCTTTTCTAAGGTAGGCTCGCTTTTCCAAGTATACAGCACGTCCTGTTAAACTAAATTCTTTACGTCTGGGTTATCCGCCACAAGGTGGCACAGTGGACTGCAGAAAGACTTGTGGCATCTCCCGGCCCTATAAAAAGCCAGGAACCTCCCACAAATTCCCAGTTTTCCTTCTGCAGTCGGACTTCAAGGATAGAAGATGTCTCTCTCTCTTGCGCAGGAGAGCGAGGCAACCAAGCCTGCGGCCCTGCAAGTCTATTCCCATCCGATTCTGGACTCCCACTGCCTCCCAGCCTCGGCTGACAGATTGGGTGAAGGTAGAAGAGCACTAGGGTCAAGTGCTCCAGGAGCACTGCTCCAAGCCGCAGAACCTGTTCCACAAAGGGTGCACTGCCTTCTGAGGGAGTGAGTTATTTTGGGACTATGTCTTCTTCTTTTACTTCTGGGGCTCCCCCCTCTCCCCTCCCCTCCCTGGCCATGGATACTCGCCACTGCCTTCCCTCATCTCCCTCTCTTCTCCCCCCTCTCTGACTCCGTTTGGAGGGGGGGGCGGGTGTTGGTGGTGGTGTTTTCTGAGGTAATTTGGCGATTTTGGTGTGTTTTTGGTGTTTTTAGCTGCCGCGCAGCTTTGTTCTATGCTCCGCGCCTGTGGGCGCTATAACCTGAGGTAATTTTGCTTTGTCATGGCCCCGGCCGGGTCACGTGAGCGATGTTTTCGCGCTCTTCGAAGGGGGCGGGGCCTGGTGATGCTGTGGATCGCACTATTCCCGTGCGGCCCGCCCCTCGAGGTACCTCAGCCGGCACCATTTTGAACAAACTGCGTGTCTGGTTTTCTTCATTCCCGGCTGCAGTGCTGCTTTCCCTGGTGTATCGCTTTACCTAGCGGTCTGTGCCTGAGTGACCCCGCATTGTCTTTGGTCCGTGAGTCCCCCTTGGGGTTTTTTTTGACCGTGGGATTTTCATGTGCTGCGGGATGCTCCTGTGTATTCTAAGCATACAGCACATCCTGCTCCAGAATAGTAATAACATGTGGGTAATCCTCCGCCTCAGGCGCCGTGCACTGCAGACATGCAGAAAACAAGCTCCTCCCGGCCCCACACACACCGAGGGACCTCCCACAAATCCCCAGATTTCTCTGCAGTGCAGGAACTGCGAAGACATGAAGTATCACGGTCTCTATTTCCACCCGTCCTCTTCAGATGAAATATGCCTCCCAGCCTGGGCTGCGCGGGTCGGGTGAAGGTAGTCAGCACCTGGTGTGCTGAACGGAGCCATGCTCCACCACAATCCCCCTCCATAGGGTAGGCGGTCAGGCCAATGGTGAGCCTCTAGTGGATGCCCCTCCCGCAATCTTGCCCGTGCCCCTCACAGACTTAGTCCATGGACGTCTGCTTCCCCCTCGCTTCCTCCCGTAACTCGGGGGGGAAAAGGTGGGGGGGGTATGTGTGGCAGCCCTAGTGCTAACTTCACTTTTAGACCTTGGTTTTTTATTATTGGGGTCAGTGTCGCGCCTTGCTATACAGTGCGAGCCGTCGTTTTTATTAACAAACTGCCTAGTCGGCAGCATCATTCCAGCGTGTCAGCATTTTAGACGTACGCCTTATTCCCAACTGTTCTACGTTTTTGCCGTTGGTTAGAGCTTCGCACTCTTTGGGGGAGGCGGAGACTCGGCATGACGCGCTTCGCGTCACAGCCCGGACTGGCCCACCCCTCGAGGTTCGCTGGCGCCATTTTAACTATCTTTGCGCGCGCGTGGTGCGGTTCGCCTCCTTTCTTGGTCATGTAAGTGCCCTCCTGGGCGGCATGGTTCTATGTCTTTCAGGCTGCGCATGGCACTGACTCCACCCCTCTTGTCCCATTATGTCTTTCAGACGCCAGGACTTCGGTGGCTTCCCCCGGCCTAACATATATTACAGCGGGTCCACTTTACAAATTTTCCCACTTTACTAGCGGGTTTTTGGGGCATCCAGGGTTGCCTATTGCATAAATCCCTGCGGTCATACTGCTTAATAATCACCATATGGAGGCATTTCAGAATTATGCAACCGGGGTCCCTCCGGGACATGACCGGCTGTGTGCAGTGTGTGGTCAGCCCCAGGCTGAGGCTGACAGGGCACGGATCTGCGGACAGTGTGCAGAACAGGCAGGTTTGCCAACGGAGGCACCTCCCTTCCTTACTCCCGTCTCCCCGGTCCCAAATATCACTCATGACGAGTCCCACTCGAGCGGGGATGACCTGCAATCAGTGCCGCGCGTCTTGCCCACGGCGGAGCAGGTGCTTTCTGGATTGGTGGAGCGTATGAGCTCTGGTAAAAAGCGGTCCCTGACGCCTCCTGGCTCCCCGGTTCCTGAAGATACCGATGATATGCAGGACCCTGACCCTTCTGAGGAAGGTGAGCTATTCTCAGATTCGGGCTCCTCTTCGGGATGCCCGGGGGCTGCGATGATTCTGAGCCTGGTTCTTGGGGTCTGTGAGACACAGATGAAATTCTTAAGATTTTTGAGGTTTTGTCAATCTCCCCACCTGGAGAGATCCCCAAGCCTAAGGAGAGTTTCATACAGCGCCGCCGTGCTTGGAGTTCCTAGAACAGGAACATTTCCAGAATCTTATATCCCAAGAATGGGAATCACCTTGTAAGCTTAAAGGGGTCCCCAGGGGTCTGGGAATGGAAGTACCCTTTCCCTCCTGATGTGGTTAATTTATGGTCAGCTCCCCTGGTGGTGGACGCACCGGTTATAGGGGTCACAAACTCCCCTTTCATGACTACTCCTTTTTACCGTACCCTTTGGGATGTCGAGGACCGGCGCATTGACAGACTGGCTTCCCACGCCTTCTCATGTGCTGGGACGGCTCTGCGCCCGGTTTGTGCCGCGGTCATCACTGCGGTGGCCGCCAGGACTCTTGTCAGAAAAATACTAGATCACCGCCCTGAGGACCTCCCTTGGGGGGTGTTTAATGCGCTGTCAGACTGTGAAGCGTTTGTGAAGTAAATTCTATCAGCACTGGATGACACCATTAAGATGTGTGCTAGAACCTCAGCCCTTGTAGCTATTCGCCGCCTGGTCTGGCTGCGACAGTGGGGTGCTGACGAGGCTACAAAAAAGGCTCTCACTTGCCTTCCCTTCAGAGGACGGCGGTTATTTGGGGCCGGTTTGGACCTTTTTGGTAAAAAGGGTAAAGCACCCTTGCGCAGAAGGCCGCTCCGGCCTCCACGAGGCAGGGTCACCCCTCCACCTCCCCACGTTGGTGTCAAACGCGAACCTGAGGTGTGCTTCCAACTGTTCGGTGTGGATTTCCACCATGGGGTGGGCAGGCAGCGCCCTGGGCCTTCTGGCAGGGCTAAGTCCAAATCAACCAAGACCTCCGAAGCATGAAGGGGCGCCCTCGCCCTTCCGGGCCTATGGCAGGCTTGGCAATTCTACCTTCACAGGTAGTCCCTATATGACACCTCTGTCTTGGGTCACGGGCCCCCTGTGCAAGGGGGGCTTCCGGCCTCTTGTGAAGTACTAGATCTTCTTAGTTTCCCTTGTGTCTGCTGGATACCAAGACCATTTCTAGATAGTGTTGCAGGACCAACCCTGCGGATTGAGGCATTATTGGGGGCCTCTCTTTCGTTCCCAGGCTACTCGCCATGGCACGAATGGGGGTGATGTCTCTGACACGCCTGGGGGGGTGTCTCCGTTAGGACCTACCGGGTCGTCTTCCTTACTCCCCAGTCTCTGCGTCAGGCTGAGTGGATTGGTCGGCCAGCGGTGTCCCCTGGGAGCTACTGGATGGTTGCTCAGTCACCTCAATCCCTCATGGTCCCTTATCCGCTATCCCCCATTCCTGGGATTCGGTTCAGGCTTGAAGCCTTCTTCTCTGGCAATAAGGGGACTCCTGGTTACGGGGGCTCTGCCCCCCTTTACTGGCGCCTTACCTTCACCAGGCGGGATGGCAGCTGGTGGGCCCGTTGGTGGCACATCAAGATGATGTCACTTATATACCGAGCCCTTGGGCTCTTCGGCACAGTAGGTTATTGAGCTTACATATGTTCCAGCACCCTGGTGCTTGGTCTGTGCTCATGCCCCCTTGGTAAGGTGGTTCCTCTTGAGCTTCTCATATTTAAGGGCCCCGTCAGGGGGCACCCCCTTCCTTACTAGCATCTTCCAGTGAATGGTCACCCTGGGTACCAAGTCTCGCAGGTTTGGCGGGGGAGGGGAATTTCTTCCACAATCCCCGTGGTTTCTAGGTAGGGTCCCCTAGAGGGTCCATCTTACCTGCTGGTTTTGTTGAAACGGTGTGCCCTCCGTTGACTCTTTATGGCTGGACTTCTCCTCCTTTAGGATCGGTTGGTTTATTGGGGGACTCCTGGTCTGTTGAATGACAATGGCCTGTTTTACTACTGGTCTAAAGATTGAGGCAAGATGCTCCCTCTGGAGGGTCTCTGATCCTGCCTTGGGCGGGGGTCTACTTCCCCTGCTTCTCAGCAGTATTCGCTTCAATAGATGCTCTTAGCGGCAGGTTATGCTATCCTGGTGTCGCCCGGGGGGCCTAGCGTGGCTCTGTTGGGTCTCCCTCCTAACACAGGGGCTCTGCCCTTGTTTTTTTTTACTGTCCCAGAATATTCTGACTCTGGTCTGGGGGGCTGAGTATTTTAGGCATAGACTTGTTATTTATATGCCTTCTCTTCATCACCCTACTTGCGGGGTTTCTGCGCACGGTTGGCCTGATGAGTCCCGTGAGATGGATGGCCTGGGTGGCCTTGGGAGCTGTGGTTCACAGATGCCTCTGCTGAAGTCTGTTGACCTGTTCGCTCTCTCAGGAGTGCGGTTCTACCCTTGTCAGGCCCCTTCCCTTGTCCCAATATAAGGTTCCTGTCTGGGGATTGACAGCTGAATTATCCACCCCTTGGAGACGGGCCTTATCTTCTGGATGACTCAGTATGAGGGAGGTCGGGGAGCAAGCTCCCCAGCTTCCACTTCCTCCGTCTATGGGTTTTTTTTGTGGTAAACCATATGGATTGGCATGAGCCTTGGTCTCTTCCCTGTTAAACGTTCTCGGTTCCCAGGGCCTTTAAAGTAATTACAGCGTAAGTTGGGGTTGGCTCCCCATCTGGGGACTCTGAAGGTGCAGGTTCTGTCCTGGCCTTTCCTGCAGGAGTCTGGTTCTGTTGCCGTCGTGGGAAATTCCTTTGGGGATTGCTTAGCTGCATCTCCCAAGTAGTTCCATGGTCCCTGTGGGGATCAATTTTCATTTTTTACCCTGCGGATTTTCCTGGGGACGGTAGTCCAGGTCGCTTCTCTGGGGCCTTCTGACTCCGTCACGTGTGCCCAAGAAGGTGGATGTGGTTACTTAACCTTGGCTCGATGTGTGTGTATATAGATAGATAGATAGATAGATATATGGCTGCAGGCACCCCATACCTTGGGGGTGTTCCTTCTTACGACGGGCCTCCGGTCCAAGTGGTCTGTAGGATCATTGTTTTAGTCCTTTAGTCTAACTATGGACTTTATTCTTAATACTAATATGAGGGGCTACATTCCCTCTACAGGTGTTGCACTTTTCCCCATGAGGGTTTTCATGGCCCTTAGGGGGACTGATGCTCTTGATGTCTACGGGCGCCTCTTTATGTATGCGCCTGATATCTCCTTCCAGCGCCGTTGCGCCCTTTGGATTAATCCTTCTGGATGTTCCCTGATCCTGAGTGAAGCCTCGGCTTCGTGATAATTAGGAGTCAGTATTCCCGCCTTGGTCTGGTGACCTGTTATGTTGCCCTTAGGGGGTGTTACAAGTTTTGCCAAGAGGCTTCCTGGCCTGTGGGCTGGTTGGGTCATTGCCCTGACCTATATTTCTCTTTAGGGGAAAGATTCTCCCCTTTTTCTGTTATTCCGTTCTATTGGTGCTTGGGTACCACTGGCCCTTCAGCACCAGGGTTTTTTCTGTTGATTAAGTTACTAGACTTATGGCGTGTCTCTGTTCATACCTTCTGGTCTTGTTATGAGACTGGCGTTAGAGCCTTTGCTCATGTCATGCCTGTTGCAAGTTTTGCAGGTGACAGCGCCTTTACTGTCCGCTGTGCCTTGTTTTTTCCTGGGGATCCCACCCTGCTTATGGACACTGCTATTGGATGTCCCACATGTTATTACTATTCTGGAGCAAGACGTGCTGTATGCTTAGAATAATACAACTCTGTGAAGTACTCACCTGTAGAGTTGATATTATATGCATACAGCACGTCCTGCTCCACCCCACCCTGGTTCATTTGTTCTGGATCCCCTGTATGGTGATTTGTTCTCAATAGATATTATTACCAGTTTTTCTGGGTGGTTGTTCCTCCCGGCTTCTCTTCTCACTGCTTTTCAATGCTGGGGATTTGTGGGAGGTCCTTCGGTGTGTGTGGGGCCGGGAGGAGCTTGTTTTCTGCATGTCTGCAGTGCACGGCGCCTGAGGCGGAGGATTGCCCACATGTTATTACTATTCTGGAGCAGGACGTGCTGTATGCATATAATATCAACTCTACAGGTGAGTACTTCACAGAGTTGTATTTTTACTTATGTCTTTCAGGCGGGATACCGTTGGGTTGTGGCTCTTCCAGCTTACTCCTTCCTCCCCCTCACTCCCCCTTCACAAAATAGACTTCTGGGGGCATCCCGTGGGAGGGCATCCTGGGTGAGTTCTGTCTTAAGCCTTTACCCACTACTGGTCTATTGCGCCTGTGTTAATCATCATATGGAGGCTTCAGGGGATAGCATGCTTGGGGGCCCTGCAGGGCAAGCCCGGCTATGTTCCATGTCTGGGTATCCCCTGTGATTAGCAGTGTCACGGTGTGCGAATGCAGTGTGCTGAGAGTGTCATTGCGCCACAAGCTGGTTTGCCTGCTTCGCTTCCCAGCTCTGAGCCTCCCTCTGCTTCCCCTACTCCCCTGCTCCTGCAACTAGGCCCCTGTGAGGGCACTGTTAGCAGGGAGTCTCATTTTGATTTGGCTCGCGGGTGGCTAACATTGAGAGGCAGCTTGCCAAGCCTGTTCCTAGGAAGGCCTCTGGCAAGAAGCGGCACCTGGATCCCAGGCCCTCCCCCCTTGTTAAGGTGTATGTGGGGATTGATGAGTTTGGTGGCTTGAGATGGGGGGACTTTCCCAGGATTCTGACTCCTCTGGGAACCAGCAGGTGGGTTGCGATAGTGAACCTGGGTCGGAGAGGATTCATGGTACCCTGAGGACACTGATAATCTGTCACATATTTTTGATATATTGCACATTGCTGCCCCTGAGGTGGCTAAGAGAAAGCAGGGGGATCTCTTTCGCCCTGGTAAACCGCGTCCAGAGTTCCCTGAGCAGGAACATTTTACCATTTTGGTACTTAAAGAATGGGAACGTCCTAGCAGGCTGCCTGCTGTGCCCAAGGGTTGGATAAAAAGTATCCTTTTCCTGCTGATCTTGTTAAGAAGGCTTGTCCAATACTTCGGTCATGCCTTCCCCTGACACTACCTCTCTGAGAGATGGTGAGGACCGGCGCGTGGATCAATTGGCCTGCCATGCTTTTACCTGTGAGGGGGCTGGATTGCGTCTGACCTGTGCCGCTGCCATTACTGCTATTGCCCTCAAGAGGCTGCTCAAGCGTCTCCTTGATGGTGCTACAGCTGGTAGCGGGGGGGGGGGGGTGACTATAGTACTCTCTTACTTCTGATTTAGAGGCCATTTCGGGGGTCCTCCATCCTCCTCCCTTCCTTTCGGCTCCCAAAGGAGGTCGTGGCTCCCTCTTCTCTAGTGGCCGCAGAGATTCTTGGGGCCGTGGCAGATCCCGTGGTCGTCCCGGTCTCTCCTGGATACCAAGCCCAAACCCTCGCACAAGCCCCTCCAGGCATTAAGGGGCACCCTCACCCATCCGGGTGGGGGGGCGGTTTCGGCTCTTTGCTCACGTCTGGAGGCTTCACGTCTCGGACCGTTAGATACAGGAGGTATTGTCCTCCCGGTTACAAGATCTGAAGGGACTTAACGAATTGTCAGATTCAAGCATTTTCGTATGGAGACGCTACGCTCTGCTGTCAGTACTGTGGACATCAAGGATGCTTATCTTCATCTTTCCAGGTCATCAGAGATTTCGAAGGTTCGCTCTGGAGGATCAGCATTACCAGTCTGCGGCTCTGCCCTTTGGTATCACCTCGGGTGTTCGCCAAGATACTGGCGGGAGTGATGGCTCTGCTACGGATCCAGGGCATCTGCATCATTCCTTACCTGGACGACATCCTGATTGTGGCCAACTCCTTTCCTCGGGCCGAGCAGGACACTCACATGGTGACCTCCACTCTGGAGTCCTTCGGCTGGGTGTTCAACTTTCCCAAGTCTTCTCTGTCCCCATCCTCGGTGAGTTCCTTTCTGGGCATGACTTTGAAAACCTCTCAGGTCGGGGTGTTCCTTCCTCAGCAGAAGGTGGAGGATCTTCAGATGCAGGCTCGGGCTCTATCAAGTCCTCATCCCTCCATCTGTCAGGGGATGCAGTTGGTGGGCCTGATGGTGCCCTGCTTCGAGGCAGTCCCCTTTGTTCAGTTTCACATGAGACATCTTTAGTTACTCCTCTTGTCTTCCTGGGGATCCCACCCTGCTTATGGACACTGCTATTGGATGTCCCACATGTTATTACTATTCTGGAGCAAGACGTGCTGTATGCTTAGAATAATACAACTCTGTGAAGTACTCACCTGTAGAGTTGATATTATATGCATACAGCACGTCCTGCTCCACCCCACCCTGGTTCATTTGTTCTGGATCCCCTGTATGGTGATTTGTTCTCAATAGATATTATTACCAGTTTTTCTGGGTGGTTGTTCCTCCCGGCTTCTCTTCTCACTGCTTTTCAATGCTGGGGATTTGTGGGAGGTCCTTCGGTGTGTGTGGGGCCGGGAGGAGCTTGTTTTCTGCATGTCTGCAGTGCACGGCGCCTGAGGCGGAGGATTGCCCACATGTTATTACTATTCTGGAGCAGGACGTGCTGTATGCATATAATATCAACTCTACAGGTGAGTACTTCACAGAGTTGTATTTTTACTTATGTCTTTCAGGCGGGATACCGTTGGGTTGTGGCTCTTCCAGCTTACTCCTTCCTCCCCCTCACTCCCCCTTCACAAAATAGACTTCTGGGGGCATCCCGTGGGAGGGCATCCTGGGTGAGTTCTGTCTTAAGCCTTTACCCACTACTGGTCTATTGCGCCTGTGTTAATCATCATATGGAGGCTTCAGGGGATAGCATGCTTGGGGGCCCTGCAGGGCAAGCCCGGCTATGTTCCATGTCTGGGTATCCCCTGTGATTAGCAGTGTCACGGTGTGCGAATGCAGTGTGCTGAGAGTGTCATTGCGCCACAAGCTGGTTTGCCTGCTTCGCTTCCCAGCTCTGAGCCTCCCTCTGCTTCCCCTACTCCCCTGCTCCTGCAACTAGGCCCCTGTGAGGGCACTGTTAGCAGGGAGTCTCATTTTGATTTGGCTCGCGGGTGGCTAACATTGAGAGGCAGCTTGCCAAGCCTGTTCCTAGGAAGGCCTCTGGCAAGAAGCGGCACCTGGATCCCAGGCCCTCCCCCCTTGTTAAGGTGTATGTGGGGATTGATGAGTTTGGTGGCTTGAGATGGGGGGACTTTCCCAGGATTCTGACTCCTCTGGGAACCAGCAGGTGGGTTGCGATAGTGAACCTGGGTCGGAGAGGATTCATGGTACCCTGAGGACACTGATAATCTGTCACATATTTTTGATATATTGCACATTGCTGCCCCTGAGGTGGCTAAGAGAAAGCAGGGGGATCTCTTTCGCCCTGGTAAACCGCGTCCAGAGTTCCCTGAGCAGGAACATTTTACCATTTTGGTACTTAAAGAATGGGAACGTCCTAGCAGGCTGCCTGCTGTGCCCAAGGGTTGGATAAAAAGTATCCTTTTCCTGCTGATCTTGTTAAGAAGGCTTGTCCAATACTTCGGTCATGCCTTCCCCTGACACTACCTCTCTGAGAGATGGTGAGGACCGGCGCGTGGATCAATTGGCCTGCCATGCTTTTACCTGTGAGGGGGCTGGATTGCGTCTGACCTGTGCCGCTGCCATTACTGCTATTGCCCTCAAGAGGCTGCTCAAGCGTCTCCTTGATGGTGCTACAGCTGGTAGCGGGGGGGGGGGGGTGACTATAGTACTCTCTTACTTCTGATTTAGAGGCCATTTCGGGGGTCCTCCATCCTCCTCCCTTCCTTTCGGCTCCCAAAGGAGGTCGTGGCTCCCTCTTCTCTAGTGGCCGCAGAGATTCTTGGGGCCGTGGCAGATCCCGTGGTCGTCCCGGTCTCTCCTGGATACCAAGCCCAAACCCTCGCACAAGCCCCTCCAGGCATTAAGGGGCACCCTCACCCATCCGGGTGGGGGGGCGGTTTCGGCTCTTTGCTCACGTCTGGAGGCTTCACGTCTCGGACCGTTAGATACAGGAGGTATTGTCCTCCCGGTTACAAGATCTGAAGGGACTTAACGAATTGTCAGATTCAAGCATTTTCGTATGGAGACGCTACGCTCTGCTGTCAGTACTGTGGACATCAAGGATGCTTATCTTCATCTTTCCAGGTCATCAGAGATTTCGAAGGTTCGCTCTGGAGGATCAGCATTACCAGTCTGCGGCTCTGCCCTTTGGTATCACCTCGGGTGTTCGCCAAGATACTGGCGGGAGTGATGGCTCTGCTACGGATCCAGGGCATCTGCATCATTCCTTACCTGGACGACATCCTGATTGTGGCCAACTCCTTTCCTCGGGCCGAGCAGGACACTCACATGGTGACCTCCACTCTGGAGTCCTTCGGCTGGGTGTTCAACTTTCCCAAGTCTTCTCTGTCCCCATCCTCGGTGAGTTCCTTTCTGGGCATGACTTTGAAAACCTCTCAGGTCGGGGTGTTCCTTCCTCAGCAGAAGGTGGAGGATCTTCAGATGCAGGCTCGGGCTCTATCAAGTCCTCATCCCTCCATCTGTCAGGGGATGCAGTTGGTGGGCCTGATGGTGCCCTGCTTCGAGGCAGTCCCCTTTGTTCAGTTTCACATGAGACATCTTTAGTTACTCCTCTTGTCTGTTTGGGATCGGGACCCTGTGTCCTTGGATCAAGAGTTTGCTCTGTCCCCTCTGGCCAGACGGTCCCTCTCGTTGTGGCTGGACTCAAGGAACCTTCTAGTGGGCAGGACCTTCCTGCCCCCGTGCTGGGAGAAGGTCACCACAGATACCGGTCTGACCGGTTGGGGAGGCTTCTGGAAGTCCCTGAGGTTCCAGGGTCGGTGGAGCCCACAAGAGGCCCATGCTTCCATCAAAGTCCTGGAACAGAGGGCGATCAGATTGGTTCTTTCTCATCTGACCACTCACCTTCGGGGTCGGGCTGTTCAGATCCGCTCAGTCAACCAGACGGCGGTTGCCTACATCATTCATCAGGGAGGAACTTGGGAGCAAGCGAGCCTTCAAGGAAGTGTCCCTGATCCTGTCTTGGGCGGAACAGCATTTCCCGGCATCTCAGCTGTCTACATTCCAGGGGTGGAGAACCAGGAGGCGGACTCCCTGAGCAGGGGGACGTCTTGTATAGGGGAATGGTCCCTCAACAACCTGGTGTTCTCTCCCTGTGTCATCGCTAGGGGCAGCTGGACGTGGACCTGTTTGCATTTCGTCACAATTACAAACTTCACAGATTTGTCTCTGTCTCAGGTTCCTCTGGCCTTCGCCACGGATGCATTAGCTATTCCTTGGAAGAAGTTTCGGCTTCTCTATGTGTTCTCTCTGTTTCCTCTCCTGGGCAGGGTCATACGCAAGATAGTCTAGGAGCAGGTACCTGCCATCCTGGTAACCCCTTGTTGGCCAAGAAGGGTTTGGTTCTCAGACGTCGTGCAGTTGGCAGTAGACCGGTACGTCTTGCCCAAGGATCCAGATCTCCTCACTCAGGGGCAGCTACGCCACCCCAATTTACAAACGCTGGCTTTAATGGCTTGGCTGCTGAAACCTCCATCTTGATGGAAAAGGGTTACTTGCTTCTGTTGTTACCATGATTAGGACTAGGAAGAAGTCCTCGTCTTTTATCTATTACAGGGTCTGGCATGCTTACATTGCCTGGTGTGAGTCCAAGTCTCTTCCCTGTAGGGTGTTTTCTTTTCCCAGAATTCTGGAATACTTGTAACATGGTTTGGATTTGGGCCTTCAACTTCGTACCCTCAAAGGCCATGTTTCAGCTCTGGCAATTTTTTTCCAAAGATTTTTTGCCAATCACCGGCTGGTTAAAACTTTTTTCCAGGGTGTTACTCATGTGCGTCCACCCCGTAAGCCTTTGCTACCAGTCTGGGATCTGAATCTGGTGTTGTCTGCTATGCAAGGGCCTCCCTTTGAGCCTATCCATAAGGCCGCCTTGCCCATTTTGATTCTTAAGTTAGGCTTTTTGGTGGCTGTCACTTCTGTAAGGTGAGTTTCTGAGCTAGCGGCGCTTTCCTTCAAACCTCCTTATTTTGAGCAGCATCAGGATAAGGTGGTGTTTCGGCTTAAGCCAGATTTCTTGCCTAGGGTTGTGTCTACCTTTCATCTCGATCAGGACATTGTCTTGCCTTCATTGTGTCCTAATCCTGCTAATTCCAAGGAGCGGACTCTGTATTCTCTGGATGTGGTCAGGGCTCTGAAGTCCTCTTTGGTTGCTACTGAGACTTTTAGGAAGTCTGATGCTCTGTTTGTTCTCACTTCTGGGTCTAGGAAGTGTTTTCCTCCGGCTAAATCCATTATCAGCAAGTGGATCCGTCAGGCGGTGGTGCAAGCCTATTCTGCTAAGGGGAAGGAACCTCCCTTCCGCCTTACTGCTCATTTCCATCGTGCTATTGGTGCCTCTTGGGCTTTTCAGCATCAGGCTTTGGTTGAACAAGTTTGTAAGGCCGCTACTTGGTCTTCTGTTAATACTTTTTCCAAGTTTTACAAGGTTGATGTTAGGGCCTCAGCTAAAGCTACTTTTGGCCACAAAGTTCTTCAGGCGGCAGTGGTTTAACTGCCCGCCGTTGTTCTTGGGGATCCCACCCTACTTTATGGACACTTTTGGATGTCCCAGACGTAAATAATTTAGTGAAACAGGACGTGCTGTATACTTGAAAAAATACAATTCTGTGAGTACTCGCCTGTAGAATTGATTTTGTAGTATACAGCACGTCCTGTTTCACCCCTCCCTTGTTGTTTATTATTCTTGGTCACCTCTGTATGGTGATTTGTTCAAATGTTCATTTTGGGATTTATTTCATTATTGTTCTCCCGGCAGTCTAACTGCTTTTGTAACTGGAAATTTGTGGGAGGTTCCTGGCTTTTTATAGGGCTGGGAGATGCCACAAGTCTTTCTGCAGTCCACTGCGCCACCTTGTGGCGGATAACCCAGACGTAAAGAATTTAGTGAAACAGTACGTGCTGTATACTACAAAATCATTTCTACAGGTGAGTACTCGCAGAATTGTATTTTTGCTGCCTGCCTGTGCTACTTCTATAGAATCCTCGGCAAATAGAAAATTGTTAAAGCGGCTCGCTGCTAAGACCAGGTCCCGAGGTCATTTCTGTGACTCACAATTAAGACTTGTTTGGATATTAACAATTATAGCTATGGGTAATTTGGTTAGATTAGGCATCCGGTCTTTCGGCCTTACTAGTTGCGTTATGGCACTCCCTATGAACCAAGCAATGATCGGCAGATGCCGCCCCTAAGAGTTCTTTGACGGATCTACCCTTACTGGGGGATAGACTGTTTGGGGAATGTCTTGATGTTTTGGTTAAGGAGCCCTTTCGTAGGGGGGTGATTCTGCTTCTTCAGCATCCCTTAGGGAGTTCCGGAGCAGACCTAAATCCCAGAACAAGGCAAGAGCTTTTTGGCAGAACAAGTCATAGCCCCCCACTAAGTCCTCTCAGGCATGAGGGGACACCCCCACCCTTGCGGATGGGAGGGCGGCTTCTGAAGTTTGCTCCTGTCTAGAGACACCATTTGTCAGATCGTTGAATACAGGAGGTGGCGTATTCAGGCTACAAGATAGAGTTTGCAGCCAGACCCCCCTAAAGTTTTCTTTGGTCAAGGGAATTCTGAAATCCGACAAAAGCAGAAGCCTTGAGAGCTGCTGTTTCACATCTGTTTCAAATGGGGGTCATCAGTCTGTTTCCCCTCCCAGAGAGGGGCCGGGGATTTTACTCCAATCTATTCACTGTTCCCAAGAAGGACTGATCGGTGCGACCTGTTTTAGATCTGAAGAGTCGAAACAGATTTGTCCATCTGAGACACTTTCGCATGGCATCTGTAAAATCCACAGTGATGTCACTTCAGCTGGGAGGTTGGATGTCCACAGTGGATATAAAGGATGCATATCTTCACATCCCCATCTTTCTGGGTCATCCGAAGTATCTGCGTTTTGCACTGGATGGCCTAAATTTCCAGTTTGTGGCTCTGCCCTTCGGGATATACATAATCCCTTACTTAGATGACTTACTGATCAGGGCTCCGTCCTTTCAGGAGGCCGAGAAGGATACACAGACAGTGTTGTCAACACTAGAAGAGTTCGGCTGGATAGTCAATTATCCGAAGTCGAACACAATTCCGTCAGCAGTGAGGTCTATTCTGGGGATGTCATTAGACACAGCCCAGGCCAAAGTGTTTTCTTCCAGAGTAGAAGTTTTTGATTCAGGCCAAAATACATGCTCTTTTGGCCTGTCTTCGGCCAACAATCCGTCAGGGGGATGCGGCTAGTAGGTCTAATGGTATCCTGCTTCGAAGCAGTGACCTTTGCACAGTTTCACACAAGGCCTCTACAAACGGAGTTGCTGTCGTTATGGGATCGGTACTCGAAGCCTCTGGATCACATCCAATGTTCTGACACATCCAGTCAGACAATCCCTTCTGTGGTGACTGTATTCCCAACATTTGTTGATGGGGAAATCCTTTATTCCACCTTCGTGGGAGATGGTCAGACAAGCGGATGGCAGTGACTTACATCAACCATCAGCGGAGCACCAGGAGCAAGAGAGCTTTTAGGCCTCTTTTTAGAGAGAAGAATGTTCCCTTCATCTTGGCAATTCACATTCCAGGAGTGGACAACTCGCAGGCTGACTGTTTAAGCAGAATAGTCCTGCGCCAAGGGGGAATTGTCTCTGTCAGAGGGCGTTTCAGGCCATTTGCTTGCAATGGGATCGTCCGGAAATAGATCTCTTTGCACAATCGGAAGCTTCTGAAGGTTTTGTCTTTATTCCATGACCCTCTAGCAATAAGAATGAATGCACTGACCCTTTCCTGGTCAACATTCAGCCTTCTTTATGCGCTCTCTCCGTTTCCTCCCCTTAGTCGAGTCCTAAAGAAAGTAGCTCAAGAAGGGGTACCATCTAGTGGCCCCTCACTAGCCAAGGAGAAGCTGGTTCTCAGACATAGTAAGAATGTCGGCAGGAGAGCATTGGCAGCTCCCTGACGATTCTCACACAAGGGCCTCTTCGGCACCCCAGTTTACGAATGCTGGCTTTGACGGCTTGGCTATTGAAACCACGATCTTAACAGAGAGGGGTTTATCTGCCAAGGTAATTCACACCATGGTCCAGGCCTGGAAGCAGACTTCTTCAAAGATATACTACAGGGTTTGTCGGTCATTCATCGCCTGGTGTGAAGCTAGGAACCTTTATTGTAGAAAGTTTTCTGTCTCCAGGATCCTGGAATTTCTACAGAAGGGTATACAGGTCTATGACTTTTAAGGGCTCTTAGGGACTGCAATGTATACATACCCCGAGCACACTATTAAATGAGACCTAACAATAGGTTCACCTTACATCTGTGCACCTGAGTGGAGAACTGGAAAACATGACCCATTGGTGGCTCTGGAGGAAAGGGCTGGGGAACACGTTTAGTGAATGGCTGACATTTTATGGCTCTTAAAGAACCTGTTCAAGCTGGGTGCTAATGAAAGCCATCATGTCTTTCCCCCCAAGGAGCTGATTTCTCCTAAGCTGTAATGTCATAAGAGTTTTGTTGTTGGATTATCCCCTGTTGTGTTGTAAAGCTATGATGGCAAATTTCTTTTGCAGACTGTGTTGAGTGAGTTAAACCGGACCAACACCCGTTTTTCTTTAAGGGGTGTTGGTCCTGCAGACAGCGAAAAAGAACAAGCTCGTCCAGAACACAGAACAGAATCGCGGGACTCCTTTCCCGGTGCCGACTCCCAAAGATTGTTCTTATTCGATGTCTGCAGGACCAACACCCTTTAAAGAAAAAAACAGGTGTTTGGTCCATTTAAAACCAGAGGGTCACATTCAGTCTCTAAAATAGAGGGTGCTGCAGTCTTTCAAATTTTGCTTATACTACTGGCAGAAAAAGTAACCCTTCCTGCAATAGGATTTATATTTTAGCTGGTTCTTTATTTGGCAGTGATCTACTGTATCTTTCATTTCGTTAGCCGCACCCACCCCCTAAATGTGTGTGTGTGGGGGGGGGGGGGGATGTTAGTGCATCACATGGGGCGTAAAAAAAGAAAACTTGCATAACTGGTGCTCCTGCGCTGCTGATCGGACAGCCGCAGGCAACGCGACACCCTTCAATTTGGGAGGGGGAGGGCAGGGTAACTGCTGCTGCTTTTTCTTAAGTCCATGCAGCGGGTAGGCATGACCTGTAGCTGTATCCATTGTCCTCAATAGAAGCATGCCATGCTCGTTGCACGAGCCTGAGCATGTGTGAGTGCACCACAAGGATAAGCAGCAGAGCTGGCAGCCAGCCAATAACCCTCTGCTCCTCCAGAACACTGTGTCCAGGTGGCAGGGGAGGTCTTGAGAGTGGTTTGATTTAGAAATTTTATCTGGTGGTAAAATACATGTTGCCATAATCCCAACAGATTGTTATTAAAATTATCCTAAAATCCCCTTGATAGTCGGTCACCTATAAATACCACCCCTGCCTGTAAGGAGGCAATATCTTTGATTGCTAACCTCCGTTTTTCATCTGCAAAGGCAGTTAGTATTGTCATTCTGCTGATTTCTGATGGCACTGGCAAGTTGTTCCTCCACACACACATACGGTTGTCTTGAAAATTAGACCAACCATTTTGGAAATTTGAATAAAAATTGTCGCATGCCACTAGGTGGAGAGACCAATGTTAGGCTTAATATAGGTGGGGGGGTTGTATTTGCACAGCACCAAATACAAAGAAAACTAGCATTACCAAGCAATCAATCTTTGCAGCAGGCGGAGCTATGCAAATCATCTCTTTATGTCTCTGAGCAATCCTAGGCCCTTAATAACGCTAAGGGTGCGATGCCAAGTATTCGCTTAAAATTTACACAGCCAAACGCATCCAACTAGTGAATACGTGTTTTGATCTTTAGGCTCTCCAACACAAGGGCAGATGTTTCTGGCTGTATGGGGATTGAGACTTGGCAAGTACCAAAACAGTCACAGGCCAAAAGAAGAATAAAATTTGCTGCTATGTAGATGGGAGAATCACTATAACAAATGCATACCACTCTGTGAATGCAAACCGGTTTAAATGGACTATAAACCCAATGACTATTATAAGGCAGTGCAGGGTAGAAACCATAGCAGGGTTCCAAGTTTGCAAAGTTTTTAAATTCCGTTTTCTCCAGGTTCATACAAAGTGTCCATTGGCACGGTCAATATGAAAGGACATGGTAAGTCAGTGGTCTCACAGTCTGACCACAGGAGTGCATGCTCATGACCCCTAAAGCTGCACCATAACAAGCCCTTGCAGTTTTACTAAAACCATAAATTGAAACTAAGAAAGCAGCTTTGCTTAGAATATATTGGGGGTTTACATATAATCTGAAATATTCCAAGTGTGACATACACTCCGCTTCCATAAGTCTTGACAGTTGGGTTATTCTCCAGTAGAGGGCGAACTTCTGCAGAGATGAATGCAAAAAAGAAGCCCCTACCGGTTCATAACTACCTGGAACCTCCCACCAATTCCCCAGTTGTCTTCTCTGCAAGGAGCGAGCAAGACAGAAGATGAAGGCTTCTCTTACTTGCAGGTAAGCCGGGCTTGCGCCCGGCTGTTTTTGTCCCTATTGCTTCCAGGACCCTCCTAAATTGTCCTGTATCGGCTGCGGGTCCTGGTAAAGGTAGGAGCACCCTATGGGTGCAGTAGGAGCACTTCTCCACCGTGAGACCTCACCATGGGGTAGGCGGTTATCCAGGTTTTTGGTTATCCTGGTGTGGGATGCCCCGTCCCGCTAGGCTTAGGGCCGGATTCTGGCAAGTTCCCCCCCCCCTTCCGGGTCTCTTACTCTCCTCCGGGGGGGGGGGGGGGGGGGCTGGCGCTCTCCCACGTCGGAAGAGCGCGCTGGTGTCGGCCCACCCCCCTTGGCTTCGTTGGCCCGCTCCTGCCCTATCGGCCGGAAGCGTGGCTTGCGTGTGAATAACGCGTCTGAAGGGGGCGGGGCCACGTGGTGGCGCGCTCCGCGCTGGCCCGCCTCCTTCACCCTTTCCACGAAGTGACGCGATCTTCAGCCCGTGAGTGCCCCATACGGGGCTCCCTTAGCTGGATACATCGGCTTATGCACCTTATTGTTGTACAGTATCTCTCTCTCTCTCTCTCTCATATATATATATATATATATATATATATATATATATATATGTATCTATCTATGTAAATAGAGATATATAAATAGATAGAGAGAGAGAAGAGATATATATATATAGATATAGATATAGATAGATATAGATAGATATAGATAGATAGATATAGATAGATATAGATAGATAGATAGATAGAGATAGATAGATAGATAGAGATAGATAGATAGATAGATAGATAGATAGATAGATAGAGATAGATAGATAGAGATAGATAGATAGAGATAGATAGAGATAGATAGAGATAGATAGAGATAGATAGAGATAGATAGAGATAGATAGAGATAGATAGAGATAGATAGATATGAGAGATATAGATATATATACCGGTAGATATGAGAGATATAGATATATATATAGATATGAGAGATATAGATATGAGAGATATAGATAGATATAGATATATAGATAGATATAGATAGATATATAGATAGATAGATAGATATATATATCTCTCTCTCTATCATCTCTATCTCTATCATCTCTATCTCTACCATCTCTATCTCTACCATCTCTATCTCTATCATCATTATCTCTATCATCATTATCTCTATCTCTATCTTCTCTATCTCTATCTTCTCTATCTCTATCATCTCTATCTCTATCATCTCTATCTCTATCATCTCTATCTCTATCATCTCTATCTCTATCATCTCTATCTCTATCATCTCTATCATCTCTATCTCTATCATCTCTATCTCTATCATCTCTATCTCTATCATCTCTATCTCTATCATCTCTATCTCTATCATCTCTATCTCTATCATCTCTATCTCTATCATCTCTATCTCTATCATCTCTATCATCTCTATCTCTATCATCTCTATCATCTCTATATCTATTATCTCTATCTCTATTATCTCTATCATATACCTGTATATGTATACTTCGGTTGTGTGACTGATATCAAATGCTAGGGCATTCCTTACTATGCTCTGCTCTTATGTGGCTTATATTGTGTTACAGGTGTCCCCGTATACGTGCATTTTAAGGGGGTCCTGGGATATATATATATATATATATATATATATATATATATATATATATTAAAAAATTGTCCACCCAAAAATCCTCCCACCGGGACTTTTAAGGGGCATCCCGGGTTGCTTATGCGTAATCCCCTACGGTCTTGCGACTGACCACAAAAATTCACCATATGGAGGCTCTGCAGGATACCAGGCCCGGGATCCCTTTGGGACAATCCGGGCCATGTGTGGGGTATCCCTTATGGGGAAGAATGTGCTGATCTGCATACCATGCGCGCAAAAGGCCATAACGCGGCAGTCGGGTACCCAGCCTTCTGGGTCGGCTCCTCACGCTTCATCGCCTTCCCGTCCCTACCTGATCCATACCCCAAGTGACATTGGCACTTTCTCATGTTCGGGCTAGGTTGGCCAGCATAGAGAAAATGATTGCTAGCACGGTGGGCAAGAAGCCCCAGGCTAAGAAGAGACAGTTGTCGTCCACCCAGTCCTTGTGGGACACTGACGATGAGTCCGCTGAATTGTCCGATTATTTCCCGCTAGAGCAGGGGGAATTGTATCAGGATTCAGAGGCTGACTATGGTCAGCCTGGGAATTCCAATGTCGGGCAGGCGCAGGGGGATTCCGTTGATACGGCCACTGTTTTGTCACATTTATTGGAGATGTTGGATATTGATCCACCTGAGGCGCCCCCTCTTAAGGGGGAATTATTCTTGGTGTGCCACACACCCCGCTTCACCTTTAATTCTTCACGATTGGGTTACTCACCGCCAGGTGACGCTGTTGCAGAGAGGAAGTCTTGTAACGAGCCCCCTTCCGGCCTATATATACCTGGTACCTCCCATTTATCACCAGTGTTTTTCTCTCTGCATGACGACAAGACAGAAGATTGAAGTCTCCTGTTTGCAGGTAGCCGGGGTTTTACCCCGGCACCCCCTTTTGGTCTATTTCTGCCCTGTTTTGATTGTTTGTTACCTTTGTGGTGGAATGGAAGCCTCCCAGCCTAGGCTGCTCACTGGGCAATTGGTAGACGGCACTATAGGTGCCTAGGAGCTTATCTCCTCCGCTCGACCCCCTGTTTTGGGGGCAATGCGGCTATCCGGCATGGTGATCCGGAGGTGGGATGCCCCTGTCCCGAGGGTCTCCTTGGCCCCTTACTCTCCCGTTGTGGTCCCTTCTCCCTTCACTATGGGGGGGCGGGGGTAGAGGGCTGTGTATGGTGTGTTTGTTCACTGTATGTTTGCTGCTGCTGACCTGTAGGGCCAGAGCTTTGGGTCAGCTTTAGGGGGACTGGGGCGGGCTGTTTGGTTTCTGGCTTGCTGTTTGCGCCCTATTCACCTTTTCAGCTCCCCCTCCCCCCCTTCCCCTTGTCTCTTTGTGCGGGCCGTGGGGATTTTCTGGGGCAGCTCAGGCTGCCTAGTGTGTCCGTTTCCCTCCCCCCTTTCTCCTTTTTACGGAGGGCTTGTTTTGCCCTCTGATTGCTTTTTTCCGCCGTTCGGCGGGCTGCACTTTTTCATATTTGGCGGGGGGCGGGGCCCGCATGACGTCAGGGGTGGGGGCGTGGTCCGGCGGCACGTCGTTCACCGGCCCCAGCCGCACTTCCTCCCGGTTCATTAGGAGGCTGCGTGCGGGGCTCGGGGCCGCATGTCTCTGTTGCTGCTGCTGCTACTGCTGCCCGCTCCGCCGCCTCTTCCGCGGACGTGCTCTGCAGCTTCGGCTCCACCGCTGCCATTGCACTGACATTTGCTGCCAAGGTAAGCGGCCTCACCTTGCGTGAGGCCGTCTATTTTTTTTCATGGTCTCTGATTGTTTAGGGTTAAAAATTTGTATGGAGTAATATTTTTTATTTAAAAAAATAAATAAATAAATCAGAGGCCAGGTTTTTCCTTGCCTCTTTAAAGCACTCTTGTGCTCTGTATTATGTGTTATATGCATGTTGCCATTCTGGAGGTCTGACTGTTGGTTTGTCTCTTCCCCACAGATCCTGGGATTCCCTCAATACAGTGGCCTCCCGGTTCCATTTTTGCCTGGCTAGTCTCTTTTCCTCCAAATTGGGACATATTTATATATACCCTGTTTCCCCGAAACATAAAGTGTCTTATATTAATTTTTGCTCCCAAAGATGCACTAGGTCTTATTTTCAGGGGATGTCTTACATTTTTCCATGAAGAAGAATTCACATGCATTCACAAAAAAAGGAAATTTATTAACTGTTAAACAGTAGTAGTTGCCATCACAAACCAGCATAACCAGACAAAATGTGACTCCTGTCAAAATTTCATGTTACCTCCCCCCCTGATCCTCCTGTCCCAATTTACCCCCCTTCTCCTGTACTACCGGTAGTGGCATATGTGGGGAATCCAAAACATACAACCCCCCCTCCTCATCATCAGTGGGTGAAGGTGGGGGAGGTGGGGGTAGAGTCTAGAGAATCCAGGGAATTCTCTAGTTTCCATCCCCCCCTCCCCTCACTTCACCTGGCATTTCCCCCATAGAAATTCTTTTTTTTTTTTCTTCAGTCTGCTGCCACTACTCACTAACTTACTGTCAGAGAGCGAGCAGCAGACAGCAGCTTTCACTTTGGTGGCGGCCGCTTTGATGACGAGTGACGTCCCCCAGTGACGTCCCCCTATGCGCAACGTCAGGGGCGTCACTCGTCATCAGAGAGAGCCAGCCGCAGCTGACTGAGGACTCTTGCTGCGGGGGGAGGTCTTATTTTCGGGGGAGGTCGTATATTTAGCCTTCATGCTAAAAGCACAGTAGGCCTTATTTTCGGAGTAGGTCTTATTTTCGGGGAAACACGGTATATACTTGTATATATATATATAAAAAAAAAAAAAAGGAATATATATATATACCATTATCTTAAGGGGATCTTTATTATTAATTAAATCCTCCCTCCCGGGACATTAACATAAAGGGGCATCCCGGGTGGCTTATGCCTTAAACCCAGAATTTAGCGAATACCATAAATCACCATATGGAGGCTTCCGATAATACCGGAAATGGTTCTTCTGGGCCATCTAGGGTGTGTGGAGGCTGTCCCAGGTGATTATGTTTATGTATGCATTCCTTGTGCAAAGCAGAGTATTGCGCGTCAGTCCGTTGCTCCGGCTGCTGGCTCTTCGCAACTTCCATTATCCCCTACCCCTCCCTCCCTGTTCCGGACCCCGCGTGACATTGTCAAGAGTGGGGATTCGCAATCCGAGGTGGCGGCACGGTTGGCCAACCTCGAGAAGATAATTTCCGTTAAAGCAGGGTTAAAGGCCACTGCGAAACGGAAGCACCTGACTCCTGTACCTCCGGCTTCACAGGATGAAGTATGTGAGCCTGTGGATTGGTCCGATTGCTCCCTGGACGAGGAGGGAGAATTTCTGGTGGAGTCAGATGAGCCTGCAGATCAGCTTGAGGTTGATGCTATTGGCGATTTGTCTGCGGGGGGTTCTCGTGACACCCCCTCCATTCTGGCTCAAATGTTTGAAATTTTGAATTTAGATCCACCTGAGGCCGTCACCCTGCCTAAGGGTCAGTTGTTTAATGTGCCTCAGCCGCCTTTGGTTTTTCCCAGACAACACCACTTTGAGAAAGTTGTGCTCAAAGAATGGGAACATCCCACGCGGTTAACTGGAATTCCTTCCCGTTGGGAGAAACGTTATCCTTTTCCACCAGAATTGGTGAAGCTTTGGTCGGTTCCTCCTGACGTCGATACCCCTGTATTAGGGCTCTCCAGCACGGCTATGGTGCAGTCTGCTGAGACTACTGCCCTTAAGGATGGTGAGGATCGTCGGATTGACCAGTACGCTCGCCATGGTTTCAGTTATGCTGGGTCAACGATGCGCCCGGTGTGTGCTTCGGCGCTTCTTCTATTGGCGGTTAGATCTGAAATTCAGGGTGTGGATCTTGATCCCACTTGCAAGGAGCTTATTGCTCTCAGGCAGTGTGAGTCTTTTGTTTCCTATGTTCTGTCCGCTCAGGACGATGCGCTGGCTATGAGTAGCAGGACAGCTGCAATGCTGGTGGCTATTCGTCGGGCAGTATGGCTGCGCCAGTGGTCGGCGGACGCAGCTTCTAAAAAGGTGCTCACAGCTCTCCCCTTTTTGGGATTGCGGCTGTTTGGTGATAAAATTGATTCAGTTGCAAAAGGTGGCAAAATGCCGCAACGTAAGAGGCCTCGTCGTCCCTTTCGGGGGGCAAGTTCTGGTAGGCCTTCCTTTCGGGGATTCAGAGCGGGTAGGGGGGCTTCCTTTCCCGCTACCAGAGGTGCAGGTTGGACTCGGGGGAAGGGCCGTGGCCATCCCGCACAGTCCTGGGGCGCCAAGCCCAAGCCTGCCGGTAAGCCCGCTCAGCAATGAGGGGCTGCACTCACCCGTGCGGGTGGGGGGACGATTACGACACTTCTCCCAGGTTTGGAACCAGGAGATTCCGGACAGATGGATCCGGGAGGTAGTGTCGTCCGGTTACAGGCTGGAATTCGAGTCTCGCCCTCCTTCACGGTTCTTTCGGTCTCGGGTGCCCATCGATCCTTTGGCCGCACAGGGGCTCCTGGTGTCGGTAAAGAATCTGTTAGAGATGGCGGTCATCCGGACGGTGCCGCGCTTAGAGATGGGCCTCGGTTTCTACTCCAATCTTTTCGCAGTCCCCAAGAAAGATGGGTCAGTTTGTCCCGTCCTGGACCTGAAATTACTCAACAAGTTCATCCGTTTTCTGAAGTTTCGCATGGAAACTTTGCGTACGGCCGTCTGTTCCCTTCGGCAGGGGGACTTCATGACGTCCATAGACATCAAGGATGCTTATCTTCATGTTCCCATCTGCCACGCTCATCAACGTTTTCTTCGATTCGTGATGAAAGATCAGCATTTTCAATTCGTGGCACTTCCGTTTGGCCTTACCTCGGCACCGAGAGTGTTTACCAAGGTGCTGGCAGGGGTGATGGCCATTTTCAGATCTCGCGGCATTCGGGTCGTTCCTTATTTGGACGACCTTCTCATCATGGCTCCGTCACTCAATCAATCGGAGACAGACACCAGGATGGTGGTCTCCATGCTGGAAAGCTTTGGTTGGGTGATCAACTTCCCCAAGTCCTCCCTCGCTCCGGCCAGGGTGGTGTCCTTTCTGGGGATGCAGTTGGACTCTCTTCAACACAGAGTGTTTCTCCCCCAGTCCAAAATTCATCTGATTCAGGAGTTGGCACGGGTCCTTCTTTCCAATCCTCGGCCGTCCATCCGTCTGGGGATGAGGCTGGTAGGTTTGATGGTCGCCTCTTTCGAGGCAGTTCCTTTTGCTCAATTTCACACGAGGACGCTTCAGCTTTATCTGTTGGCGTCCTGGGACCGGCAGCCTCGGTCGCTGGATCAGCCCTTCCAGTTGTCCTTCCGGGTCCGGCAGTCCCTCCAGTGGTGGTTGGTCGCGGCCAATCTCGTGAGGGGCAGGTCCTTCCTGACCCATCTTTGGGAAATTGTCACCACAGACGCCAGTCTTTCGGGATGGGGCGGTTTCTGGAAGGAGCTTCAGTTCCAGGGGCAATGGGGACCTCAGTTCCATCAATGTGCTGGAACTGAGAGCCGTCCGTCGGGTGCTTGCCCTCCTGACTCATCA
The DNA here is from genome assembly GCA_027917425.1 of Gastrophryne carolinensis. NCBI lineage: Eukaryota > Metazoa > Chordata > Amphibia > Anura > Microhylidae > Gastrophryne > Gastrophryne carolinensis. The sequence goes on from CM051235.1 coordinate 139,351,271, forward strand.
CGTTCTGGGCCTTCCGGTCCAGGTGCGTTCAGACAATCGAACAGCGGTTGCTTACATCAATCATCAGGGAGGGACTCGCAGTCTGAGTGCTCTCAGAGAGGTGTCCCTGATCCTGACCTGGGCAGAGGCCCATGTCCCTTGTCTCTCGGCGGTATACATTCCAGGAGTGGAGAACCAGGAAGCAGACCGGTTGAGCAGGGGCTCTCCCCGTCTGGGAGAATGGGCTCTCCATCCTCAGGTTTTTCGCTCACTGTGTCTCCGATGGGGGACACCGGAGGTGGACCTGTTTGCCTCTCGTCACAATCACAGGCTCCCGAACTTCGTGTCACTCTCCCGGGATCCTCTGGCTCTGGCAGTGGACGCCATGTCCCTGAGCTGAGGGGATCTGGGGTTCCTATACCTGTTTCCTCCGATACCCATGCTGGGCAGGGTGGTTCGGAAGTTGGCTCTGGAAAGGGTGTCCGCCGTTCTCGTGGCCCCAAGGTGGCCAAGGCGAGTGTGGTTCGCAGACATCGTTCGGCTGGCAGTGGACCAGTTCGTTCTGCCTCTTCGGCCCGATCTGCTCACTCGGGGTCGGTTGTGTTACCCCAATTTACCAGCGCTGGGTTTGACGGCCTGGCTGCTGAAACCTCCATCTTGGAGGAGGGTCTTTCTGACTCAGTCGTTAAGACTCTGATCAGTGCCTGGAAGAGGTCTTCTTCTATCATCTACTATAGGACTTGGAAAGCCTATATATCGCTTGGTGCGAGATTAGATCTTTTCCTTGTAGGGTCTTCTCGGTCTCCAGGATTCTGGAGTTTTTACAATCTGGGCTGGACTCTGGTCTTCAGCTAAGTACTTTGAAAGGGCAAGTTTCTGCCTTATCTATCTTTTTTCAAAAGCGTTTTGCGCTTCATTCTTTAGTTAAAACTTTTTTCCAGGGGGTTACGCATGTGCGGCCTCCCAGGAAACCATTACTCCCGGTTTGGGATTTGAATTTGGTTCTTTCTGCTCTGCAGGCTCCTCCTTTCGAGCCTCTGCAAGATATTGCTTTGTCTACCCTGACTCAGAAGATTGTCTTCTTGGTAGCTATCACTTCGGTCCGGCGTGTCTCAGAGTTGGCGGCCTTGTCTATCCAGGCGCCCTACTTTGAGAGGCATCAGGATAAAGTGGTCTTTCGGTTCAAGCCAGACTTTCTTCCTAAGGTTGTTTCTGCTTTTCATTTGAATCAGGATATTGTTCTTCCCTCCTTGTGTCCTAATCCTAAGAATGACAAAGAGAGGGTTTTGCATTGTTTGGATGTAGTACGCTGTGTTAAGTACTACTTGATTATGCCTTTTTTGTTGTGCCCTGTGGGCCTAAGAAGGTGGCACCAGCCAGATCTGCCATTAGCAAATGGATACGTCAGGCCGTTACTGCGGCCTATTCTGCTAAGGGGAAAGTTCCCCCTTTTCGTATCACTGCTCATTCTACTCGCGCCGTTGGAGCGTCTTGGGCTTTTCAGCACCAAGCTTCTGTTGAACAAGTTTGTAAGGCCGCCACTTGGTCTTCTGTTCATACTTTTTCTAAGTTTTACAGGGTTGATGTGCGAGCCTCAGCGGATGCTGTTTTTGGCCGCAAAGTTCTGCAGACTGCAGTCATTTAAGTTATGCTTCACCTGGCCTTGAGATGCCCATCCCTTGTGGACACTGCTTTTGGATGTCCCAATCGTGAAGAATTAAAGGTGAAGCGGGGTGTGTGGCACACCAAGAATAATACCATTTTGTGAGTACTCACCTGAAAAATGGATATTGTTGGTGTGCCACACGCCCCGCTTCACTCCCACCCTTTTCGGTATTCCGAATCCTTTATATGGTGAAGCTTTTATTTATTTTGATTTATTTTGAGTTTTAGAGAAAAAGAGGAGGTTAGTATGGGGGGTTCTCCCTTAGGTATCAGCCAGGCGGGAAACGCCCCAAGCCTCCGTTTTGGGAGTATTTGGCAGGGCTATTGGATCACCGAGTTAAATCCTTTTGGCTGTGTGTGGTACAATAGGTTTATTTCAAAGTGATTGAGGATAATGTGAATACATCAATAGACAAACTGTACACTTCAATTTTTTTCCCATATGCTACATTCTAAACACTTATGTTACACATTTTAGGCACATATTATACAAAAAACACTTATGTTACATTTTTTCACATATATTGCCTTGGTGGCTTTGTAAAGCGTAGCTCACAACAGTCTTTCCCAGATATACCAGTAATGTGGTTTTGTGTCTGGTTTAGTCACGCTTTAGGGTTTCGTTTATAACCATCATGGAACAGATGAAAAGGATAAAAGCTGTGCAGACGTTTCGCTGACTTGCAGCTTCCTCAGTGCGCTTTTACCTTAATGAATCATAGTGATTTTATGAGTAATTTGTTCCTGATATGTATGCATTAATTAAGTAGGTCACATAAAGTGTGAAAACAAAATATAATATAGATATTCACTATTAAAGATTACAAAATGTTATAATTATGATATATATAATTAAGTGCACTCACTTTTCCAGTTGCCTTCAGAGATGTAAACCTCTTTTATTTGAGGAGAGTGGGGGAGATGTATGCAGCTTTACCTGTTGATATGTAAATGTTAGTCTTTTATTGTAACTAAGTTGAGTCTGTTGGTTTGATTTAGTATACTACCTGAGATTTGCAGGCTGCTGCTTTCTTAGGGTGTAGAAGGTATTCAGTTGTATCTATTAGTAAAGTAGTAGTTTATTATTACCTAGTGTTGTGCTGTAGTTCTTAGTCAGTGCTAGTAATTTTGGAGCAAACGTACCTTACATTAGAGTGGAGGATCCCGTGGTCCGTTGCACCCTGTCTGTATTAGGGTGATGTGCCTAGCTCCTGCCCTCATAGCTGCGCTGTGTGTGTTGCGCTAGTGTGCGGTGTGGCTGGACGTTATTGGGGGCCGTTTTTAAGACGTGCTCCGGGCGGGAGTCCCGCCCTCCAGACCGTCTTGCTGCTAATGTGCTGGCAGTGCTGGAGGGACGCCTGCGCTCTTTACATGCGCTGTATCACCTTCTGCTTTCCGGCCCCCTCACTCCGGAAAAACAGGCTCCTGTCTCCACTACTGGAGGACGCCATTTTGTGTGAGTCTGTAATGGCTGTTTGTTATAGAAGGCTACAGTCTTTACTGCTGTAGGGCGCCATTTTGTGTTGCTCTCTGTGGGACTGTGTTACTCGTTTTTATCCTGACAGAGCCTAGTTACTGCTACAGAATAAACTGTGAGTTTTATACTATAAAAGTATTAGTATGCTTGAAAAAATACAGGGTATCTATATCAAAAAGAAGATATAAAAGGTAAAAAATTTTTTTTTCCTTATTTTCAGGGTAACTGTTTAAAGTGTTAGAAGGCACCTGGAAATAGTGTTGCAGTCTTAATATACATTCACTTGGTACCATTGTGATACGCATAATTTCATTAATTGTCATTCATGTGTTGAAAGGGTGATTGGTAGTACAACTTTGGTGCTTTGGGACATGTAAGGTACTATTCTGCGGTTAATTGTCTGGCCTTAATGTAAGGTATACTGTGGCTCACGTATTGCGGCCCACGTTGACGTGGAAGTTCTGGTTAGTGGGTTTTTAGGAAGGCGACAAAGCTGCAGTTGTCATTTAGGCCTGGGGGGGGGGGGAGGTTGGTGATCCACTTTGTTTCCTTCTGGAGAGTTTTATTCTTTATATCTCCCCCTCTAGGGTGTTTGTGGATTCTTTCTATCACCTGGAACTATACTCCTACTGGGGACCCTGTATGGTGTTTCGAGAAGTGTCGGCCTACCGGGGTTAGAGTGTTTTGTTTTTTGATGTCTCTGATGTGTTCGTACATCCGGACCTTCAGTTTTCTGTTCGTTTTGCCGATATAGAATTTCGGACAGGTACATGTTAGGACGTATATGACGTCTGTTGTATTACAGTTTGAGAAATGTCTTTTATTTTATGGTTATGCCTGTGGGGAGTGTAATATCTTTGCCCATTTTTATATATTAGCACATTGTGCATCCCTCACATCTGTAGGTCCCTAGTGTTTTGCAACACTCTTTTTTTCTCTTTAGGTTCGTTTGTATAGTGACTGTTCACCAGGTGGTCCCTTATAGATCTACCTTTCCGGTAGGTGATTTTAGGTTTGTCTGGGATTAATGGACCCAGTATCGGGTCTTTTTAAGGATATACCAGTGCTCCTGTAATAGGTTTCTAATATGTTGGTGTTGTGGATTGTATGTCAGAATTAGGGGGCCAATTGCTTACTTTTGTTGGTTCTTATTGTGTTCAACATGATGTGTCTGTCTTTCTGCTGTGCCTTTTGATACGCTCTCTTAAGGATCCTATTCGAGTAGCCCCTTGCTTTCAGTCTGGTTCTAATGCAATCGGCTGCTATTTTGAAATCTTGTTGGGTGGTACAATTTCTCTTGGCTCTGAGATACTCCCCATAGGGGATACTCTTGATCAGTGTAATTCGGTGTGAGCTACTGGCCCTTAATATGTTATTAGCAGCCGTCTGTTTTCTATAGAAATTTGTGATGATTGAGCCTTCTGGTGTTATTTTAATGTCCAAGTCTAGGAAGTGTATTTCATTCTCGTTATGTTCTAAGGTGAATTTTAGATTGAAACTGTTTTTGTTGAGTACATTCACGAAATCTTCCAGTGATTGTGTGGAGCCATCCCATATGATCAGTATATCGTCTATGTAACGATGCCACGTAATAACGTGGTCCATGTATTCGCTGTTACTGTCTTCTCCCCATATGTGTCGTTCCCACCAGCCTAAATATAGATTGGCAAAAGATGGGGCACATATAGTGCCCATCGCTGTGCCCTGGAGTTGGTGGTATAGTTCTTTGTTAAAAGTGAATGTGTTATGGGTCAGGATAAAATTTAAAAGTTCTAGGAGGAACTGGTTGTGTTCTTCTTCCGTGATATCTAGTTGATCCAATTAGTGTTTTGTGGCTTTTAATCCTAGGTTGTGCGGTATGCTAGAATACAGTGCCTCCACATCCAATGTAACTAGCCGTGAATGTGGAATTGGCAATTGCCCCCCTAATTCTGACATACAATCCACAACACCAACATATTAGAAACCTATTACAGGAGCACTGGTATATCCTTAAAAAAGACCCGATACTGGGTCCATTAATCCCAGACAAACCTAAAATCACCTACCGGAAAGGTAGATCTATAAGGGACCACCTGGTGAACAGTCACTATACAAACGAACCTAAAGAGAAAAAAGAGTGTTGCAAAACACTAGGGACCTACAGATGTGAGGGATGCACAATGTGCCAATATATAAAAATGGGCAAAGATATTACAATCCCCACAGGCATAACCATAAAATAGAGACATTTCTCAAACTGTAATACAACAGACGTCATATACGTCCTAACATGTACCTGTCCAAAATTCTATATCGGCAAAACGAACAGAAAACTGAAGGTCCGGATGTACGAATACATCAGAGACATCAAAAAACAAAACGCTCTAACCCCGGTAGGCCGACACTTCTCGAAACACCATAGAGGGTCCCCAGTAGGAGTACAGTTCCAGGTCCACACCCTAGAGGGGGAGATATAAAGAATAAAACTCTCCAGAAGGAAACAAAGTGGATCACCAACCTCCCCCCCCCAGGCCTAAATGACAACTGCAGCTTTGTCCCCTTCCTAAAAACCCACTAACCAGAATTAACTTCCACGTCAACGTGGGCCGCAATACGTGAGCCACAGTATACCTTACATTAAGGCCAGACAATTAACCGCAGAATAGTACCTTACATGTCCCAAAGCACCAAAGTTGTACTACCAATCACCCTTTCAACACATGAATGACAATTAATGAAATTATGCGTATCACAATGGTACCAAGTGAATGTATATTAAGACTGCAACACTATTTCCAGGTGCCTTCTAACACTTTAAACAGTTACCCTGAAAATAAGGAAAAAAATTTTTTTTACCTTTTATATCTTCTTTTTGATATAGATACCCTGTATTTTTTCACGCATACTAATACTTTTATAGTATAAAACTCAGTTTATTCTGTAGCAGTAACTAGGCTCTGTCAGGATAAAAACGAGTAACACAGTCCCACAGAGACCGACACAAAATGGCGCCCTACAGCAGTAAAGACTGTAGCCTTCTATAACAAACAGCCATTACAGACTCACACAAAATGGCGTCCTCCAGTAGTGGAGACAGGAGCCTGTTTTTCCGGAGTGAGGGGGCCGGAAAGCAGGAGGTGATACAGCGCATGTAAAGAGCGCAGGCGTCCCTCCAGCACTGCCAGCACATTAGCAGCAAGACGGTCTGGAGGGCGGGACTCCCGCCTCCCGCCCGGAGCACGTCTTAAAAACGGCCCCCAATAACGCCCAGCCACACCGCACACTAGCGCAACACACACAGCGCAGCTATGAGGGCAGGAGCTAGGCACATCACCCTAAAACAGACAGGGTGCAACGGACCACAGGATCCTCCACTCTAATGTAAGGTACGTTTGCTCCAAAATTACTAGCACTGACTAAGAACTACAGCACAACACTAGGTAATAATAAACTACTACTTTACTAATAGATACAACTGAATACCTTCTACACCCTAAGAAAGCAGCAGCCTGCAAATCTCAGGTAGTATACTAAATCAAACCAACAGACTCAACTTAGTTACAATAAAAGACTAACATTTACATATCAACAGGTAAAGCTGCATACATCTCCCCCACTCTCCTCAAATAAAAGAGGTTTACATCTCTGAAGGCAACTGGAAAAGTGAGTGCACTTAATTATATATATCATAATTAAAACATTTTGTAATCTTTAATGGTGAATATCTATATTATATTTTGTTTTCACACTTTATGTGACCTACTTAATTAATGCATACATATCAGGAACAAATTACTCATAAAATCACTATGATTCATTAAGGTAAAAGCGCACTGAGGAAGCTGCAAGTCAGCGAAACGTCTGCACAGCTTTTATCCTTTTCATCTGTTCCATGATGGTTATAAACGAAACCCTAAAGCGTGACTAAACCAGACACAAAACCACATTACTGGTATATCTGGGAAAGACTGTTGTGAGCTACGCTTTACAAAGCCACCAAGGCAATATATGTGAAAAAATGTAACATAAGTGTTTTTTGTATAATATGTGCCTAAAATGTGTAACATAAGTGTTTAGAATGTAGCATATGGGAAAAAAATTGAAGTGTACAGTTTGTCTATTGATGTATTCACATTATCCTCAATCACTTTGAAATAAACCTATTGTACCACACACAGCCAAAAGGATTTCACTCGGTGATCCAATAGCCCTGCCAAATACTGCCAAAACGGAGGCTTGGGGCGTTTCCCGCCTGGCTGATACCTAAGGGAGAACCCCCCATACTAACCTCCTCTTTTTCTCTAAACCTAACTTATACAATAGGGAGTAGGGGCAACTGTTTTGGGGCAACAAAGGACACTAGAGAAGGGTGCTCCAGAACCCCCGTTCTCTCTTCTCTCTCCCCCCTTTACCTATTTTGAGGTTACCGTTAATTTACTGGTACCTTGTCTTTCTGCTTTTTAACACACTGGTGATAAATGGGAGGTACCAGGTATATATAGGCTGGAAGGGGGCTCGTTACAAGACTTCCTCTCTGCAACAGCGTCACCTGGCGGTGAGTAACCCAATCGTGAAGAATTAAAGGTGAAGCAGGGTGTGTGGCACACCAACAATATCCATTTTTCAGGTGAGTACTCACAAAATGGTATTTTTTGGGGCCCACAAGCCCCGTCTAGAATTCCCTTCCCAGGGTCATTTTGATGCGCTGATACTTAGGGAATGGGAGAGGCCCAGTAGGCTTCCTGGTGTGCCTCAGGGATGGGATAAGAATTATCCCTTTCCAGTGGAGGCGGTCAAGCGCTGGTCTTCTCCTCCCGAGGCCTGTGTTAGGTTTGACCAACTCTTCTGTACTGAACACCCCTGACGCCTCCTCCCTTAAGGATGGCAAGGACTAGCGCCTTGATCAGATGGCGTGCCACGCATTTGCCAACGTGGGCTCGGCCCTGCGGCCGGTTAGTGCATCTGCCCTGGTGTCGCTTGCTACCAGGTCGCTTATCAGGGACTGGCTGAATAACGCTCAGCTGGATCCAGCTGGCGCTGAGTTCACTATACTTAGGAAGTGCGAATTGTTCATGGATTTTGTCATGGCTGCGATGGTAGACTCCATGGTCGGGTGTAGTAGGACGTTACTGGTGGCCATGCGCAGACTGGTCTGGCTCCGTCAGTGGACAGCGGACGTTGGAGCCAAGAAGTCTCTCACAGCTCTCCCCTTCTTGGGTGCGCGGCTGTTTGGAGATAAATTGGATGCTGTTGCTAAAGGCGGTAAGTTACCTCAGCGGAGGAAGCAGCGCCGTCCCTTTCGGGGGGCGGGCTCGTTCACTCCTTCCTTTCGAGGGGCCAGAGCATCTAGGGGTCTGGCCCTCTCGGTGGTCAGGGGCTCGTCCTGGAACAGAGGCAGAGGTCGGGCGCGTCCCGCGGCTGCCTGGGGTTCCAAGCCCAAGCCTGCCGTTAAACCGGCTCAGCAATGAAGGGGCGCCCTCACCCGTAAGGGTGGGGGGACGGCTGCGGCTCTTCTTCCGGGTCTGGGCCTGGGGGGTTTACAGACAATTGGATTTTGTAAGTGGTCTCCTCCGGGTACAAACTGGAGTTTGAGTACTGGCCGCTCCCAAGATTCTTAAGGTCTCTGGTGCCCTCGGACCCTCAGGCTGCACAGGGGCTACTGTTGGCAGTAAAAAGTCTTCTGGACATGGGGGTGCCTCCGTTGGAAAGAGGCAGGGGTTACTACTCCAACCTTTTCACGGTTCCCAAAAAGGAGGGTTCGGTGAGGCCCATTCTAGATCTCAAGGTTCTCAACAGGTTTATCAGAGCCAAAAAGTTCCGCATGGAGACGCTGCACTCGGCTATCAATTCCCTTTGCCAAGGGGATCTTATGACGTTCATGGACATCAAGGATGCGTATCTGCATGTTGCGATTTTTCAGGCACATCAGAGATTTCTCCGGTTTGCGGTGGAGGATCAACATTATCAATTTGTAGCTCTTCCCTTCGGTCTGACCTCGGCACCGAGGGTCTTCACCAAGGTTTTGGCGGGCGTAATGGCTCTGCTCAGATCGCAGGGCATTTGCATTGTGACTTATCTGGACGACCTGTTGATTTCAGCTTCTTCCCTTCAGCAGGCAGAACTGGACACCCAGCAGGTGGTGTCGACCCTGGAGAGGTTCAGGTGGGTGATCAACCGCACCAAGTCTTCTCTCTCCCAGTCTCGAGTGATTTCATTTCTGGGCATGAATCTGGATACCAATCGGGCCAGAGTGTTTCTGCCCAAGACCAAGGTGCAGGGGATTTAGGATCTGATCCGTCTTCTTCTGGCCAGTCCTTGTCCCTCTATCCGACAGGGGATGATACTGGTGGGTCTGATGGTGTCCTCCTTCGAGGCGGTGCCGTTTGCACAATTTCACATGAGATCTCTTCAACTTCTCCTATTGACGTATTGGGACAGGAGCCCACAGTCATTGGATAAACCTTTCAAGATGTCTCCCAGGGTTCGGCAGTCATTTCGGTGGTGGCTGGACTCGAGCAATCTGGTGAAGGGCAGATCCTCTCTGGTCCCTTGTTGGGAGACGGTTACCACGGATGCCAGCCTGTCGGGCTGGGGAGGTTATTGGAAGAGTCATCAGTTCAGCGGGTTGTGGGGTCCCCAGGAGGCTCACACCCCCATCAATGTATTGGAGCTCCGAGCCATTCGTCTGGTTCTGGCTCGGTTGACCCCGCAGTTACGGGGTCTTCCGGTTCAGGTGCGTTCGGACATCCGAACGGCAGTGGCCTACATAACTCACCAAGGAGGGACTCGCAGCAGGAGTGCCCTCAGGGAAGTCTCCCTGGTCCTGCGATGGGCGGAGAGCAATGTTCCTTGCCTTTCATCAGTCTACATTTCGGGGGTGGAGAATACGGAGGTGGATTCCCTGAGCAGAGGGTCCTCTCGCCACGGAGAGTGGTCTCTCAACCCTGAGGTCTTTCTGGATCTTTGCCGCAAGTGGGGGACTCCGGGGGTGGATCTCTTTGCCTCGAGGCACAATCACAAGCTTCCGGCGTTTGTGTCTCTGTCCCAGGATCCCCTGGCCTTGGCAGCGGATGCCTTGTCTCTGGCGTGGAAGGACCTGGTTTTTCTGTACCTGTTTCCACCTGTCTCCATGTTGGGCAGGGTAGTTCGCGAACTGGTTCTAGAAGGGGCTCCAGTGATTCTGGTGGCTCCAAGGTGGCCAAGAAGGGTTTGGTACGCAGACGTTGTAATGATGGCCGTAGACCAGTGCCGGCTTCCCTTGATACCGGACCTGCTATCCCAGGGTCATCTACTTTACCCAAATTTTGAAACGCTGGCCTTGACAGCCTGGCTGCTGAAACCTTCATCTTGAAAGAGGAAGGCTTGTCTGAGGCGGTCGTTCAGACCCCGATTAGGGCTAGGAAGCGGTCCTCTTCTGGTATTTACTATAGGACTTGGAGGTCCTATATTGATTGTTGTGAGGCTAGGGCCTTGCCTTGCAGGGGTTTTTTTCTGTACCCAGGATTTTGGAGTTTCTTCAGCATAATCTGGACCTGGGGTTCCAGCTTAGTACTTTGAAAGGACAGGTTTCCGCTCTGTCGGTTTTCTTCCAGAGGTATTTTGCTTTACAGCCGCTGGTTAAGACTTTTTTTTCCAAGGGGCGGCGCATGTGCGGCCCCCTTGAAAAGCTGTAGTTCCTGTTTGGGATTTGAATTTGGTACTTTCGGCTCTGCAGGATCCTCCTTTTGAGCCGCTACATGATATTGCTCTTTCGGTTCTCTCAGAAGGTTGCCTTCTTGGTGGCGATTACCTCGGTTCGGCGTGTCTCGGAGTTGGCGGCTCTGTCGATTCAGGCCTCTTACTTTGAGAGACACCAGGATCAGGTGGTTTTTCGTTTTAAACCGGATTTCCTTCCTAAGGTAGTGTCTGCTTTCCTCCTCAAGCAGGATATTGTTCTCCCTTCCTTGTGTCCTAAGCCTAGCAATGACAAGGAGAGGGTTCTGCACAATTTGGACGTTGTTCGCTGTGTGAAGTACTATTCTGCTAAGGGGAGGACTCCCCCTTTTAGGGTTACTGCGCACTCTGCTCGTGCTGTGGGTGCGTCCTGGGCTTTTTAGCACCAGGTTTCTGTTGATCAGGCTGGTAAGGCTGCTACTTGGTCTTCTTTTCATACGTTTTCCAAGTTTTACAAGGTTGATGTGCGGGATTCAGCGGATGCTGTCTTTGGCCGCAAGGTTCTGCAAACTGCAGTGGTTTGAGTTGGTGCATTCTTTACTGTTTATGGTTTCCACCCTTGACGGACACTGCTATTGGATGTCCTGTCAAGACTTATGGAAGCGGAGTGTAGGTCACACTTGGAATAATACCGTTTTGTGATTACTCACCTTTAAAATGGATATTATAAGTGTGACATACACTCCGCTTCACCCACCCTGTTTGGTATTTTGGATTCTTTATACGGTGATCCATTGTTTTCTGTTAGTATTGTTTTCTGTTAGTATTGTTATATTTGGTTCTTCCTGGTCCCTTTACTGCTATCTTACACTGGGGAATTGGTGGGAGGTCCCAGGTAGTTATGGACCGGGAGGGGCTTCTTTTTTGCATTCATCTCTGCAGAAGTTCGCCCTCTACTGGAGAATAACCCAACTGTCAAGACTTATGGAAGCAGAGTGTATGTCACACTTATAATATCCGTTTTAAAGGTGAGTAATCACAAAACGGTATTTTTATAATGTCAAGGGGTGTAAGGTGGAACACAATTAGTGTGTACAAGAGGCTTTAATGATTCCTGAATGATTTTGACTTTAGGATGCACATACTATACAGTATGAAAGAGAGGCAGTACTAAAGGGTTACATCCATCTGTAAACATATTGACTGCAGGGTAAACAATTTGTAGAGGGACCTGAATTCTAAATGCTGTTGATTTTTCATGATACAGACCGATTACGAGATACGTTAATTCATGAAATTTGTCATGCTGCCACGTGGCTAATCAATGGAGTGCGAGATGGACATGGTCAGTATTGGAGGTTTTATGCACGAAAATCTACTCTGATCCACCCTGAATTACCAATGGTTACGCGATGTCACACCTATGAGATTAATTACAAATTTACCTATGAATGTTCCCGTTGCAAAAACACGTGAGTAATCACCTTTAATGTTTTTATGCTTTTATGGTAACGGCATTTTTAGCATCAACCATCAGTTATAAGGATTGTCTCACCCTCACATGGCTATTAAGCAGTGTGTGTGTATATATATATATATATATATATATATATATATATATATATGCATTTGATCATTCCATGGCGCTTCCAATCGGAACGGGGGGTAAAAGGTAGGTCACAAGTAATATATTCCATATATTCTTGGTGTGCCACACACCCCGCTTCACTTCTTAAATATTCATCCATTATTGGGTTAATCCACCGCCAGGTGACGTAGTGCAGAGAGGAAGTCTTGTAACGAGCCCCCTTCCGGCCTATATATACCTGGTACCTCCCTTCAATCACCAGTATTTTTTCTCTCTGCTTGCTGACAAGTCAGAAGATGGAAGTCTCCTGCTTACAGGTAGGCTGGGGTATTCTTACCCCGCCACCCCCCTTTTGGTCTATTTCTGCCCAGTTTGAGTTTGTATACCTTTATGGTGAAATGGAAGCCTCCCAGCCTAGGCTGCTCACCGGGCAAATGGTAGATGGCACTTTAAGTGCCTAGGAGCTTATCTCCTACCGCTCGACCTCATGCGTGGGGCAATGCGGCTATCCGGCATGGTGATCCGGAAATGGGATGCCCCTGTCCCGAGGGTCCCCGTAGCCACTTACTCTCCCGTTACGGTCCCTTCTCCCTTCACTATGGGGGGGGGGGGGGTGTGAGGGTGTGCTTTTAGTATGTGTGTTTCACTTGTATCACTTCATTTCAACGTGTGTGTGTTTATGATTATGCATTCACTGTATTCAGCATGTGTATACTTTTGGTCTGCTTGAAGGGCAGGCTGCGCTGGGTAGGGGCTGGCCACTTTTCTTTGCAGACTGTTGCTTTGTGGCCCCCTACCCCCTCTCCTCTCCCCTCTCCCCGCCTGGCATTTTATGTATTCATTAGGCAGCGCATGCGGTCTTTACCCTCCCCCCTCCGCCGCCTGGGCGCACGTGTAGTGGCCCAGCTGAGAGTGATTTCCAGCTGATCGGCGTAGGGGGGGTGGGTCCCGCTGACGCGGCGTCGGGGGCGCGGCGCTGACGTCATGCGGCGTCGTGCGGAAGTCGCGTGGGCGCACGGGCGCACTTTGTCTTCCGTGCTGGCTGGTGGCTGTAGTCTTGTTCCGGCTGCTGCCTTCGCTGACCAGGTAAGTGGCCCCACCCGTTGGGGCCGTTAAATGGGGAATGCATTTCCTTGCAGTAATATAGCGGGCAGTCACTTTGTATTAAGGGGGCGTGATTTGGCTCTTATTTAAGGGCACTTTGGTGCCATGCTTATGTTTTTTTATACACATGTGAGGATCTGATGGTTTTTCTTTTCCTTGCAGATCCTGGGAACCCTGCTTATGGTGGCCCTCCGGCTCTATGTGCCTGGCTAATTATTGGGATACCTATTTAATGTATATATACATAGACTATATATAAATATATATATATATATAGTTTATTAAAGGGGACCTTAACTTAACTTGAAAAAAAAAAAATCCTCCCTTCCGGGACATTACTAATAGAGGGGCATCCCGGGTTGGCTTATGCCTTAAAAGTCCCAGTATTGCGAATACCATAAATCACCATATGGAGGCTTCCGTAATTTCCGGAAACGGTTCTGCTGAGCCGTTCGGGGGGTGCGTAGGTTGTGGGGTTCCACTCCCAGCTGATGATGTCTTTATTTGCATCCCTTGTGCAAAACAGACTATTGCGCGCCAGTCCGTTGCTTCGGCTGCGGGGCCATCGCATCCTTCATCATCTCCTACCTCTCCCTCCCTATTCCGGACCCCGCATGACACTGTCAAAAGTGGGGATTCGCATTCCGAGGCGGCAGCACAGCCCAGCCCCCGGAAAGTAATGCCCGTTAAAGCAGCGTTAAAGGCCGCTGCAAAACGAAGGCACCTGACTCCGGTACCTTCGGCTCCACAGGACCAGTTTTGTGAACCTGTGGAATGGTCCGATGGATCCCCGGACGAGGATGAATTCCCGTCGGAGTCAGATGAGCCGACAGGTCAGCTTGTGGCTGATGAGATTGGCGATTGGTCAGAGGGGGTTGTTTTTGACACCCCCTCCATTCTGGCTCAAATGTTTACAATTTTGAGTTTAGATACGCCTGAGGCGGCCGCCCCGCCAAAGGGTCAGTTGTTTAAAGAGCCTCAGCCGCGTTTGGTTTTTCCCAGACAACACAACTTTGAGAGGGTGGTTCTTAAGGAATGGGAACATCCCACGCGGTTATCTGGAATTCCTTCCAGTTGGGAAAAGCGTTATCCTTTTCCACCAGAATTGGTGAAGCGTTGGTCTGTCCCTCCTGACGTTGATACCCCTGTACTAGGGCTCTCCAGCTCGGCTATGGTACAATCTGCTGAGACCACTGTCCCTAAAGATGGGGAAGATCGTCGGATTGACCAATACGCTCGACATGGTTTTATCTATTCCGGGTCAGCGTTGCGCCCGGTATGTGCTTCAGCCCTTCTGCTATTGGCAATTAAGTCCTTAATTCAGGGGCTATATGAGGATCTTAATCCCGCTTGCAAACAGTTCACTGCGCTTAAGCAGTGTGAATCTTTTGTGGCTTATGTCCTGGCCGCTCAGGACGATGCGCTGTCTGAGTAGCAAGGCAGCAGCTATGCTGGTGGCTATTCGCAGGTCAGTATGGCTGCGTCAGTGGTCAGCGGACACGGCTTCCAAAAAGGTGCTCACAGCTCTCCCCTTTTTGGGGTTGCGTCTGTTCAGGGAGAAAATTGATTCTGTCGCAAAGGGTGGTAAGATGCCACAACGCAAGAGGCCCCGTGGCCCCTTTAGGGGGGCAAGTTCCGGTAGGCCTTCCTTTCGAGGATTCAGAGCGGGCAGGGGTGCGTCCTTTCCCGCTACCAGTGGCGCAGGTTGGACTCGGGGGAGGGGCCGTGGCCGGCCCACTCAGTCCTGGGGCACCAAGCCCAAACCTGCTGATAAGCTCACTCAGCAATGAGGGGCTGCTCTCACCCGTGCGGGTGGGGGGACTATTGCGACACTTCTACCATTGGAACCAAGTGGTTCCAGGCAGATGGATCCAGGAGGTAGTGTCGCCCGGTTACGACCTGGAATTCGAGTCTCACCCTCCTTCACGGTCCGTTCATGGGTCGGTTCATCCCGGCCTGAACTCTCATCAAGACGGAGTGTGTCTTTCTTTTGCCCAAATTCACACGAGAACGCTTCAGCTATTTCTGTTAGCGTGTTAGGACCAGCAACCTCAGTCGCTGCATCAGTCCTTCCAGTTGTCCTCCCGTGTACGGCAGTCCCTCCTGTAGTACTTGGTCTCGACCAATCTTGTGTAGGGCAGGGCTTTTCCTGACCCCCCTTTGGAAAATTGTCACCTTGGACGCCAGTCTGTCGGGATGGGGCAGATTCTGGAAGGAGCTGCGGTTTCAGGGGTAGTGGAGAGCTTAAAGGCCCCACTTACCCATCAATATTCTGAATCTGAGAACCATCCGTCAGGTGCTTGCTCTCCTGACTCAGTACGTTCTGGGCCTTCTGGTCCAGATGTGTTCAGACAATCGATCAGCGGTTGCTTACGTTGGTCTTCAGGGAAGGACTCGCAGTCTGAGTACTCTCAGAGAAGTGTCCCTGATCCGGACATGGGCAGTGTTCCATGTTCCCTGTCTCTCGGCGGTTTACATTCCAGAGGTGATGAAACAGGTAGTGGGCCGGTTGAGCAAGGGCTCTCCCCGTCTGGAAGAATAGGCTCTCCATCCTCGGGTGGTTCACTTACTGTGTCTCCAATGGGAGACCCCGGAGGTGGACCTGTTGGCCCCTCATCACTATCACAGGTTCCCGAACTTCGTGTCACTCTCCCAGGATCCTCTGGCTCTGGCAGTGGACGCCATGTCCCTGATCTGGGGAGTTCTAGGATTTCTATACCTGTTTCCTCCGATGCCCATGCTGGGCAGGGTTCTTCAGAAGTTGGCTCTGGAAAAGGTGTACGCCGTTCTCGTGGCCCCAAGGTGGCCAAGACGAGTGAGGTTCGCAGACATCGTTCGGCTGGCAGTGGACCAGTTTGTTCTGCCTCTTCGGCCCGATCCGCTCACTCGGGGTCAATTGTGTTACCCCAATTTACCAGCGCTGGGTTTGATGGCCTGGCTGCTGAAACCTCCATCCTGAAGGAGGAGGGTCTTTCTGATTCAGTCGTTAAGACTCTGATCAGTGCCCGGAAGAGGTCTTCTTCCATCACCTACTATAGGACTTGGAAAGCCTATATCGCTTGGTGTGAGATAAGATCTTTTCCTTGTAGGGTCTTTTCGGTCTCCAGGATTCTGGAGTTTTTACAATCAGGGCTGGACTCTGGTCTTCAGTACATTGAAAGGGCAAGTTTCTGCCTTATCTATCTTTTTTCAGAAGCGTGTTGCGCTTAAACCTTTAGTTAAAACTTTTTTTCCAGGGGGTTACGCATGTGCGGCCTCCCCAGGAAACCATTACTCCCCCGGATTTGAATTTGGTTCTTTCTGCTCTTTAGGCTCCTCCTTTTGAGCCTTTGCAAGATATTGCTTTGTCTACCCTGAGTCAGAAGATTGTCTTCTTGGTAGCTATCACTTCGGTCCGGCGTGTCTCAGAGTTGGCGGCCTTGACTATCCAGGCGCCTTACTTTGAGAGGCATCAGGATAAAGTGGTCTTTCGGTTCAAGCCAGACTTTCTTCCCAAGGTTGTTTCTGCTTTTCATTTGAACCAAGATATTGTTCTTCCCTCCTTGTGTCCTAATCCTAAGAATGACAAAGAGAGGGTTTTGCATTGTTTGGATGTAGTACGCTGTGTTAAGTACTACTTGATTGTCACGTCTCCTTTTCGTAGGACGGATTCCTTTTTTGTTGTGCCCCATGGGCCTAAGAAGGATTTGGCACCAGCCAAATCTGCCATTAGCAAGTGGATACGTCAGGCCGTTACTGCGGCCTATTCTGCTAAGGGAAGAGTTCCCCCTTTTCGTATCACTGCTCATTCCACTCGCGCTGTTGGGGCGTCTTGGGCATTTCAGCACCAAGCTTCTGTTGAACAGGTTTGTAAGGCCGCCACTTGGTCTTCTGGTCACACTTTTTCTAAGTTTTACAAAGTTGATGTGCGGGCCTCAGCGGATGCTGTTTTTGGCCGCAAAGTTCTGCAGACTGCAGTCATTTAAGTTATGCTTCACCTGGCCTTGAGATGCCCTTCCCTTGTGGACACTGCTTTTGGATGTCCCAATAATGGATGAATATTTAAGAAGTGAAGCGGGGTGTGTGGCACACCGAGAATAATACCATTTTGTGAGTACTCACCTGAAAAATGGATATTGTTGGTGTGCCACACACCCCGCTTCACCCCCACCCTTTTCGGTATTACCGAAGCATTTATATGGTGAAGCCCTTTTTTATTTATATCAAAATTGATTTTTGAGGTTACCGGTGGAATACTGGTACCTTGTCTTTCTGCTTTTTAATATACTGGTGATTGAAGGGAGGTACCAGGTATATATAGGCCGGAAGGGGGCTCGTTACAAGACTTCCTCTCTGCACTACGTCACCTGGCGGTGGATTAACCCACTAATGGATGAATATTTAAGAAGTGAAGCGGGGTGTGTGGCACACCAACAATATCCATTTTTCAGGTGAGTACTCACAAAATGGTATTTTTTCGCTCCATTAGATGCCCACTCCAAAAAAAAACTTGCATCACAAACGCTTCCTTCGGCTAGGCAGGTGAGAGTGACCTATGAATGGCTGGCATCCAAACATATGCAGCCTGTAAATGGGCCACGCTCATCCACCCAAGCAAGAAAATGTGTCGCGGGAGCCTGTAGGTATTCCCTGTGTGTATTTCTCTCGCTGTGTGTGTTTTTCTCTGTGCATGTTTGTTTGTATATGTAAAGCTCTAGGCTTTAGAGGACCGCCAGGCAGCAAGTGTAAGTTTATCAGCTTCCTGCCCGCTGAACACCCGTTGCACTCCCTCCTCACACACGCAATTGTGGAGGGGACACCGCTCACTGGTACCATTTGGTTCAGAATACTATTTGTTCTTTTCCTTCTCTAACCCCCAGTTGCATCTTATAGGGCAGAAAATACGGTACTTGATGACAAGTGACCTGATATATATTAGGGGTGTCAGAAAAAACTGATTCATTCAAGTATCGCAATATTTAATTCGGGGATACTTAAATCGATTTTCTCCCCAACATCGGTTCTGACTCCCCCACTACAGTAAAAAAAACTAACCTGACCCCTCATTCGATCCGGCCGGCTCGCCTCTTCACGCGGGGGGACTCAGAACCCCCCCCTCCCCCTCCAGGGCTCTTCAGTATTCATGGGGAGAGCCTAGCAGGCTCCTGGCTCGGCTATTTAGTGCTATGATCGCTGGGCAGAGGAGGAAAGATCCCCTGCCTCTCCCCTCCGCCCTCTAGCGATCACCGCATCTGTCATCGGATCGACGAGGTACACAAGCTGACAACCGAAGGTGAGTACACCTGCGGCTAGAGGGTGACTTACCATTAACTCCCAACTCCCCAATTACCTGCCTCCCCAAAGTCCGGGGGATGGGGGCAGAAGGCCCGGGCCCACGAAAGCTATGTGGGCTTATAGCCGGCAGGGCGGGGGCCCACCAAAGCTGGCCCCTGCGCCCTGTTCTACAAGCCCTGCATAGCTTGTCCTGGGCTGGTTATGCTGGGTAGGGGGGGGGAACCCCATGTCATTTATTCTTAGTATACAGTACGTCCTGCTCCAGATAGAATACTTACAATCGGGAATTACTCCGCCAGATGGCGCTGGACTGCAGAGACATCGAAAACAGGCTCCTCCCGGCCCCTCAAATACCCAGGGACCTCCCACAATCCCCAGAATTTCTCTGCAGTCTGGACTGCGAAGGACAAGAAGATGGCTCTCTCTTCTCGTAGGTGAGCAGGGCTATTAGCCTGCGGCCCTGTAGGACTATTCCCACCCGTTCCATCAGTAATTGCCTCCCAGCCTTGGCTGCGCTGGTTGGGTGATGGTAGGCAGCACCGCTGTTAGGTGCTTAGGAGCTCTGCTCCACCGCAATCCCCCACCAAAGGGTAGGCGGTACAGGCATATGGTGAGCCTCTATGGGATGCCCCTCCCGCCCTTTTGCCCCTTGCCCCTGTCTATCGGTGGGCCCTATGTTAAGTGGCCGCTGTCCTCCCTCACTCTCCTTGTAGCCTTTGGAGGAAAAAAAGGGGGGGGGGGTGTATATGTATATACGTGTATTGGCTTTTATTTTTCACTACATTATGCTCGGTGTCAGCCGCCACGCTGACTTGTGTCATTTATTGTGCTTGAAGTGTTACCTCAGGCGCCGGTGCGCCGTCATTGGCTGCTTGTCACCTGTTGGCTTTGCGCTGTTCAGGGGGGGGCGGGGCCTGTCTTTGACGCGTTCCGCGTCATTGCTCATGCGGGCCCGCCCCTAGAGGTATACCTACGCCATTTTGTTGCTTGGCTGCGGCGTGACGGGCTTCTACCTACTGCGGTCCGTGAGTGCCCTCGCGGGCTGCTTTATTACCGCTTTTAATTATTGTATACTTATGGTTCCCCTTTGATTATGTCTTTCAGACGGGCGAACCCCTTTGGCTTCTCCTGGCCCTACTCCCTCTATTTAGTTGGTTAACTTGTGAGGCCTAGTATTAATTACTCCAACTTCCCTAGCGGGTTATTGGGGCATCCCGGGTTGCTGATTAGCGTTAATCCCTATTGGCTTATTGTGCCGCTATAATCGCCATATGGAGGCGTCTCAGGATAATGTGACCGGGGTTCCTTCGGGACAAGCCCGGCGGTGTGTAGCTTGTGGGGAGCCCCATGCTGACGCTGACAAGGCGCGGGTCTGTGTACCCTGTGCCGAGCAGGTGCTTGCACTGCAATCTGGCCTTCTAGTGGCTGAGTCTGCGATTCGTTTCGCCTCACCTACCCCCCCCCTCCCAATCTTAAATCTCACTCCTACTGAGTTGCATACGAGTGGGGATTCTCAGCCTGATGTGTCTTCTAGACTGGCTAGTGTTGAGAAGTTGATTGCTAATACCTTGGCACGTAAGTCCTCTGCAAAGAAGCGGCACTTAATGCCTGATGTCACTCTTTTCCCTATGGAATCTGATGAGTTTTTGGAACTCTCTGGCTATACCCCTTTGGAGGAAGGGGAGCTGTTCTCTGACTCAGGGTCATCTGATGAGGCCCAGGGGTCACGACGATTCTGGCTCTGACCCCTGGGCCCCAGACTGATAGACTGTTGGCTCAGATTTTTTCTGTCTATCTCTTCCCCTGTTGCGGCCCCCAGGCAACAGGGGGAACCTTTTCATACTGCTAAGTCTCGTTTGGAATTTCCTGAGCAAGCACATTTCAATAACCTTGTGCTCAAGGAATGGGAGCGTCCCAGTAGACTTCCCGGTGTACCTAAGAGTTGGGATAGGAAGTATCCCTTTCCTGCTGATGTGGTGAAGCGTTTGTCATCCCCTCCCGAAGTGGATGCCCCGGTCCTAGGGTTATCTAACGCCTCTGTCATGCACTCCCCTACTCTACTACCCTGCGGGATGCTGATGACCGGCACATTGACCAGCTGGCGTCCCGTGCCTTTGCGTGTGTGCGGACGGCATTGTGTCTGGTCTGTGCCTCTGCCATTATGGCTGTGGCTATTAGGACCCTGCTCAGAAGTATCCTTGATGGTGCCCCTGATGATGTGCCTTGTGAGGAGTTTAATGCACTCACTTGCTGTGATGTTTTTGTGACGTATGTCCTCTCTGCCTTGGATGACACCATTAGAATGTGTGGCAGAACCTCTGCCCTTGTGGTGGCTATACGCCGATCGGTTTGGCTGCGCCAGTGGGCTGATGACAATGCTGCCAAAAAGGCCCTCACTAGTTTTCCCTTCAAAGGACTACGCCTGTTTGGGGACTGCCTGGACCTGTTTGCTAAGGGAGGCAGGTTACCCCAGCGTAGGCGGCAGTCTCGGCCCTTTCGGGGTCAGGGCTCCTTTTCCTCCCCCTACCGTGGTGCTAGACAAGGGAGGGGGGTTTCCTTTACTGGGCCCATGGAGACTTCTGGGGTAGGGGTAGAGGACGTGGACACCCTGGCTCCTCCTGGGGCTCCAAGCTTAAGTCCTCTCCCAAGCCCCCTCAGGCATGAAGGGGAGCCCTCGCCCATCCGGGAAGGGGGTCGGCTTCAGCACTTTGCTCGCGTCTGGTGGCTTCATGTCTCGGACCGGTGGATTCAGGAGGTAGTGTCCTCCGGTTACAAGATAGTTTGCTGCCTGCCCTCCCCCAAGGTTCATCAGATCCCGGATGTCTCAGGACCCTGTGTCAGCTCAGGATCTAGTACAGGCGGTGCAAAGCTTTCTGGAGCTGGGGGTCATCTGCAAGGTCCCTTTTAAGAGAAAGGGGCAAGGGCTTCTCTCCCTGCACCCAGGGGATTTCATGACGTCTGTGGACATCAAAGATGCTTACCTTCATATTCCTGTGTTTCCAGGTCAATAAAGGTTCCTCAGGTTCGCCCTGGAAGATCAACACTACCAATTTGTGGCATTGCCCTTTGGTCTCACTTCAGCTCCCGGGGTGTTCACCAAGGAACTGGCAGGAGTGATGCCTCTGCTCGGGTCTCAGGGCATCTGCGTGTTGCCCTACCTGGACGACATTCTCATCACTTCCCAGTCTCTACGTCAGGCAGGCAGAGTTGGATACTCAGCTGGTAGTGTCCACCCTGGAGTCATTTGGCTTGGTGATCAACCATCCCAAGTCTTCTCTGTCTCCCTCATTGATGACTTCATTCCTGGGGATGAATCTGGATACAGTTCAGGCAAGGATTTTTCTTCCTCAGCAGAAGGTGGACAGTCTGATTGTGCAGGTCCAGTTCCTGCTATCTTGTCGTCATCCCTCCATCAGGCAGGGAATGCGGCTGGTGGGCCTGATGGTGGCATGCTTTGAGGCGGTCCCTTATGCTCAGTTCCACTTGAGGCCTCTTCAACTCCACCTCTTGTCAGTATGGGACAAGGACCCTGCGTCCCTGGACCGCGTCTTTGCGCTTTCCCCCCTGGTCAGGCGGTCCCTCTCGTGGTGGCTGGACTCCAGGAACCTGATGGGGGGGCAGATCTTTTCTGACCCCCTCCTGGGAGACGGTCACCACGGACGCCAGTCTGTCAGGTTGGGGGGGTTTCTGGAAGTCCCTGAAGTTCCAGGGGGGGGTGGGGCCCTCAGGAGGGACCCGGAGCAAGAGGGCCCTCCAGGAAGTGTCTCTGATCCTGACCTGGGCGGAGGACAATGTTCCCTGCATATCAGCGGTGTACATTCCGGGGGAGGAGAATCTGCTGGCAGACTCTCTGAGCAGGGGGACCTCTCGCCAGGGAGAATGGTCCCTCTGCAACAGGGTGTTCCAATCTCTGTGTCACCGTTGGGGCCAACCAGATGTGGATCACAATCTGGTTGGTCAAAATCACAAGCTCCCAGCCTTTGTCTCCCTGTCCCAGGATCCTCTGGCCTTGACCACGGATGCCCTAGCAATGTCATGGCAGGACTTTCAGCTTCTGTATGTCTTTCCTCCATTCCCCCTGCTGGGCAGGGTTCTGCGCAAGATTGCTCTGGAGGGGGTGCCAGCAATTCTGGTGGCCCCCAGGTGGCCAAGAAGGGTGTGGTTTGCAGACGTGGTGCAGCTGGCAGTAGATCAGTACGTTCTGCCCAGGGTGCCAGACCTGCTCACTCAGGGTCCCTTACGCCATCCCAATTTACAAACTCGGGCTTTGACGGCCTGGCTGCTGAAACCTCCATCTTGATGGAGAAGGGGCTGTCTACCTTGGTTGTTGATACCATGATTAAGGCTAGGAAGAAGTCTTCTTCTTCCATTTATTACAGGGTTTGGCATGCCTTCATTGACTGGTGTGAGTCTAAGTCTCTTCCCTCGGGTGTTCTCTATTCTCAGGATCTTGGAGTTCCTGCAGCATGGGTTGGAGATGGGGCTCCAGCTCAGTACTCTGAAGGGTCAGTTTTCTGCCCTGGCTGTTTTCTTCCAGAAGTCATTTGCTCAGCATTCTCTGATCAGGACTTTTTTCCAGGGGGTTACTCATGTGCGTCCCCCACGTAAGCCTATGATGCCTGTTTGGGATTTGAACTTGGTTTTGTCAGTCTTGCAGGGTGCTCCCTTCGAACCTGTGCAGGATGCTGCCCTGGCCATTCTTACTCTCAAAGTTGTTTTTTTGGTGGCTATCACCTCTGTTAGGCGTGTGTCTGAGTTGGCGCCGCTTTCCATCCAGCCCCCCTACTATGAGAGACACCAGGACAAGGTGGTGTTCTGCTTCAAGCAAGATTTTCTGCCTAAGGTCGTGTCTGCCTTTCATATCAGGACATTGTTCTTCCGTCATTGTGCCCTAATCCTAGTACTGCTAAGGAGAGGGTTTTGCATTCTTTGGATGTGGTTAGGTGTCTGAAGTACTATCTGGTGGCTACTGCACCTTTCAGGAAAACTGATGCCCTTTTTGTGGTCCCTTCTGGTCCTAGGAAGGGTTTGGCTCCTGCCAAGTCTACTATCAGCAAGCAAATGGATTCATCAGGCTGTGATTCAGGCCTATTCTGCTAAGGGGAAGAATCCTCCCTTCCGCCTTACTGCTCATTCTACTCGTGCTATTGGTGCCTCTTGGGCTTTTCAGCACCAGGCTTCTGTTGAACAAGTTTGCAAGGCCGCTACTTGGTCTTCTGTTCATACCTTTTCAAAGTTTTACAAGGTTGATGTTAGGGCCTCAGCTGATGCTGCTTTTGGCCGCAAGGTTCTACAGGCTGCAGTGGTTTAAACTGTCTGCTGTTAACTTTGGGGATCCCACCCTACTTTATGGACACTGCTATTGGATGTCCCGATTGTAAGTATTCTATCTGGAGCAGGACGTACTGTATACTAAGAATAATACAATTCTGTGATTACTCACCTGTAGAATTGGTATTATGAGTATACAGTACGTCCTGCTCCACCCCACCCTTGGTATTGCATTATCTTGGATCCCCTGTATGGTGATTATCATTGTTATAGATACCAGTTTGGGTTTTGGGTTTGTTTTAATTCTCCCGGCTTCTCTTTAACTGCTTTTCAATGCTGGGGATTGTGGGAGGTCCCTGGGTATTTGAGGGGCCGGGAGAAGCCTGTTTTCGATGTTTCTGCAGTCCAGCGCCATCTGGCGGAGTAATACCCGATTTGTAAGTATTCTATCTGGAGCAGGACGTACTGTATACTCATAATACCAATTCTACAGGTGAGTAATCACAGAATTGTATTTTCTGGGATTTTTAAGGGTTTAAAATTCCAATAAAAAATGGGTTTACCCCCACCAACCCCCGGGGGGAAAAAAATTGTGATATATTGTTTTTGAGGCAGAATCGGGATATATTGTATCGTATCACCAGATTCTTGCCAATTCACACTCCTAATATATCTCTCTATCCTAAACCCTAATTTCCTACTATAATTTAATAACTGATAAATTTAGTGTATGTAAAACGTTCTCCTTGTAAAAAGTTTTATTTTCCCTATATCCAGTCTAGATCGTCCCAAGTGATGACATGTGGGCCGCCCCTAGGGGGCGCTCGACTGCAAGATCAAAGATGTAGCTTCTCCTGGCCCCCTATAAAGGCAGGTGTCCCTCTATCAGGGGTGTGAATCCTTCCCACCTCCCTCTGCTCCCCCCCAGGGTTGGATAGCGATCCACCATCATATTCCCCCGCTCCACGTATCACCATGAGAGCCATAATCCCCGTGATGCTACACACACTCATCTCAGCCATCATCAGAGGCCGTATCCTGGCACTGTAGCCAAGAATCCCAGACCTTGGTGAATTTGTCTGGCACACCCCTCGCCTGATATGTCAGTTTATACATGGCAAGCTTCTGATTAACCAGCCTTTTCCATGCCTGCAAGGACGGCCTAGCCGGGTGCTTCCAGTTTATTAGTATGCACTTCCGGGCATAAAAGAGCAGCAGCCGAAGCAACGCCCTCAATGTATGAAGCTCCGACAGCGGCTCCACCACTCCCAGAAGGCACACCGAAACCGAACCTCTGATGCGAAATCCCACTATTTTGCCGATCAGGTTCATTACGTCCTCCCAATAGTCAACTAGTATTCCACATGACCAAATCATATGCACCCATGTGCCGCTACCACCCTCACATCTAGGACACGTGTCCCTATTCAGGAGTCCCATCCTGTGCAGACGGACCGGAGTAATATACGCCTGGTGGATCCATTTGGTCTGGATTATTCTATCTCTCGCCTCAACCACTGAGGAATGCAAAATGTCCAGCACCTCCTCCCAATCATCCTGGTCCAGGCTCTGGTCTACAGCCCGCCACTTCCTCTCAATCCCTTCCCTAGGGGACCCCAGCTCACCTAGCAGGGTTTTGTATAGTGTGGAGACCGGTTTTTTAAGGTTCGAATCTCTAACCACTTTCTCCACCCGTGAGGCCGACACCTGTGGGCCCACCCTGGAGAACTGCGTGTTCAGGGCATGTCTGAGTTGCAAGTAGCGGAAAAAATCCCGGTTAGACAGGTGATAATCGAAGGACAAGGGGTGTGAATCCTTGGCAGAGGATTCACGCTGCACGGTGGATTATTTCGGCTGCCGAAGACAGTATGTCTGGTTCTTCCTCGGACGAGGATGTGTGGCTCCCGGATGATACAGAGAAATTGCTTACCTCAGTGTTTGAGACACTACACATTGTCCCTCCCAGAGCGGCTAAGAGGAAGCAGGGAGATTTGTTTAGGCCCGAAAGGCAAAGGCGGGTTTTCCCGGAGCAGGCGCATTTTTCGAACATGATTTTCAGGGAATGGGAGAGGCCTAACAAGTTACAGGCGGTACCTCTTCCCTGATGGTCTCGCCCTCCCGAAGTGGATCCCCTCGTGTCGGGGCTGTCCAACACTACTGTTATGCCGTCACCTGATACTGCTTCCTTACGTGACCCGGCTGACAAGCGCATGGATCGGCTGGTCTGCCATGCGTTCACCTTTGGTGCCCTTTTTCGCCCTGTTTGCCTTGGCAATTGTATCTCTAGCCATCAGAAAGAAGGTGAGACACCTTTTGGATAGAGCTAAGGCTCGCAAGCGGGCGGAGGAGTATAAAGAGCTCAAGGCCTGCTTGGATTTCATTGGTATTGTTGCTACTGCCATGGACGATGGGATCCGGCCTGGTGCCAGGATTTCGGCCCTGCTTGTTGCTCTCCTCCACTTGCTCTGGCTGCGGCAATGGTCGGCTGATGCGGCTGCCAAGAAGTCGCTTTTGAGTATCCCATTTGTGGGGCACAGGCTGTTTGGGGAGTGCCTGGACCTTTTGTTCAAGGATGGTAGACTCCCTCAGAGACGGAAGCCTTCTCGGTCCTTTCGGAATCCCTCTGCCTATCGTTCCTGTTGAGGAGGAAGAAGCTCTTCATTTCCGGGTGGCCGCAGAGATACCTGGGGTAGAGGTAGGTCCCGCGGCCGACCCAATCCCTCCTGGGGAGCGAAGTCCAATTCCCCTGCCAGGTCTCCTCAGGCATGAGGGGGTGCCCTCACCCATCTGGGTGGGGGGACGGCTTCTGCTGTTTGCTCAGATCTGGAGGCGGCACGTCTCCGATCAGTGGATTCAGGAGGTAGTTTTCTCCGGTTACAAGATAGAGCTGGCTGTCAGGCCGCCCACAAAGTTTCTCCGTTAACGGATATCCCGAAACCCACTAGAGGCACAGGGCTTGAGAATGGCTGTGCAACACCTCCTGCGGTTAGGTGTGATATGCCCTGTACCTCGGCAGGAACAGGGTCAAGGCTTTTGCTCCAACCTGTTCACGGTTCCCAAGAAGGATGGAACGTTAAGACCAATCCTGGACCTGAAGGGTCTCAACAGGTTTGTAAGAGTCAGACTTTTCCGCATGGAGACCTTACAGTCGACGGTGAGATCGCTTCGGCCCGGCGACTTCATGACCATGGTGGACATCAGGGATGCTTATCTGCACATCTCGATTTTCCAGGGGCATCAGAAGTTCCTGAGGTTTGCTGTGGAGGATCAGCATTACCAGTTTGTGGCACTTCCATTCGGGATATCCTCTCCCCGCGTCTTCACCAAGGTGCTGGCGGGCATCATGGCTATCCTGAGGAACCAGGGCATTCGTGTGCTGCCCTATCTGGACGACTTGCTGATTGCAACCCAGTCCCTCAAGCAGGCCGAGAGCGATACTCGGACGGGTAATCAATTACGGCTGGGTAATCAATTACCCAAAGTAATTTATCACTCCCTCAACAGTGAGATCCTTCCTGGGAATGACGAAAGACACCGCTCAGGTCAAGGTCTTTCTGCCACAGCAGAAGGTTTTGGGTCTCCAGGTGCAGGTGCAGGTCTTGCGGTCTTGTCAGCGGCTGTCAATACGTCTGGGGATGAGATTGGTGGGCCTAATGGTGTCATGCTTCCACGCAGTGCCCTTTGCCCAATTCCACATGAGACCTCTGCAATTGAAACTGCTGACCGGCTGGAATCGGATGCAGGATTCTCTGGAACAAGAATTTTCGCTGTTCCCCCTGGCCAGGCAGTCCCTCTTGTGGTGGTTGGACTCCCGGAACCTACTGGTGGGCAAGTCCTTTCTGACTCCCCATTGGGAGTTGGTTACCACGGATGCCAGTCTGACAGGCTGGGGAGGCGTTTGGCAGACTCAGAAGATCCAGGGTCAGTGGGGTCCGCAGGAGGACCACTTAGCCATAAATCTCCTGGAGCTGAGAGCGATCTGGTTTGTGCTTCTTCGCTTGACTCTCCATTTAAGGGGTCGTGCGTGCGATCCAGGTTCGCTCAATCAGACGGCTGTCGCCTACATCAATCACCAGGGCGGGACTCGGGGCAAGAGAGCCCTCAAGGAGGTGACCCAGATTCCGACTTGGGCAGAGAAGAATGTTCCCTACATCTCGGCAGTCTACATTCCTGGGGTAGAAAACCTGGAGGCAGACTCCCTGAGCAGGAGCGTCTCACGCCTGGGGGAATGGTCTCTCAGCAGCAAGACCTTTCACGCTCTGTGTCTCAGCTGGGGTCAGCCGGACGTGGACCTGTTTGCGTCCAGACACAATCACAAGCTTCCAAGGTTCATCTCCCTCTCGAGATCCTCTGACCATTGCCACGGACGCTCTGGCGATTCCTTGGATGGAGTTCAAGTTTCTTATGCATTCCCGTTTCCGCTCCTGGGCAGAGTGCTGCGCAAGATAGCCAGGAAGGGGTACCAACTATCCTGGTAGCGCCTCGCTGGCCGAGAAGGAGTTGATTTGCGGACATAGTTCAGATGTAAGTTCACCCCAATTTACGGGCGCTGGCTTTGACGGCCTGGCTATTGAAACTTCAATCCTGACGGAAATGGGGCTGTTGGCCACGGTTGTGCATACCATGATTCAGGCACGGAAGAAGTCTTTTTCCAGGACCCTTTTGCCTCCCAGCCTCGGCTGACGGATCGGGTCATGGTAGGGGAGCACCTGGGTCGGGTGCTCGTGAGCGTTGCTCCAGGCTGCAGACCCCATACACCAAAGGGTAGCCGGCCATAGGCCTATGGTGAGCCTACTGAGGCATGGAAGAAGCCCACTGCTGCCTTTGTATCGGGTGGTGAGTTGTTGGGCACGTCATCACATTGCGCGGGCGGTTTTCGCGCCCTTCTGGGGGGGGGGGGTGGCGCTGCGGGATGACGCGTTTTGCGTCATCCTCCCACGGCCTGCCCCTCGGTGCTCTGCTGCGGTGCCATCTTGCTGGCAGGCAGCGCTTGGAGGAGACAGTAAGTTGCTGCGGACCCCTTCCTCGTGGTGTGTTGTGGCGGTGACACCTTCCTTCCCTGTGATAATCACCATATGGAGGCTTCTGGGGATAGCTAGCTTGGGGGCCCCTCGGGGCAGGCTCAGCTGTGTGTCATGTGCGGGGCATCCCCTTTAA
The DNA here is from genome assembly GCA_027917425.1 of Gastrophryne carolinensis. Lineage (NCBI taxonomy): Eukaryota > Metazoa > Chordata > Amphibia > Anura > Microhylidae > Gastrophryne > Gastrophryne carolinensis. The sequence goes on from CM051235.1 coordinate 139,380,421, forward strand.
GTGGTGGCGGCGCAGTTTGTGTCCTGTGCGCCCAAAGTATCATCATTTGCGGAACAGGTTGGGCTGAGCGCCTGTCTTCCCAGCCCTGTCCTCCCGACAGCATCTCCTACTCCCCCGTGCATGCATTTAGCCCCCAGCGAGGGGGAAGCCAGCAGGGGGCCGCAATCGGATCTGGCGTTGCGCGTGGCCAGCATTGAGCAACAACTGGCCCGGCCGTCGGCGGGTAAGGCCTCTAGCAAAAAGAGGCATCTAGACGCCGATTTGTCCCTCTTTGCCAATGTGGACGAGGGCCTTGACATGTTCGTGGCCATGACTCCCCGGAGGAGGGAGAGTTGTTCCGTGACTCGGACTCCTCTGGGGATCGTCGGGGCGAGTACGATAGTGACTTAGGGTCTTCCTCGGCTCCCGGGTGATACCGACAGGCTCCTGTTGGCTGTTTTTGATACAATGCACATCGCCCCCCCCCCCCCAAAGGTGGCGAAGAAGCATGGCAAGCTCTTCCGCCTTGACAAGCTATGCCTGGAGTTCCCGGAACAGGGCCATTTCTCTAATATGGTCCTCAAGGAGTGGCAACGTCCTAACAGGTTACGCTCGGTGCCAAGGGGTTAGACAGAAGGTATCCCTTCTCTGCCGATTTGGTTAGACACAGGTATTGCCCACCTGTGGTGGGAGCCCCGGCCCTGGGGCTATCCAACACTTCGGTCATGCCGTCCCCCGACACTACCACCTTGCGTGATAGCGCGGACTGACGCATGGATCAACTGGCTTGTCATTCCTTCACCTTTGTAGGGGCTGGTTTGCGTCCGGTCTGTGCTGCGGCTATTGTGGCCATTGCTATTAAAAAGGTCAGGCGCCCAATCTCGCAAGAGAATGGAGGATTATAAGGACCTTTTGCTTTGCTCTGATTTAGTTGCCTTTGTGCTGGCTGCCATGGATGACACCGTCCGGCTTGGCGGTAGGGCCTCGGCCCTGCTGGTTGCTATGTGCAGGTCAATCTGGTTGCGTCAGTGGGCAGCTGACGCCACCGCTAAGAAGTCTCTCACTGGGCTCCCTTTTCACTGGACTTTGTCTGTTTGGTGAGCGCCTTGACGCTCTGACCAAGGATGGTAGGCTTTCCCAGCGTAGAAAGCAGGCTCAGCCCTTTCGGGGATCCTCTTCCTTTCGCTCTTCAAGGGAAGGTCGTGGATCCTTCTTTTCAGGTAGCCGCAGTGACTCTTGGTCGAGGCAGATCACGTGGTCGCCCCGGTCTCTCCTGGGGAACAAAGCCCAAACCCCCTACCAAGGCCCCTCAGGCATGAGGAGGCGCCCTCACCCGACCGGGTGGGGGGACGGTATCGGCTTTTTGATCTCGTCTGGAGACTGCGCATCTCAGACCGGTGGATTCAGGAGGTGGTTTCCTCTGGATACAAGATAGTTTGCAGCCTGGCCGCCCCCAAGATTCCTCCGGTCCCGGATATCCCTAAACCTTGTATCGGCTCAGGGCCTGCGGCTGGCCGTACAACGTCTTCTGGCATGCGGAGTTATTTGCCTGGTACCTCCTCAGGAACATGGCCGGGGGTACTACTCCAACCTGTTCACAGTACCCAAGACAAGCACTTTCGCATGGAGACGTTACGTTCGGCCATGAGTTCCCTTCGGCCGGGCGACTTCATGACCACGGTGGACATCAAGGATGCCTAACTTCACATTCCGATCTTCCCAGGTCACCAGAGGTTCCTGTGGTTCGCTCTGGGGGATCAACACTACCAGTTTGTGGCCTTGCCGTTTGGTATCACCTCGGGTTTTCACCAAGGTGCTGGCTGGCGTCATGGTTCTCCTGGGCAACCAGGGTATTCGCATCCTTCCTTACCTGGACGACATTCTGATTGCTGCTCAGTCTCTTCATCAAGCCGAGAGGGATACTCAGGTGGTGACGTCCACTCTCGAGTCCTACGGCTGGGTGATCAATTATCCTAAGTCTTCAATATCTCCGTCTTTGGCGAGGTCCTTCCTTGGCATGACGCTGGATACTTCTCAGGTCAAGGTATTTCTCCCTCAGCAAAAGGTGGAGGGTATTCAGACGCAGGCACGGGCCCTGCTGTCGTGTCCTCACCCCTCTATTCGGCAGGGGATGCAGTTGGTGGGCCTCATGGTGTCTTGCTTCGAGGCGGTTCCCTTTGCTCAGCTCAACATGAGACCTCTTCAGTTGCATCTATTGTCAGTTTGGGATCAGAATCAGGAGTCCCTGGATCAGGAGTTTGCACTGTCCCCTCCGGTCAGGCAGTCTCTCTCCTGGTGGCTGGACTCGAGGAATCTTCTAGTGGGCAGGTCCTTTCTGCCTCCGCGCTGGGAGATTTTCACCACGGATGCCAGTCTGACCGGCTGGGGGGGAGTTTGGCAGTCTCTGAAGTTCCAGGGTCAGTGGGGTCCCCAGGAGGCCCACGCACCCATCAATATCCTAGAGCTGCGGGTGATCAGGTTGGTTCTCTACCAGTTGACCCCCCCCCCCCCCCACCTTCGGAGTCGTGCTGTACAGGTCCGCTCGGACAATCAGACAGCGGTTGCCTACATCAATCAGGGAGGGACTCAAAGCAAGCGAACCCTCAAGGAAGTGTCTCTGATCTTGTCTTGGGCGGAGCAGACTGTTCCCTGCATCTCGGCGGTTTACATCCCAGGGGTGGAGAATCAGGAGGCAGACTCCCTGCCTCCTGATTCTCAGGGGGGACGTCTCACCTGGGGGAATGGTCCCTCAGCATCAAAATCTTTCACTACCCGTGTCACAGCTGGGGTCAGCCTGACGTGGACTTGTTTGCGTCCCGTCACAATCGCAAGCTTCCAAGATTTGTCTCCCTGTCAAAGGACCCTCTGGCCTTTGCCACGGACGCGCTAGCAATTCCTTGGACGGAGTTTTGGCTCCTCTATGTATTTCCTCTTGCCTCTGCTGGGTCGGGTGCTGCGCAAGAAAGCCCAGGAGGGGGTACTGGACATTCTGGTGGCCCCCTGCTGGCCGAGGAGGGTATGGTTCGCGGACGTTGTACAGATGGCAGTAGATCGGTTCGTCCTGCCCAACGATCCAGAGCTTCTCACGCAGGGACAGCTGTGCCATCCCAATTTACAAACGCTGGCTTTAACGGCTTGGATGCTGAAACCTCTATCTTCATGGGCAAGGGTTTGCCGGCCTCTGTTGTCGATACCTTGATTCAGGCTCGAAAGAAATCCTAGTCTTTTATCTACTATAGGGTCTGGCATGCTTACATTGCTTGGTGCGAGTCCAAGTCTCTCTTTTTGTCGGGAATTTTCCATTCCCAGGATTCTGCAGTTTTTACAGCATGGCCTGGATTCGGGCATTCTACTTAGTACTCTCAAGGGACAGGTTTCGGCTCTGGCAATTTTTTTTCCAAAGATCCTTTACCAATCAAAGGCTTGTTAAGACCTTCTTCCAGGGAGTTACTCATGTGCGTCCGCCGCGTAAGCCTCTGCTACCGGATTGGGACTTAAACTTGGTGTTGTCTGCTCTACAGGGTCCTCCTTTTGAGCCCTTGTGCAATGCTGCATTGTCCATAATGACTCTTAAGGTGGCCTTTTTGGTCTCTATTACTTCAGTGCATCGAGTCTCTGAGCTGGTGGCGCTTTCCATTAAACCTCCTTATTTTGAGCGGCATCAGGATAAGGTGGTGTTCCGTCTTAACCCAGAATTTTTGCCCAAGGTTGTATCTGCCTTTCATCTCAATAAGGACATTGTCTTACCTTCCTATTGTCCTGCCCCTGCTAATTCCAAGGAACGGAATTTTCATTCTCTGGATGTGGTCAGGGCGCTCAAGTATTTGGTCGCCACTGAGCCCTTTCGGAAGTCTGATTCTCTTTTTGTTCTTCCTCCTGGACCTAGAAAGGGCTTGCCTCCAACCAAATCTACTATCAGCAAGTGGATGAGACAGGCGGTGGTGCAAGCTTACTCTGCCAAAGGGAAGGAACCTCCCTTCCGTGTTACTGCTCACTCTACTAGGGCTATTGGTGCCTCTTGGGCCTTTCAGCACCAGGCTTCTGTTGAACAAGTTTGTAAGGCCGCTACGTGATCTTCTGTTCATACTTTTTCTAAGGTTTTCAAGGTTGATGTTAGGGCCTCAGCTGATGCTGTTTTTGGTCGCAAGGTGCTTCAGCAGGGTAGTGGTCTGAACTGCCTGCCGTTACTCATTGTCCCAGAAGTAATGATTGAAATGAAACAGGCCGTGCTGTACACTTGGAAAAATACAATTCTGTGATTACTCACCTGTAGAATTGATTTTAATGTGTAGAGCACGGCCTGTTTCATTCCTTCCTTGTTATCGTTGCCCTTGGTTGCCTCTTTATGGTGATTGGTTTAAAAGTTAGCCTTTTTGAGGCTGTGTATTCTTTTTATCATGGTTTATCTCCCGGCTTCTTGCATAACTGCTTTTCAACACTGGGGGTCTATGGGTGATTCCTGGCTTTTTATAGGGCCGGGAGGAGCCACAAGTCTTCTGCAGTCAACTGCGCCACCTTGTGGCGGAATACCCAGAAATAATGATTGAAATGAAACAGGCCGTGCTGTATACAGTAAAATTAATTCTACAGGTGAGTAATCACAGAATTGTATTATTGCTTGGTGCGAGACCAAGAGTCTCCCTTGCTGCACATTTTCTATTTCTAGGATTCTGGAGTTTTTGCAACACGGCCTAGACTTGGGTCTCCAGCTGAGCACCCTCAAGGGTCAGGTCTCTGTCTTAGCCATCTTTTTCCAGAGATCCATTTCCAACCATAGGTTGATCAAGACCTTATTCTTAGTATACAGTACGTCCTGCTCCAGATATAGTACTTACACTTGGGTTATCCTCCGCCAGATGGCGCTGCACTGCAGAGACATGCAAAACGGGCTCCTCCCGGCCCCTCAAATACCCGGGGACCTCCCACAAATCCCCAAATTTCTCCGCAGTGCCGACTGCGAAGACATGAAGTATCACTCTCTCGCAGGTGAGCGGGGCTATCAAAGCCTGCGGCCCTGTTGGACTATTCCCACCCGTCCTCCCTGTGATGTGCCTCCCAGCCTGGGCTGCGCTGGTCGGGGGAAGGTAGGCACCAATGCGTGCTTATGGAGCCATGCTCCACCGCAGTCCCCCACCAAAGGGTAGGCGGTTTAGGCTGATGGTGAGCCTCTAGGGGATTCCCCTCCCACACTATTGCCCCATGCCCTGTGTAGCGGTGGGCCCTGTACAAAGGGTCGCCATCCTCCCTCGTTCCCCCCCGTAGCTCGGGGGGGAGAGAAAGGGGGGGGGGGTGTGGTGGTCTCAGTGTATGGTGCTTACATGCTTATGATCATTGGCAAATCATTTTTCTAAGTGTGTCATACACTTCCCTCCTCATGACAACGAATCCATCTCAGAGCTTCGCGCTCTTCGGGGGGGGCGGGGACCTGGTTTGGCGCGCTCCGCGTCAATGCACGCTCTGGCCCGCCCTTCGAGGTTCGCTTGGCGCCATTTTGATGCTAGTGCATGCACGCGTGGTAGCGGTCCTCCTCCTCCCTTGGTCTGTAAGTGCCCTCGCGGGCGATTTTCATGATCCTTGATTACTGCGCATGGTTCTGACAGCCTTTATTCCCATTATGTCTTTCAGGCTGGTGAACACCTTTGGCTTCTCCCGGCCCGGTGTAATTATAGCGGGCCTTGTAAATCTACTCCCACTTTCCTAGTGGTCTTGGGGCATCCAGGGTTGCCTATTGCGTAAATCCCTGCTGGCATATTGTATCTAAATAATCACCATATGGAGGCATCTCAGAATTATGTGACCGGGGTCCCTCTGGGACAAGACCGGCTGTGTAGAGCGTGTGGACAACCCCACGCTGATGCGGACAGGGCACGGGTCTGCGGACCCTGTGCCGAGCAGGCACTGGCTCTGCAATCAGTCTGCCAGTGGCTGCACCTCGCTTCAATTCACCTATCACCCCAGGCTTAAATCTCACTCCTGCTGAGTCGCATACAAGTGGGGAATTGCAGCCTGCTGGGCCTTCCAGACTACCTACGGCTGAACAGATTATTGCGAGCTTGTCAGAGCGCATGGGCCATGGTAAGAAGCGGCACCTGTCTCATGTTTCTGTATTTTCTAAGGGAACCGAGGAGTTTACTACTCTGTTTGACTATACCCCTTCTGATGAAGGGGAGTTGTTCTCTGACTCTGATGAGAGGCCGAGGAGTCCTGACGATTCTGGCCCTGAATACTGGGGTCAGTGTGACACTGACGATTTGTTGATTAAGGTCTTTAAGGCACTGTCTATCTCTCTCCCCGGTGAGGTCCCCAAGCCTAGAGGGGAGCGCTTCCATAATGCGACGGCACACTTGGAATTTCTAGAGCAGGCTCATTTCCATGCTCTTGTGCTCAAGGAATGGGAATGCCCCAGTAAACTTCCAGGGGTTCCAGGGGACTGGGATAGAAAATACCCTTTTCCCCCTGAGGTGGTTAATTGCTGGTCGTCACCCCCCGTGGTGGATGCGCCGATCATAGGGGTCCCTAATCCCCCCTTTATTACATTCCCTGCTTATAGTTCCCTTCGGGATGCCGAGGACCGACGCATTGATATGCTGGCCTCCCACGCCTTTTCTTGTGCAGGGATGGCGCTGCGTCCGGTCTGTGCCGCGGCTATTACTGCAGTGGCCGCTAGAACCCTCATCAGAAAGATGCTTGATCATCACCCTGAGGATCTCCCCTGGGAGCTGTTTAATGCACTCTCCAGTTGTGATGTATTTGTAAAATGTATTCTATTAGCGCTGGATGACACCATTAGAATGTGTGCAAGAACTTCTGCCCTTGTGGTGGCTATACGTCGCTTGCTCTGGCTGCGGCAGTGGGGTGCTGACGATGTTACTAAAAAGACTCTTACAGGGCTTCCCTTTAGAGGGCAACGCCTATTCGGGGCCCGTCTGGACCTTTTTGGAAAAAAGGGTAAGACACCTCTACGCTGAAGGCCGTCTCGGCCCCCTCGGGGCAGGGACACCCCTCCCTACGTTAGTGTCAAGCACGAACCAGAGCTGTGCTTCCAACTTTTCGGCGTAGATTCCCACCCCAGGGTGGGCAGGCAACGTCCTGGGCCCTCCGGCAGGACTAAGTCCAAATCTGCCAAGACCTCCCAAGCATGAAGTGACGCCCTTGCCCTTCTGGGTGAGGGGACTGCCGCAGCACCTGGCTCCTATCTGGGTAGTTCCCCTGGATGCAGGATAGAGTTTGTTGGGCGGTCCTTTTCCGAGGTTGTCAGGGTAAAAAGGCCAAATCATCCCAACACAGATGGCCGTCTAGGCCCCCTCGGGGCAGGGGCACCCCTCCCCCCCTACCTTAGTGTTAAACAGGAACCAGGGGTATCCTTCCTGGCGTTTCGTGCAGACTCCTGCCCCATGAGCAGCAGACAACGTCCTGGCCCCTCCGGCGGGGCTAAGCCCAAATCTTCCACCAAACCCCCTCAAGCATGATGGGGCGCCCTCGCCGTCTGGGTGAGGGGATGGCTGCAGCACCTTGCTCTTATCAGGAGGCATCTCGCCCCATTCTGGTGGATTCAGGAGATAGTGTCCTCCGGATACAGGATAGAGTCTGCTGCGTGGCCTCCCCCAAGTTTATCTGGGTACTCCTGGTCCCTGCCTCTGTTCAGGCATTGGTGCAGGCCTTGAAGGGCCTATGGGGTCTTGGGGTCACTTGCAGATTGCCCCTAACAGGCAGAGGCAGAGGCCGCTACACCAACCTTTTCCACAGTCCCCCGAAAGGATGGGTCAGTCTGGTCCACCCTGGATTCACAAGTTTGCGGCAATTCACCAGTTACAGCAGTTCTGCATGGATACTCTGGGCTGGGCCATCAGCGCCTTGCGCTCAAGGGGCTTCTCGACGTATGTGGTGCTCAAAAGATGCTTCTGTTCACTTCCCTGTTTCCCCCTGGACACAGAGGCTCTTCAGGTTCATGTAGGAGGTCCAACACTGCTAATTTGTGGCCTTATCTGGCCTCTCTTCAGCCCCCAGAGTGCCTACCAAGGTGCTGACGGGGGTGATGTCTCGGATGAGACCAAGAGGCGTCCGCGCTATGACCTACCTGGACGTCCTTTTTCACTTCCCAGTCTCTACGTCAGGCTAAGTTGGTCTCTTGGCTGGTTGTGTCCACTGGGAGTCATTTGGATGGGTGTTCAATCACCCCATGTTCTCATTGTCCCCTTGATTGGTAACCTCATTCCTAGGAATGAATCTGGATTCGGTTCAGGCGAGTATCTGCCTTCTTCAGCAATAAGGTGGACAATCTGGTTGCATGGGCTCAGTCCCTCATTGTTGTCCCCGTCCCTTTACCAGGCAGGGATGCAGCTGGTGGGCCCTTTGGTGGCTTGCTTGGAAGAGGTCCCTTATGCTTAGTCCCCCCTGGGCCCTTCTGCAATTTATATTGTTAGTACAGGACAGGGATCCAGCATCCCTGGAGCAGGGTCTGTGCGCCTTCCCTCCTGGTGAGGAGGTCCCTCTTGGAATGGATGAACTCAAGGAACCTGTCTGGGGGCAGTTCCCTTCTTGCCCCTTCCTGGAGACGGTCACCATGGATGCCAATCTATCAGGTTGAAGGGGGGTTGCTCTTCTGAAACTCCCTGCGGTTCTTGGGGAGGTGGGGCCCTTAGAAGTTCCATACACCTAATGATGTTTGAAATAGTGAGCTTTCAGGTTGGCTCCTTTTCGCTTGCCTACTCCTCTTCAGGGCCTGCCCGTTCGGGGGCGCTCGGTCTGTCTGGCGACAGTGGCCTACTTTGATCATCTGAGAGGGACCTGGAGCAGGAGGGTCCTCCAGGAGGTCTCTATGATCCTAATCTTGTGGAGGACAATGTTTCCTGTATATCAGTGGTATTCGCTCTGGTGGGGTCCCTCTGCGACAGGATGTGCTAATCCCTGTGTCACTATGGGGTCCAACCAGTTGTGGATCCTTGTTGTGTCCCGTCACTATCACAAGCTCTCGGCCCTTGTTTCCCTGTCCCTGGATCCGCTGGCCATGGTCGTGATGCCTCAGTAATGTCATGGCTGGACATCCTGTTCCTTATGCCTTTTTCTCAGTTCCCCTGCTAGGCAGGTTTCTGAGCAAAGTCTGCTCTGGAAGGAGGGACCAGTGATTCGGGTGGCCTAGTAGAGTGTGGTTCGCAGACGTGGTATTGAGGGCAGTAGATCTGTACGTTCTGCCTGGAGTGCCAGCTTTGCTCAATCAGGGCCCCTTTAAGTCACCCCAATCTACAGACTCTGGCCTAGACGGCCTGAATGCTGAAACATCCATCTTGATGGAGACAGGCTTATCTGTCCCGGTGATTGAGACTATGGGAAGACTAGGAGCGAGCTGCTTCTTCTTCTCTCATCTATTATAGGGTATGGTGTATCCATATTGATTGGTGTGAGTCTAGGTCTCTTCCCTGCCAGGCTTTCTCTGTTCCCAGGGTTCTAGCGTTATTACAGCATGAGTCGGAGTGGATTCTACAACTCAGTACTCTGAGGGGTCAGGTTCTGCCCTGTTTGCCCTCCTTTAAAAGTCTTTTGCTCAGTTTTCCTTGATTAAGACTTTCCTTTAGGGGGTTACTCATGTGCGTCCCCCCTGGAATCCTATGGTCCTTGCTGGGATTGGTTTGATTCTGTCTGCCCTGTGGGGTGTTCCCTTGGGACCTATTCAGGATGCTGTCTGGCTGTTCTTACCCTCAAGGTTGTCTTTCTGGTGGCTGTTGCTTCGGTCAGACGTGTGTCTGAGTGGGTGGCTCTGTCTATATAGCCCCCATTCTTGAGATACACCAGGATAAGGTGGTGGTCTGCTTTAAGCCGGACCTTTTTGCCTAAGGTGGTGTCTTATGTCATTGATTTAGGATATTGTTCTTCCTTCCGTGCCTTATTCCTAGCAACGCTGAGGAAAGGGTTCTGCATTCCTTGAACTGGTGTTGGAAGTTTTTCCTTGGTAGTCACTGGGTCCTTTAGGAGAACTGATGCTCCTTGGGCCTACGACCACTCCATCTTGATTGTGCCCGATATCTTTGATCTTGGGGAGTTAGGAGGCTTTGGCCTGGTTATTTCTTGGATAGGATGTTTCCTTCTGGTCCATGGAAAGGTTTTTTGGCTTCTGCCATGTCTACCGTTAGCGATTGGATTGTCAGGCTGTTACTCAGGCCTATTCCACTGAGGGGAAGAATCTTTCCTTTTGCTTCTTATTTACTTCTTATTCTTCTCGTGACTTTGGTGACTCTTGGGCTTTTCAGCACCAGGCTTCTGTTGAACTTGTTTGCTATACCGCTACTTGGTCTTCTGTTTATACCTTTTCAAAGTTTTACAAGGTTGTTGTTAGGGCCTTCAGCTCATGCTGTCTTGGCCGCAAGGCTATGCAGGTGACAGTGGTTTCAACTGTCTGCTGTTGCCTTTTTTTTGTTGAGGATCCCACCCTACCTTATGGACACTGCTATTGGATGTCCCAAGTGTAAGTACTATATCTGGAGCAGGACGTACTGTATACTAAGAATAATACAATTCTGTGAAATACTCACCTGTAGAATTGATATTATTTGTATACAGTACGTCCTGCTCCGCCCCGCCCTGGTTTTGCATTTTTCTGGATCCCCTGTATGGTGATTTTTACCATTGTTATAGTTATCAGTTTCAGTGGTTAATTCTCGCGGCTTGTTCACTGCTTTTCAATGCTGGGGATTTGTGGGAGGTCCCCGGGTATTTGAGGGGCCGGGAGGAGCCTGTTTTGCATGTCTCTGCAGTGCAGCGCCATCTGGCGGAGGATAACCCAAGTGTAAGTACTATATCTGGAGCAGGACGTACTGTATACAAATATCAATTCTACAGGTGGGTATTTCACAGAATTGTATTTTTCCAGGGAGTCACCCATGTCCGGCCACCGCGTACGTCCGTGTTACCGGTGTGGGACTTGAATTTAGTTCTTTCTGCTCTTCAGGGTCCTCCCTTTGAACCATTGTGAGATGCCTATTTTGACTCTCAAAGTGGTCTTTTTGGTGGCGATCACCTCGGTGCGTCGCGTATCAGAGCTGGCCGCGCTTTGTATGAAACCTCCCTATTTTGAGCCGCATAGGGATAAGTTGGTTTTTCGCTTTAAACCTGATTTTTTGCCTAAGGTCGTTTCTCCCTTTCACCTTAATAAAGAAGTTGTCTTACCTTCCTTGTGTCCAGCACTAGTCCTCAGTTCATACTTTTGCAAAGTTTTACAGAGTGGATGTCAGGGCCTCAGCTGATGCTGTTTTTGGCCGAAAGGTGCTTCAGGCGGTAGTGAAATGAACTACATGCTGTTCCGCACTGGGGATCCCGCCCAAATGGACACTGCTTTTGGATGTCCCACATGTCATCACTTGGGACGACCTGGACTGGATATAGGGAAAAATACAATTCTGTGAGACTCACCTTTTAGAATTGTTTTTGGATATATCCAGTCTAGGTCGTCCCACCCTGCCCTTGTTGTTCATTGTTTCCTGTTTGCCTGTTATGGTGATCACCATTTTTATTCATTGGACATTGTTTTCTTCTTAAATCTTGTTAGAGTACAAGCTAAAGCTATGTGAAGTAACATGGTTTCTTTGGCCTCCTGGCCTGTCCTCTTTTTTGTCTACTGCTTTTTAACCACTGGAGAATGATAGAGGGACACCTGTCTTTATAGGGGGCCGGGAGGAGCTACATCTTTGATCTTGCAGTCGAGCGCCCCCTAGAAGCGAACACTCCACATGTCATCACTTGGGACGACCTGGACGGGATATATCCGAAAACAATTCTACCGGTGAGTTTCACAGAAATGTATTTTCTTTTCATAGGATTGGACGCCATTCCAAGTCACTAGATACTGAAAGATTTGTATGCGCCTTGTGTAAAGGAAAATTAATCTTACAAACAACTACGCGCAAAGATGGTTCTCCATCCACCACTCAGCTGACTCCATTTGCCAAATATGTTAAAGAGAATTATGGGTCTGCAAAGAGAGAAATGACTGGTATGAGTCACGCAGAAGTAATGCGGAAGCTTAGTGCTGACTTTTCTAGCAAGGCGAAGCTTTCTAATTGAGTCGGGTCGAAGAAGTGCATTTATAATTTGCTAAATGTTACTACAGTGTTTTTCACTTCAAGTAGAAAACGTAATTTACCTGAAGCTGGCTGGTGGTCTCTGCTTAGAACGTTGCTGCTGCTAGAGAACTTAGTGATTTTGTTCCTTAACTGTAACCTTTATTTGGTTTCCAAGAAGTGTTGCCCACTTGAAACTCAAGCAGCTTTCAATATGTTTTTGAAAGAATGAAATTCCAGCTTAAATTAAGCACACCTGTTTACATTATCAGGGCAAATAGAGACATATTGTCCAGCTTTTAAAAGCTTAAAGTAGAACATTGAAATGAATTTTGTAATGCAATACTTATAGTTATAACTGTCTATTTAAATGTTATAAGTTATACATGTTGTAGACTGTGAAATTGTCCATATTTTAGTTTTTTGTGTTTTTATTTTATTATGGTTCCTTGTAATAAAATGTAGCAAAGCGTTTTTTGTCCACTTATTTACTTTGCTATAAAGGACTGTCTACTATAGAGAATGACCAGAGCAACACCTGTTTATAATTTGTGTGTCCCATTGCTGATTTTTTAGATATTTAAACATAATTTTGACATGTAATCAAAGATTTATTTTGAAAGTAATAGCTAATTTGCCACATTTCTTACTAGGAGACATCTACCCATATGTTACACACACCTGCCCCTCCCACCACGGACCCAACTGACACATGTCAGGACTACTGCCAAACATTCTTTCTCCAAATATAACACCAAATATTCAGGTAGGGTGCTGCAGGCTGCATGCTCTGGCCTGTGTGTCCAATGGGTTTCAATGGTTAAAGGCTGTGTTATCCCATCCCTGATAGACGACGCCCCCTGCCTTGACTGTTCTATAGCAGTCCAATGAGAGGTGAAGGACTTAGCTGTACAGGTCCTTCACAAAAAATTAGCATATAGTGCTAAAGTTCATTATTTTCCATAATGAAATGATAAAAATTAAACTTTCTCATATTTGAGATTCATTGCACACCAACTGAAATATGACAGGTCTTTTTTTGTTTTAATACTGATGATTTTGCCATACAGCTCATGAAAACCCCCAAATCCTATCTCAGAAAATTAGCATATCATGAAAAGGTTCTCTAAACGAGCTATTAACCTAATCATCTGAATCAACTAATTAACTCACCTAATCAACTGAATCAACGAATTAACTAAACACCTGCAAAAGATTCCTGAGGCTTTTAAAAAAGCCCAGCCTGGTTCATTACTCAAAACCACCATCATGGGTAAGACTGCCAACCTGACTGCTGTCCAGAAGGCCATCATTGACACCCTCAAGCAAGAGGGTAAGACCCAGAAAGAAAATTCTGAACAAATTGGCTGTTCCCAGAGTGCTGTATCAAGGCACCTCAATGGGAAGTCTGTGGGAAGGAAAAAATGTGGCAGAAAACGCTGCACAACGAGAAGAGGTGACCGGACCCTGAGGAAGATTGTGGAGAAGGACCGATTCCAGACCTTGGGGAGAAGGACCGATTCCAGACCTTGGGGAGAAGGACCGATTCCAGACCTGCGGAAGCAGTGGACTGAGTCTGGAGTAGAAACATACAGAGCCACCGTGCACAGGCGTGTGCAGGAAATGGGCTACAGGTGCCGCATTCCCCAGGTCAAGCCACTTTTGAACCAGAAACAGCGGCAGAAGCGCCTGACCTGGGCTACAGAGAAGCAGCACTGGACTGTTGCTCAGTGGTCCCAAGTACTTTTTTCTGATGAAAGCAAATTTTGCATGTCATTCGGAAATCAAGGTGCCAGAGTCTGGAGGAAGACTGGGGAGAAGGAAATGCCAAAATGCCTGAAGTCCAGTGTCAAGTACCCACAGTCAGTGATGGTCTGGGGTGCCATGTCAGCTGCTGGTGTTGGTCGACTGTGTTTTATAAAGGGCAGGGTCAATGCAGCTAGCTATCAGGAGATTTTGGAGCACTTCATGCTTCCATCGGCTGAAAAGCACGACCTGGCACCTGCTCACAGTGCCAAAACCACTAGTAAATGGTTTACTGACCATGGTATTACTGTGCTCAATTGGCCTGCCAACTCTCCTGACCTGAACCCCATAGAGAATCTGTGGAATATTGTGAAGAGAAAGTTGAGAGACGCAAGACCCAACACTCTGGATGAGCTTAAGGCCGCTATCGAAGCATCATGGGCCTCCATAACACCTCAGCAGTGCCACGCCGCATTGAAGCAGTCATTTCTGCAAAAGGATTCCCGACCAAGTGTTGAGTGCATAACTGAACATAATTATTTGAAGGTTGACTTTTTTTTAATTAAAAACACTTCTTTTATTGGTCGGATGAAATATGCTAATTTTTTAAGATAGGATTTTGGGGTTTTCATGAGCTGTATGGCAAAATCATCAGTATTAAATCAAAAAAAGACCTGAAATATTTCAGTTGGTGTGCAATGAATCTCAAATATATGAAAGTTTAATTTTTATCATTTCATTATGGAAAATAATGAACTTTAGCACTATATGCTAATTTTTTGAGAAGGATCTGTATTTCATTCAGTTTAGCTCTTCCCTCAGATACTCAACTATCCAGTGTGGATGTGGACTCAAGTTATTTTGTAGGTAATTTTTGTATAATGCTAAAATGCCAAATTGGTGTGTAATGGAGTAAGGAGTATGCAATATCTGGTCTTGTAATAGTAAGAGCAGTGTGTGTGTGTGTTAATAAACAAAAGATACATTTAACATGTGTCCTTCTACGCCATACACAGAATTTTAAATGAACCCCCCGTCTTGGAGTGCATTCCAGAAATTCTTGTACAATGTTTTATACTTTTTATATTGAGCTTATTTTGACAAGTTAATTCCACATACATCATTCTCCATGTCAGTTCCTCCATTGTCCACCCCAGTGTACCACTCTTCTTGATACCAGAGTGCAAATGCAACTTGGCCATCACATCCCAGCAGATTTGGACTAGACTAGGACACATCAGCTACAGGGAAACAAAAGGTGGGTGAGTGAGGATTTTGCCTGCACTGCCCCATGAAACCCCTAAATGGTTTCACAAGGTTTTAAATAAGTGGGACCTTGTTTTGGAGGTTTTCACTGACCTATTGAATTGATATTCTAAGTATACAACACGTCCTGCTCCAGAGATAATTCCTTACGTTTGGGTTATACATCCACAAGATGGCGCTGGATGGCAGAGACAGCAAAAAAGTGGCTCCTCCCGGCCCCTTATATACCAGGGACCTCCCACAAATTCCCCAGATCTTCTCTGCAGTCTGCAGAAGATGGCTCTCTACTCGCAGGTGAGCGGGGCTTATTAGCCTGCAGTCCTGTCGGACTATTCCAAGTATGCAGCACGCCCTGCTCCAGTAATGATTAATTACGTCTGGGATATAGTCCACAAGAGGGCGCTTTACTGCAGAGATGGCAAAAAAAGAGGCCCCTCCCGGTCCTTATATACCCGGGACCTCCCACTAAATTCCCCAGTTCATTCTCTGCAGTCAGGCTGCGAAGGTCAAGATGATGGCTTCTCTCCTCGCAAGTAAGCCGGGCTGCACGGCCCCTGGCCCTGTGTCCTATTCCCACCCGTTACATTCTTTACTTGCCTCCCAGCCTTGGCTGCGTGGTCGGGTGAAGGTAGGCATCACCTATTAGAGGAGCTTTTTAATGGAGTATTGCTCCACCGCAAATCCCCCACCAAAAGGTAGGTGGCACAGGTTGGTGAGCCTGATATGGGATGCCCCATCCGCTTAGCCACCATCACATGCCCCAAATGTGACTATGGGCTTATTTTCCCCCTTCTCCCGTTGCCCGGTTAGTCGGGGGGGGGGGTTGTCAGTGTCTGTCTGTTGGTATGACTGATGCTTTTGTGTTTTTCTTGCGACACTGTACTGCGGAGCGCTGGCACTTAGGCGCAGCGCTCCTTCCTCCTCTCCTCCTGTGCTCTTTCACATGTGTGCCGTTTGAATGGCTCGCACGCGCGACAGCCCGGTGACGTCACAGGGCCGTGATTGGCCGCCTGTGCTGGGCCTGTCCCCGCGTTCCTGAGCAGGGCTGCGCGGGCGGCCCGCCCCCTCCCAAGCTAGTCAGCGCCATTTTGTCTGCATCGCTGTCCCGTGGTGGAGCAGATCGCTAGCTCTGCAGGACGTCCATCTGCGGGCTTGTATTTAATCTCCTTATGTATTTTTATGGTTATACATTCTGACTGTGTGTTTCTATGTTATGTCTTTCAGGAGGGAGAACCTAATTAGAGGTTTCTCCCGGTCTTGTGCCCTAGGTTAATCATACTGAAATTGGGGGCTTAAATGTAAATCCTCCCACTGGCGGACTCGTAAGGGGCATCCCGGGTAGCTGCACAGCGTAATTCCCATTATTCATTGTGATTTAAAAAAAATTCACCATATGGAGGCTTCTCAGGATCTGGTGCTTGGGGTCCCTTCGGGGCAAGCTGTGTGTGGTGTGCGGGGCATCCCATGTGGGCGATGATGTGCGGGTTTGTGTACCCTGCGCCTCAGGTGTCTGGGTCGGCACCCACTGTCTCATCCCCACGCCACCTCGCTTGATTATGTCCCCTAGTGATATTAACACTAGCGGGGATTCTCAACCTGATGTTTCCACCAGACTGGCCAGCATTGAGAGACTAATTGCTAGCTCTACAGCCCATAAGGCTCCAGCTAAAAGACGTCATGTGGCTCCTGCTGCGCCGGCCTTTACTATGGAACAAGATGATTTCCTTGATTTGTCTGACTATACCCCTCTCGAGGAAGGGGAATTATTTTCAGATTCAGATCTGTCTGACGATCAGCATTGCCTTGGCGCTGATGCCGGCTCAGAGCATTGGGATGCTGATGACACCCATAGACTTTTGACTCAAATTTTTGAAGTACTTTCCATTTCCCCTCCTGCAGCGGCTCCTAAGAAGCAAGGGGAATTGTTTGGTACCGCAAAATGGAATTCCCATAACAGACGCATTTTAATAATCTGGTTCTCAAGGAATGGGAGCAGCCTAGCCGGCTTCCCGGTATCCCTAAGGGGTGGGATAGGAGGTATCCATTCCCCTCGGATGTGGTCAAATGTTGGTTAACTCCCGCCGAGGTGGATGCCCCTGTATTCTAAGCATACAGTACGTCCTGCTCCATATACGTGGGTAATCCTCCGCCAGATGGCGCTGTGCACTGCAGACATGCAAAAACAGGCTCCTCCCGGCCCTTCATATACCCAGGGACCTTCCACAAATCCCCAGATTTCTCTGCAGTGCTGACTGCAAAGACATGAAGTATCACTCTCTCGCAGGTGAGCGGGGCTATTACAGCCTGCGGTCCTGTTGGACTATTCCCGCCCATCGTCCTTGTGATGTGCCTCCCAGCCTGGGCTGCGCTGGTCGGGTGAAGGTAAGCAGCACCATGCGTGCTTAACGGAGCTATGATCCACCGCAGTACCCCCACCATAGGGTAGGCGGTTAGGCTGATGGTGAGCCTTATAGTGGATGTGCCTCCCGCATTATTGCCCCATGCCCCGTGTAGAGGTGGACCCTGTTTAGAGGCTCGCCATCCTCCCTCGCTTTCCCCCGTATTCGGGGGGAAAAGGGGGGGGGTGTGGTGGTCTCAGTGTACACTATTGTCACGATTATGGACGTACTTTTGCCTCTGACCGGCATCTAGGTGTCAGAGCCGCGCTGCTTGCTCCGTCTATTCTGGCCGCTGCCGTCTGCTTTCTTTTTGACTTCTCATTCTATGCAATTGTGTACAGCGCGTGCTGCCTTATCATCCTGCAACTTGAGGCAGGAAGCTAATCTTTTTACATCGCCTACGGGCGGCGGAATGGTGGCGGCGTCTTTGGACTTTACGAGCACCCACTAGCAGATGTTCTTACTCATTCTATATGATTGACTTGTCAGCCTTAACGGCCACTTCGGAGCTTCACGCTCTTTGGGGGAGGCAGGGACCTGGGGTGGCACGCTCCGCGTCACGCCCAGATCAGACCCGCCCTCTGAGGTTCGTTTGGCGCCATTTTGTGGATCTTCACGCGCGTGTTGGCGGTCCTTCTCCTCCCCTGGTCTGTAAGTGCCCTTGCTGGCGATTTCATCTTTATTAATCCTTTTGCAGCGCATGGTCCTGACACCTACTGTTCCCCTTCCTTCAGACGTTAAAGACTCCGGTGGCTTCTCCCGGCCTAACATAACTCGTAGCGGGCTTACAAAAATTCTCCCACATTCCTAGCGGGCCTTTGGGACATCCAGGGTTGCTTATTGCATAAATCCCTACCTACTTATATTGCACTGATAATCACCAGTGTGTATAACTTGTGGCTACCCACACTTTGGTGCTCAGAGCGCACCGATCTGTGCACGCTGTGCCGATCAAGTTCTGGTCCGGTTGCCGGAATCGCCAGGGGCTGTTCCTCGCCCTGACACTCCTATTCCCCCAGGCTTGAATCTCGCTGCTGAGTCACTTACGAGTAAGGAGTTACAGCCGGCTGTGTCTTCCAGACTGCCCGCGGCTGATCAGACTAGTACAGGGGCGACGAAACGCTTGGGCCCTGATAAGAAGCGGTCCTCTACGTCCTCTGTTTCTGCCCCTGCTAAGGGATCGGAGAAGTTCGCTACTCCGCGTGCCTGCACCACTTCTGATGAAGGAAGGTTGTTCTCGGACTCGGGCATATCCGATGAGGAGCCGAGGAGTCATGACGATTCTAACCTCGAAGACTGGAACCAGTTTGATACCGTTGGCTTGTTGAGTAGGATCTTTAAGACCCTGTCTATCTCCCTCCCTAACGCGGCTCCCCAGTCGAGTGAGGAGCGTTTCCATACAGCGACACCGCGCTTGGAATTCCTAGAGCAGGCTCACTTCCATGCTCTCGTACTCGAGGAATGGGAACACCCCGGTAAGCTTCTAGGGGCCCCAGGGGACTGGGATTGGAAATACCCTTTCCCCCCTGAGATGGTTGATTGTTGGCCCCTGTGGTAGACGCTCCGATCATTGGGGTTCCTAAACCCTCTATTGGAGCTCCTGCTTACAGTACCCTTTGGGACGCCGAGAACCGGCGCATGGATAAGCTGGCTTCACATGCCTTTTCCTGTGCAGGAACGGCGTTGCGCCCGGTCTGTGCCGCGGCCATCACTGCAGGGGCCGCCAAAACCCTCATCGGACAGATGCTTGAGCATCACGTTAACGATCTCTCCTGGGAGGTGTTTAATTCGCTCTCCAGTTGTGATGTATTTGTGAGATTTATCCTTTTAGCTATGGATGACACCATTAGAATGTGTGCGAGAACTTCCACCCTTGTGGTGGCTATGCGTCGCATGGTCTGGCTGCGTGAGGGGGGTGCTGACTACGCTGCTAAAAGGACTCTTACCAGGTTCCCCTTTAAAGGGCATCGCCTGTTTGGGGCTCGTCTGGACCTGTTTGGAAAGAAGGGCAAGTCACCCCGGCGCAGGCGCCCGTCTCGGCCCCCACGGGACAGGGACACCCCTCCATACCATAGCGTTAAACAAGAACCGGGGGTGTCCTCCCGGAGTCTTAGTGCAGACCCCTGCCCCACGAGCAACAGACAACGCTCTGGGCCCTCAGGCAGGGTGAAACCTAGATCTTCCACCAATCCCCTCAAGCATGAGGGGGCGCCCTCGCCCGCCTGGGCGAGGGGACGACTGCGGCACCTTGCTCCTATCGGGAGGCATTTTGCCCCTTTCTGGTGGATACAGGAGGTAGTTTCCTCCGGATGCAGGATGAAGTTTGCTGCTGTGGCCTTCCCCATGATTGTCAGGGTACTCCTCATCCCTGCCTCTGTTCGGGTCCTGGGGCAGGCCATACACGGCCTGCGGGGTCGGAAGTCACTTGCAGTTTGCCCTTATCAGGCAGAGGCTGGTGCCGCTGCACCAACCCCTTCACATTCTCCCAAAAGAATGAGTCTGTCTGCCTTTCTGATTTCTCAAGTTATTGGCAATTTCTACTAGTCAGGCAGTTGCTGCGTAAAAAATCTGGGATGGGCCACTAGTGCCTTGCGCCTAGTGGGTCCCTGCCTTCTGGGGAGGTCAAGGATGCTTATGCTCACTTCCCCGTGTCTTCTAGACACCTAGGCTCTTCTGGTTGTGTTGGATGCCCAACACCGCTAATCCATGGCCTTGTTATCTGGCCTCTCTTCTGCCCCCATGGTGTTCACCAGGAGTACTAATGGACGCTATGTATCTGATGAGACCAAGGGGAGTCCGCAAGAGGCCTGCCAGGTGGTCCTTCTCGCTTCCCAATCCCTATGTCAGGTCGAGTTAGCTACTCGACTGGTGCCGTCCTTTGGGAGTCTTTTGGATGGGTGTTTATTCCCCTCTTGTCCTCCTTGTCCTCTTGACTGGTATCTCCATTCCTAGGGAGGAGTCTAGTCTCGGTCAGGCGAGAATCTCCCTCCCTCTACAATAAGGCGGACAATCTGGTTGCGTGGGTTCAGTCCCTACCTGCTGTTCCAGTCTCTTCACCAGGCAGGATTGCAGCTGGTGGCCCCGTTTGGTGACTGGCTTAGATGAAGTTCCTTATATTCCTCTTCCGGGGGTTTTCTTCTGCAACTTCTATTCTTAATACTGGACTGGGACCCAGCATCCCTGGAGCGGGATCATGTGTGCCTTTCCCCTTGGTTAGGAGTCCCTCTTGGAGTGGATTTAATCTAGGGATCTGTCTGGGGACAGTTCCTTCTTGCCCCTTCCACAGATGATCACCGTGGATGCCACCCTATCAGGTGATGGGGAGGTTTTTCTTCTGTAACCCCATGCGGGGGTGGGGAAGGTGGGGCCTTCTAGGAGGTCCTTGTACCTATCAGTACAGTAAGTTTTCAGGCTGACGCTATCTCGCCTGTCTTCTCCTCTGCCAGGCCTGCCTGTTAGGCGGTGTTCGGTCTGTCTGACGACTGTGGCCTACCTTAATCATCTGTGTGGGACCTAGTACAGGAGGGTTCCCCAGGAAGGTATATGTTCCTGTTCTGGGTGGAGGATAATGTTGCTTGCTTATCATTGGTATTAGCTCCTGTGGAGGTTCCTCTGTGACAGGAGGTGCTAATTCTTGGTTCACTATGAGTTCAACCAGTG
Source organism: Gastrophryne carolinensis (assembly GCA_027917425.1). Taxonomy (NCBI): domain Eukaryota; kingdom Metazoa; phylum Chordata; class Amphibia; order Anura; family Microhylidae; genus Gastrophryne; species Gastrophryne carolinensis. Next base: position 139,401,521 of record CM051235.1, read on the forward strand.
TGGCTTGTCTGGTGCACCGTCACTTTCTCAAGCTCAAGCTCCCTGTCCCTGGCTTCCATGGCCGTGGTCATGAGGATTTAGTATTTTTATGACAGGACCTTCTGGCCTGTATGCCTTGCCTCCCTTCCCCCTGCTAGGCAGTTTTCTGTGCAGAATCGCTTTGGTAGGGGGACCATTGATACTGGTGGCCCCTGGGTGGCCTAGTGGAGTGTGGATTCGCAGACGTTATACCTTAGGGTAGTAGTTCGGTGCCTTCTGCTAGGGGTGTCGCCCTGTTTCGCTCAGGGCCTTCGTTACGTCACTCCAATTCCACAGTCTCTGGCCTAGCAGGTCTGACTGCTGTACTTCCGTCCTTATGGAGACGGGATTCTCTCCTCTGGGTTCGTGGCTAATGGAAGTCTGAGAGCAGCGCTCTTCCTCTACTTCTTTGTCTTCCATTCTTATGAGGTATGGCTTATGGATTGGTGTTAGTCTAGGTCTACCCCCTGTTGGGCATTCTCTGTCACCAGGGCTTTGGAGCTCATTACAGCATGGCTTGGAGTTGGCTCCCCAATTCGGTACTCTGAAGGGTCAGGTTCTACCCTGGCCACCTTCCGGCAGAAGGCTTTTGCTTAATTCCCTCGGCTAAGCCTTCTTTCGGGGGTTGCTCACTGCGCGCCCCATTTAATTCTATGGTCCCTGTTGGGATTTCAATTTTTTATTCCACTGGCCTTGTGGGACGTTCCCTTTTGGACCGATTCAGGAGCTGTCTGGCTGTATTTTCCTTCATCGTTGTCCCTTGGGTCTGTTGGCTCAGTCAGACGTGTCTGAGTGGGTGGCTCTGTTTCGCTAGCCCTCGTTCTTTGTTATGCGCCAAGATAAGGTGGTGCTCTGCATCACGCCGGACCTTCTAGCTCTGGTGATGGCTTTGGCTCATGTATTTAGGACATCGCCTTCTGTTGGGCCTTGTTCCTAGTAACTCCGAGACAAGGGGATTTATTTTCCCTCATCAGGTGTTAAATTTTTTTCTGGATTGTTCTGGTTCCTTAGGGGGACTGATGCCCCTTGGGGTTTTGTGGGCACCTGCCTCTGTATGTGCCTGATCTCGTCTGCTTCCAGGGGCTAAGCGGCCCTTGGCCTAGCCTTTACTTGGATAGTTTTTTTCTTCGGGTCTGAGTTTGGCTTCTTCCTGGACTATTGCTAGCTTTTGGTCTTGTTAGGCGGTTACTCAGGCCTATTCCTTTGAAGTGATGAGTTCGCTTACTTCTGTTTCTACTGGTGACTCAGTACCCTTTGCCTTTCACCGCCAGGTTTTTTTGTATAAGTTTGCTAACCGCTACTTGGTTTTTGGTTCATACCCTCTCAAGGGTTTTTATGATGTTGGCGTTGGAGCCTTTGCTCATGTCGCCTTCGGTGGCAAGGTTACAGGTGACAGTGTCTCGACTGTCTGCTGTGCCTTTTTTTGTTGGGGGATCCCACCCTAATTTATGGACACTGCTATTGGATGTCCAACGTGTAAGTATTATATATGAAGCAGGACGTACTGTATACTTAGAATAATACAATTCTGTGAAATACTCACCTGTAGAATTGGTATTATACGCATACAGTACGTCCTGCTCCACCCCACCCTGGTTTTACATTATTCTGGATCCCCTGTATGGTGTTTATCATGGTGGTTATTACCAGTTTTTGGTGGTTGGTTTCTCCCGGCTGCTTTTTCAATGCTGGGGATTTGTGGGAGGTCCCTGGGTATATGAAGGGCCGGGAGGAGCCTGTTTTTGCATGTCTGCAGTGCACAGCGCCATCTGGCGGAGGATTACCCACGTGTAAGTATTATATATGGAGCAGGACGTACTGTATGCGTATAATACCAATTCTACAGGTGAGTATTTCACAGAATTGTATTTTTGGGGTTGTCTAACACTTCTGTGGTGCATTCCCCTGATTCCACTACCTTAAAGGATAGTGAGGACCGGCGTATTGACCAATTGGCTTCCCACGCCTTTGCCTGTGTGGGTTCGGCCTTGCGCCCGGTTTTTGCTACCGCTATTACCGTCGTGGCTATTAGGACCCTGATCAGTGGTCTTCTGGACGGCTCCCATATGGATCCTTCTAGTGCTGAATTTAGAGCCTTGTCACAATGTGAGATGTTCATCACCTATGTTCTTTCTGCCTTAGATGACACCATTCGGATGTGTAGTAGGAACTCGGCCTTGGTTGTCTCTATCTGCCGTTCGGTATGGTTGCGCCAGTGGGCAGCTGACAATGCTGCTAAGAAGGCGCTCACAGGGCTCCCCTTTAAGCGGTTGCGCCTGTTCGGTGATCGTTTGGACCTTTTTGCTAAGGGAGGTAAACTACCCCAACGCAAAAAGCAGCCGCGACCTTTTCGGGGCTCCCCGGTCCTTTGCTCCCTCCTTTCGTGGGCCTAGGTCAGGTAGGGGGGGTATCCTTTGCGGGGCAAAGGGGAGATTTCTGGGTCAAGGGCAGAGGCCGTGCCCGGCCCGGATCCTCCTGGGGTGCCAAACCCAAATGCCAAGCCTGCTCAGCAATGAGGGGGACGGCTGCGGCTCTTCGCTTAGGTCTGGGCTCTACAAGTCTCAGACAGTTGGATTCTGGAGGTTGTCTCCTCCGGATACAAGCTGGAGTTCGCGGACTGGCCTCCTCCCAGATTTCTCAGATCACGGGTTCCTATGGACCCGCGGGCAGCTCGGGGTCTGTTTCTGGCGGTACAAAACCTTTTGGCCATGGGGGTCATTTGTCAGGTCCCTCCGGGAGAGAGGTCAGTGCTACTATTCCAATCTCTTTACAGTGCCCAAAAAGGATGGTTCCATCAGATCCATCCTGGACGTAAAATTTCTCAACAAGTTCATCAGGACCAGACGTTTTCTCATGGAAACTCTGCGCTCTGCTATTAGCTCCCAGCGCCCGGGGGACTTTGACTTCAATTGACATCAAAGATGCTTACCTTCATGTGCCAGTCTTCCCAGGGCATCAGCGGGTCCTCAGGTTCGCAGTAGAGGAACAACTCTACCAATTTGTGGCACTTCCCTTTGGTCTCACCTCTGCCCCCAGAGTGTTCACCAAGGTGTTGGCGGGCGTGATGGCTTTTCTCAGAGCCCGGGGCATTCGCATTCTTCCTTATGTAGACGACCTTCTCATTACGTCCCATTCACTCCAACAGGCAGAATTGGACACCCGGACAGTGGTGGCGACCTTGAAAATGTTCGGATGGGTGATCAATTATCCCAAATCCTCTCTCTCCCCGTCTCGGGTGACCCCCTTCCTGGGTATGACCCTGGATACCATTCAGGCCAGGATTTTCCTCCCTCAGCAGAAGGTGGACTCTCTCCAAGCTCTGATTCATTTCTTGCTGTCCAGCCCTCATCCATCCATCCGGAAAGGGATGCAATTGGTGGGACAGATGGTGGCCTGCTTCGATGCGGTTCCTTCTGCTCAATTTCACATGAGACCCCTTCAGCTCCATCTTCTGTCAGTCTGGGACAAGAGTCCCTTGTCTCTGGATCAGACCTTTGTTCTATCTCCTCTGGTCCGGCGGTCCCTCCTGTGGTGGCTGGACTCGAGGAATCTTCTGGGGGGGCAGATCATTTCTGACATCGTGTTGGGAGATGGTCACTACGGATGCCAGGCTGTCAGGTTGGGGGGGCTACTGGAGAGCCCTCCAATTCCAGGGGCTGTGGGGCCCTCAGGAGGCCCACGCCCCCATCAATGTTCTGGAGCTGAGTGTGGTTCGGTTGGTGCTGGTGCAGCTGACGTTTCCCCTCCAGGGCCTGTCAGTTCAGGTTCGCTCTGACAACCGGACTGCGGTCGCTTACATCAATCATCAGGGAGGGACTCGGAGCAAGCGTGCCCTCCGGGAGGTGTCGTTGATCCTGTCTTGGGCTGAGGACAATGTCCCGTGCATCTCTGCAGTTTACATTCCGGGAGTGGAGAATCTGGAAGCGGATTCTCTGAGCAGGGGGGCCTCTCGCCGGGGGGAATGGTCCCTCAACAGCGAGGTCTTCCTATCCTTTTGTCACAGGTGGGGGTTACCGGACGTGGATCTGTTTGCTTCTCGCCACAATCACAAGCTGCCAGCATTTGTCTCACTGTCCCAGGATCCTCTGGCTCTGGCGGTGGATGCCATGTCCTGGCAGGGGTTCGGTCTCATGTCCCTCTGTTTCCCCTTCTGGGCAAGGTTCTGTGCAAGCTGATTCAGGAAAGAGTGCCAGCTGCTCAGGTGGCCAAGACAGGTGTGGTTCGCAGAAGTCGTGCAGCTGGCGGTCGATCAGTATCCTCTGCCCCTGGTTCCGGATCTTCTTACTCAAGGACGGCTCTGTTACCCCAATTTACAAATGCTGGCTTTGACGGCCTGGCTGCTGAAACCTCCATCCTAAAGGAGAAAGGTCTGTCTGATTCGGTTGTTCAGACTCTGGTCAGGGCTAGGAAGAAATCCTCTTCTACCATCTATTATAGGACCTGGCGGACCTACATTGACTGGTGTGAGGCTAGGGCCTTTCCCTGACGGTAGTTCTCCATTCCTCGGATACTGGAGTTCCTTCAGCATGGTCTGGATTTGGGTTTTCAGCTCAGCACGCTGAAGGGGCATGTTTCCGCTTTGGCTGTTTTCTTCCAGAGGTCTTTTGCTCTTCATCCTTTGGTCAAGACTTCTTCCAGGGGTCACTCATGTGCGCCCTCCCCGCAAACCTATGTTACCGGTTTGGGATTTGAATTTGGTATTGTCTGCCCTTTAGGGTCCTCCTTTTGAGCCTGTGCATTCGGCTGTGCTGTCTATTCTCACCTTGAAAGTTGCCTTCTTGGTGGCTATCACTTCGGTCCGGCATGTTTCTGAGTTGGCGGCTCCGTCCATTCAGGCCCCCTACTTCGAGAGACACCAGGACAAGGCGGTTTTCCGCTTTAAACCAGACTTCTTGCCTAAGGTTGTCTCTGCCTTCCACCTCAATCAGGACATTGTGCTTCCTTCCTTGTGCCCTAATCCTGGTAATGACAAGGAGAGGGCCTTGCATTCTCTGGATGTTGTCAGGAATTTGAAATACTACCTGGTGGCTACAGCGCCTTTCAGGAAGACGGACGCCTTGTTTGTGGTACTCTCGGGTCCCAAGAAGGGTTTGGCACCTGTCAAGTCTACTATTAGTAAATGGATTCGTCAGGCCATTATTAGCCTATTCTGCTAAAGGGAGGGATCCTCCTTTCGAGTCTCTGCTCATTCTACCCGTGCTGTTGGGGCTTCCTGGGCCTTTCAGCACCAGGCTTCTGTTGAACAAGTTTGTAAGGCCGCTACTTGGTCTTCTGTTCATACCTTTTCCAAGTTTTACAAGGTTGATGTTCGGGCCTCCGCGGATGCTGTTTTTGGCCGCAAAGTTCTGCAGGCGGCAGTGGTTTGAACTGCGCATTGTTGCCTTTTTTGGGATCCCCAACCATTTGTTGGACACTATTTGATGTCCCAGACGTAATGAATCATTACTGGAGCAGGGCGTGCTGCATACTTGGAATAATACAATTCTGTGAATACTCACCTTGTAGAATTGGTATTATAAGTAAGCAGCACGCCCTGCTCCATCCCACCCTGAGTTTTTATTCTTGGATCCTCTATATGGTGAACGTTCCTGGTTAATGTTGTTAATCTTGGTATTGGCTTCTCCTGGTTCCCTTACTGCTTTTTTATACTGGGGAATTTAGTGGGAGGTCCCGGGTATATAAGGACCGGGAGGGGCCTTCTTTTTTTGCCATCTCTGCTGTAAAGCGCCCTCTTGTGGACTATATCCCAGACGTAATGAATCATTACTGGAGCAGGGCGTGCTGCATACTTAAAATACCAATTCTACAAGGTGAGTATTCACAGAATTGCATTATTCCCACCCGTTCCATTTTTAATTTGCCTCCTAGCCTTGGCTGCGCTGGTTCGGGTGATGGTAGGCAGCACCGTTGCAGGTGCTTAGGAGTGCTGCTCCACCGCAATCCCTCAAAGGGTAGGCTGTATAGGCATATGGTGAGCCTTTATGGGATGCCCCTCCCGCACTATCGCCCCGGGCCCCTGTTAGGTGGCCGCTGCCCTCTGCCCTCCCTCGCTCTCCCTTGTAGTTCTGGGGGGGAGGGGGGGGGTTTATACATTCGCTCGTTGTATGGTATGCTTGGTTGCATTTTTAAAATGCAGCCGCCTATACGGCGTTCCGTGGTCAGCGGCGACATTACCTCAGGCGTTGCTGCGCCATCATTGGTTAGGTATGTCACGGGGGCAGCTTCGCGCTCTTCGGGGGGGGCGGGCCCTGTGGATGGTGCGTTCTGCATCCGCGGTCCGCCCCTAGAGGTTGTTTTTGGCGCCATTTTGCTTTATTCTGCTGCGTGGCTGGCGTCTACATACCACGGTCCGTGAGTAGCCCCTGCGGTCTTTTTTATCTTTGGATTTTTTGTATGCTTGCCGTTTACGGGGTCTTTCAATTTATGTCTTGCAGGCGGGTCAAACTTAATTGTGGCTTCTCCCGGTCCTATCCCTTCTATTTATTTCAAAACTTTATTGAGGCCTATTGTGCTATTTTCATCCCACTTCCCTAGCTTGTCATTGGGGCATCCTGGGTAGCTTATTAAGCGTCAATCTCGACTGGCCTGTTGGGTCACAATAATCACTATATGGAGACTTCACAGGATAATGTGCTTGGGGTTCCTTCGGGACAAGCCAGGCTGTGTACTGCCTGTGGGGCGGCCCCTCTAAGTGACGATGTCAGGGTTTGTGCACCCTGCGCCCGGCAGGCGCTTGCGCTGATATCGGGGTTTCCTGTGGCTGTGGCTGGGCCTGCGCCCATGGGCTCACCTACCCCCCCACGTTTACATCTGACTCCCAGTGATGTGAATACCAGTGGGGAGTCTCAACCTGATTTGTCTACTAGAGTGGCTAGTATTGAGAAGCTGATTGCTGGCGCTACGGCGCGTAAGGCCTCTGCTAAGAGGGGGCATTTGGCGCATGGTGTTACCATGTTTCCTATGGAGGTTGAGGAATATTCTAAGTATGCAGCACGTCCTGCTCCAGATAATGATTCATAATAGTTGGATTAGCTCCGCCAGAGGGCGCTTGACTGCAGAGATGGCAAAAAGAGGCCCCTCCCGGTCCCATATATACCCGGGACCTCCCACAAATTCCCCAGTTCCTTCTCTGCAGTTGGCTGTGAAGGTCAGAAGATGGCTTCTCTTCTTGCAGGTGAGCCGGGCTTAGCAGCCCTTGGCCCTGTAGGACTATTTCCACCTGTTCCACCTTTTTCTTATGCCTCCCAGCTTTGGCTGCGCTGGTCGGGTGATGGTAGGTGGCACCTACCACTGGTGCTCTGTTACGGAGCTTGGCTCCGGCCGCAATCCCCCCACCAAAGGGTAGGTGGTGCAGGTTATGGTAAACCTGAGTTGGGATGCCCCATCCGCCTTTGCCCTCCCATGCACTGGTCTTTAGTGGGACCCCTTAGGGGTCTTCCATTATCTCTCTCTCCTTGTTCTTTCGGGGGGGGGGGTTGTGCATGCTGATGCAGGCCAATTGCGCGCTCTGCGGAGGGGGCGTGGCCTATCGGGGCGCGTTCCATGTCGTCTCCTCATGCCCCTCGAGGTCCCTCCAACACCATCTTGCCTTCCTCCTGGAGTGTCTGCTGGCCCTCTAACGTGGTCTGTGAGTGCCCTTGTGGGCTTTGTTTGCTATCCTTTTATCACTGCTGTTGTGCTTATGGGTGCTCTTTTATTATGTCTTTCAGACGGGAGAACACTGTATTAAAGAGGTTTCTCCCGGTCCTGGCCCCTCTATTTCCTATAACTTTGTTAGAGGCCAAAATTGTTAAATCCTCCCACTTCCTTGCGGACATTTGGGGCATCCCGGGTTGCTTATACGGCGTTAATTCTACTGGTCAGTTGTGCCACCTTAATCACCATATGGAGGCTTCACAGGATATTGTGCTCGGGGTCCCCTCGGGACATGCCCGGCTGTGTGTAGTGTGTGGGGCATCCCCTGTGAGTGATGATGTGCGGGTCTGTATACCCTGCGCCCAGCAGGCGCTTGCGCTGCATTCTGGGCTGTCCGTGACTGGGCCTGCGCCCACTATGCCCTCACCCACTCCCCCTCACCTGATTATGACTCCCAGTGAGCTTAATACTAGTGGGGAGTCTCAGCCTGACGTGTCTTCCAGGTTGGCTAACATTGAGAGGCTGATTGCTAGCTCTGCGGCCCGTAAGGCCCCCGACTAAAAGGCGGCATGTGGCACCGGGTGCGTCTGCCATGTCTATGGAGACGGAGAATTTTCTTGATTTGTCTGACTATACCCCACTTGAGGAGGGGGGAGTTGTTCTCTGACTCAGAGTTGTCTGATGATCAGCATTTCATTGGTGCTGACTATGGCACTGATCATTGGGATGATAATGATACCAATAGAATGTTAACTCAGATTTTTTTGATGTGCTTTCTATCTCCCTTCCTGCTGCGGCTCCCAAGTTACAGGGGGAACTTTTCAGTACTGCTAAACCACGTCTGGAATTTCCAGAACAGGCCCATTTCAATAATCTTGTTCTTAAAGAATGGGAGCGTCCCGGGAATCCCCAAGGGATGGGATAAAAGGTACCCTTTTCCCGCTGATGTGGTTAAATGTTGGTCACCCCCTCCAGAGGTGGATGCTCCAGTATCAGGTGGTCCATTCACCTGATTCCACTACTCTTAAGTAAGATAGTGAGGACCGGCGCATTGATCAGCTGGCTTCACATGCCTTTGCCTGTGTGGGTTCTGCCTTGCCTGTCTGTGCTTCTGCTGTTACTGCTGTTGCTATCAGGTCTCTCCTCAAGGGTCTGTTGAAAGGCGCTCCTGATACTGCTAGTGCCGAACTCAGGGCCTTGTCACAGTGTGAAATGTTCATTGCATATATCCTTTCCGCCTTAGATGACACCATTAGGATGTGTAGTAGAACCTCTGCATTGGTGGTTGCCATACGCCGCTCTGTTAGGCTGCGCCAGTGGGCAGCTGATAACGCTGCTAAGAAGGGCCTCACAGGACTCCCCTTTAAGGGGCTGTGCTTATTTGGTGATCGCTTGGACCTGTTTGCCAAGGGGGGTAAGTTGCCTCAACGTAAGAAGCAGTTGCGGCCCGTTCGGGGGCCTTTGTTCCCTCCTACCGCGGAGCCAGGCCCTGGAGAGGGGTCTCCTTTGCAGGCTCTAGGGGAGACTTCTGGGGCAGGGGCAGAGGTTGTGCCCGCTCCAGATCTTCCTGGGGGTCCAAGCCCAAATCTGTTGCCAAGCCTCCTCAGCCATGAAGGGGCGCCCTCACCCATCCGGGTGGGGTGACGGCTGCGGCTCTTCGCTCATGTCTGGGAACAGGTCTCAGACAGGTGGATTCTGGAGGTTGTGTCCTCCGGCTACAAGCTATAGTTCGCTGCATTGCCGTCTCGATTTTTCCATTCTCGGATTCCTCTAGACCCCTCGGCAGCTCATGGGCTGTTTCTGGCGGTGCAAAACCTACTGGGCTTCATCTATCAGGTCCCTCCTGTGGAAAGAGGTTGGGGTTTTTATTCCAATCTGTTCACAGTTCCCAAAAGGGATGGGTCAGTCAGACCCATTCTGGACTGGCTGCTCAACAAGTTCATCAGGACCAGGCACTTTCGCATGGAGACCCTGCGCTCCGCGGTCAGTTCGTTGCGCCCGGGAGACTTCATGACCTCCATAGACATCAAAGATGCTTACCTTCATGTTCCAGTCTTCCCAGGGCATCAGAGATTCCTCAGGTTCGCGCTGGCGGACCAACACTACCAATTTGTGGCACTGTCCTTCGGTCTCACTTCAGCCCCCAGGGTCTTCACCAAGGTGCTTGCGGTGTCATGGCTCTCCTCAGGGCATTCACATTCTTCCCTATCTGGACGACCTTCTCATCACTTCTCAGTCCTTCCAGCAGGCGGCATTGGATACCCAGCGGGTGGTGACGGTTCTGGAATCATTCGGCTGGGTGATCAATCACCCCGAATCTTCCCTATCCCCTTCTCTGGTGACTTCCTTCCTGGGCATGAATCTGGATACTGTTCAGGCCAGGATCTATCCTCCTCAGCAGAAGGTGGACTCTGCAAGCTCTGGTTCACTCCCTGCTGTCATGCCCTCATCCCTCCATTCGGCAGGAGATGCAGCTTGTGCCTTACATTCCCTGGATGTGGTCAGGAATTTGAAGTTCTACTTGGTGGCTACTGCACCTTTTTAGAAAGACTGATGTCTTGTTTGTGGTTCCTTCGGGTACCAAGAAGGGTCTGGCTCCTGCTAAGTCTACTACTAGCACGTGCTGTTGGGGCCTACTGGGCCTTTCAGCGCCAGGCTTCTGTTGAACAAGTTTGTAAGGCTGCTACTTGGTCTTCTGTTCATACTATTCCAAGTGTGACATACACCCCACTTCAACTCTTCATGACATGTGGGTTATTCTCCAGTAGAGGGCGAACTTCTGCATATTTTGAATGCAAAAAAGGGGCTCCTCCCAGTCCATAAATACTTGGGACCTCCCACCAATTCCCCAGTTCCTTCTCTGCAGGAAGGCAAGCAAGACAGAAGATGAAGACTTCTCTTACTTGCAGGTGTCCCTATTTGAGCCTCCCAGCCTTGGCTGCGGGTCCTGGTGAGGGTAGGTAGCACCCTATGGGTGTGGAAGGAGCCTTGCTCCACCGTGAGACCCCGTTACAAGGGGTAGGCGGTTACCCGGGTTTGGTGATCCTGGTGTGGGATGCCCCGTCCCTTCATACCTATGGCCGGATTCTGGCTGGGGTTCCCCCCTTCCGGGTCCCTTACTTCCCTCCATTGGGGGGGGGAGGGGGGCTGGCTGGCCGTTATACTCGTTTTTTGGTTTTTTTTTTGGTTAACTTTGGTGTTGTGTGTGAGTGTTTCACTGTGTGTTTGTGTGTAATATGCCTTTCTGGTGCTTCATTTAGCTTGGGGAGCTTCTCCCCCTCAGGCGGTGTTCGGCGCGGTGCCCTCGTTTGGCGCGGTGCTGCGGCCCAGCCCATGGCTGGGATCCGCGTTGCTGGGAGGGGGGCGTGGCCTGGCGAGCACGCGTTCTGCGCTGGCCCGCCCCACTTTCTCTTCCTGCTTCTATCCATGAGGCTCTTCACAGGGGCCATCTTGGTGCTGCTGGTGACTGCTCTGCGGGCTCCTGGTGGTAAGGGCCTGGTGGTCACTTCCTTAGCTTATGCTGGGGCCTTCTCCTGTGGGGGGCCCCCTTGTTTTGCGAGGCATGTGTGTGTATGTATGTATATATAATATATTCGCTATATATATTTGGTGATGGGGGCTTATGATGCCTTGTGTGTTACAGATTGCATTGCATATGTGCATGTTTAGGGGTTCCTCCTGGTCCTGGGGTCCCTAGTCTTTAAATTGATCACCTCAAATCCTCCCACTGGGACTTTTAAGGGGCATCCCAGGTTGCTTTTGCTTAAATTCCCTACGGTCTTGCGACTGACCACAAAAATCACCATATGGAGGCTCCGCAGGATTCCGGGCTCGGGCTCCCTTTGGGACAATCCCGGCCATGTGTGGGTTGTGGGGCATCCCTTACGGGTGAGAATGTGCTTATCTGTATACCATGTGCACAAAAGGCCATATCGCGGCAGTCGGGTGCCCAGACTTCTGGGTCGGTGCCCCCTGTTTCATTGCCTTCCCCTCCCCGCCTTATCCGTACCCCAAGTGACATTGGTGCCAGCGGGGAGTCGCATTCCGATGTTTGTGCTAGGTTGGCCAGCATCGAGAAATTTATGGTTAGCGCGGTGGGCAAGAATGTCCAGGCTAAAAAGAGACATTTGTCGTCGGTCCAGGCGACTTGGGATATTGATGATGATTCATTTGATATGTCGGATTATTCCCCGTTAGAGGAGGGGGAATTGTATGAGGAGTCAGAGGCTGACGATGTACGGTTTGGCAATGCTGATGTTGGGAAGGCGCTGGGGGATGCTGTTGACACAGCCATGGCTTTGTCACATCTCTTGGAGGTTTTGGATATTGCGCCGCCTGAGGCGCCCCCTCTCAAGAAGGGGGAATTTTTTGGGGCCCACAAGCCTCGTTTGGAGTTCCCTACCCAGGGTCATTTTGATGCACTGATCCTTAGGAAATGGGAGAAGCCTAGTCGGCTTCCGGGCGTTCCTCAGGGATGGGATAAGAAGTATCCTTTCCTGGTGGAAGCGGTTAAGCACTGGGCTTCTCCTCCCGAGGTCGATGGTCGTTTTGGGGTTGACCAACTCCTCCGTGCTTCACACCCCAGACGCCACTTTCCTAAAGGATGGTGAGGATAGGTGCCTTGGCATGCCATGCCTTTGCCAGTGTTGGTTCGGCCTTGCGGCCTGTTTGTGCATCTGCGCTGGTGTCGGTGGGTGCTCTAATTAGGGACTGGTTAAATGACGCTCACCTTGATCCGGCGGCCAACGCTGAGTTTACTACGCTTAAAAGATTTGAATTGTTCATGGATTTTGTCTTGGCTGCTATGGACGACACACTATTGTGATGTGTAGTAGGACTTCAGCCTTATTGGTGGCCATGCGCCGATCGGTATGGCTCCGTCAGTGGACGGCGGACTTTGCGGCCAAGAAATTGCTCACAGCTCTTCCCTTCTTGGGTACGCGGCTGTTTGGAGATAAGTTGGATGCTGTGGCAAAGGGAAGTAAGTTACCTCAGCGGAAGAAACGGCGCCGTCCCTTTCGGGGGGCAGGCTCTTTCAATCCTTCCTTTCGAGGTGCCAGAGCTAGCAGAGGTTTGGCCTTCTCGGGTGTCAGAGGCTCTTCCTGGAACAGGGGCAGAGGTCGGGCCCGTCCCGCTTCTGCCTGGGGTTCCAGGCCCAAGCCTGCGGGTAAACCAGCTCAGCAATGAAGGGGTGGGGAGACGGCTGTGGCTCTTCTTCCAGGTCTTTGCCCGGGAGGTCACAGACAAATGGATCTTGGAAGTGGTCTCCGGGTACAGCTGGAGTTCGAGTTCTGGCCTCCTCCAAGATTTTTAAGGTCTCGGGTGCCCTTGGACCCTCAGGCTGCACAGGGGCTCCTGTTAGCAGTAAAAAACCTTATGGACATGGGAGTTGTATGCCCGGTGCCTCCGTCGGAGAGAGGCAGGGGTTTCTACTCCAATCTTTTCACGGTCCCCAAAAAAGAAGGTTCTGTAAGACCCATTCTGGACCTCAAGGTCCTCAACAGATTCATCAGAACCAAGAAGTTCCGCATGGAGACTCTGCGCTCGGCCGTCAATTCCTTTCATCAAGGGGATTTCATGACGTCCATAGACATCAAGGATGCGTATTTGCATGTTTCAATATTCTTAGTATACAGTACGTCCTGCTCCAGATATAGTACTTACACTTGGGTTATCCTCCGCCAGATGGCACTGGACTGCAGAGACATGCAAAACAGGCTCCTCCCGGCCCCTCAAATACCCTGGGACCTCCCACAAATCCCCAGATTTCTCTGCAGTGCTGACTGCGAAGACATGAAGTATCACTCTCTCGCAGGTGAGCGGGGCTACTAAAGCCTGCGGCCCTGTTGGACTATTCCCACCCGTCGTCCTTGTGATGATGTGCCTCCCAGCCTGGGCTGCGCTGGTCGGGTGAAGGTAGGCGGCACCATGCGTGCTTATGGAGCCAGGCTCCACCGCAGTCCCCCACCAAAGGGTAGGCGGTTTAGGCTGATGGTGAGCCTTTAGGGGATGCCCCTTCCACGCTATTGCCCCATACCCCGTGTAGCGGTGGGTCCTGTACAAAGGGCCTCCATCCTCCCTCATTCTCCCTGTAGCCTTCGGGGGGAAAGAAAGGGGTGGGGTGTGTGGTGGTCTCAGTGTATTTGGTTTACACGCTTATAGCCTTAGTATTGTCTTATATACTTGGTGTCAGAACCGCGCTGTTTGCTTTTTTCTTGTGTATCGGCCGCCGCCGCGCGCGTCTCTTCTTTATTGGATGTGCTGCGGCGGCGGCGCCTCAGACGCTCTGGCATCCTCATTGGCAAATCATCTATTCTAAGTGTGTCATACACTTCGCTCCTCTTGACAAGTTGACTACTGTCTTAGAGTTTCGGGCTCTTCAAGGGGGTGGGGACCTGGCTTGGCGCGCTCCGCGTCACGGGACGCTCTGGCCTGCCCTTCGAGGTTTGCTTGGCGCCATTTTGATGGTGGTCGCGCACGCGGTAACTGTCCTCCTCCTCCTTCCTTGGTCTGTAAGTGTCCTTGCGGGCGATTTCATACTTCTTGCTTACTGCGCATGTTTCTGACACCCCTTATTCCCATTGTGTCTTTCAGACTGGTGAACATCATTGGCTTCTCCCGGCCCTGTGTATTTTATAGCGGGCCTTGTAAAATTCTCCCACTTCCCTAGCGGGTCTTTGGGGCATCTAGGGTGGCCTATAGCGTAAATCCCTACTGGCATATTGTGCCTTAGTAATCACCATTTGGAGGCATCTCAGAATTATGTGACCGGGGTCCCTCTGGGACACGACTGGCTGTGTGTAGCGTGTGGACAACCCCATGCTGATGCTGACAGGGCACGGGTCTGCGAACTCTGTGCCGAGCAAGCACTGGCCCTGCAATCAGGCTTGCCAGTGGCTGCACCTCGTTTCAATTCACCTATTTCCCCATGCTTAAACCTCACTCCTGCTGAGTCGCATACAAGTGGGGATTTGCAGCCTGTTGGTCCTTCCAGACTGCTGACGGCTGAACAGATTATTGCGAGGTTGTCAGAGCCCAAGGGCCCTGGTAAAAAGTGGCACTTGACGCCTCATGTTACTGTTTTTCCTATGGGAACTGAGGAGTTTACTACTCCGTGTGACTATACCCCTTCTGATGGAGAGCTGTTCTCTGACTCAGGCTCATCTGATGAGAGGCCGAGGAGTCATGACGATTCTTGCCCTGAATACTGGGCCCAGTGTGACACTGACGATCTGTTGATTAAGGTCTTTAAGGTTCTGTCTATCTCTCTCCCTGGTGAGGCCCCCAAGCCAAGAGGGGAGCGTTTCCATACAGCGACAGCACGCTTGGAATTTCTAGAGCAGGCTCATTTCCATGCTCTCGTGCTCAAGGAATGGGAATGCCCCAGTAAACTTCAGTGGGTCCCAGGGGACTGGGATAGGAAATACCCTTATTCTAAGCATACAGCACGTCCTGCTCCAGATGTAGTAATAACGTGGGTAATCCTCCGCCTCCGGCGCCGTGCACTGCAGACATGTAGAAAACAAGCTCCTCCCGGCCCTACATATACCGAGGGACCTCCCACAAATCCCCAGATTTCTCTGCAGTGCTGGAACTGCGAAGACATGAAGTATCATGCTCTCGCAGGCGAGCGGGGCTTACAGCCCGAGGCCCTGCGGGACTATTTCCACCCATCCTTTTGTGAAGAATATGCCTCCCAGCCTGGGCTGCGTTGGTCGGGTGAAGGTAGGCAGCACCTAGTGTGCTTACGGAGCCATGCTCCACCGCAATCCCCCACCATAGGGTAGGCGGTTAAGGCTAATGGTGAGCCTTCAGTGGATGCCCCTCCCGCATCATTGCCCCACGCCACCTTCTTCCTCAGTTCCCCCCCGTTAGTGGGGGGAAAAAGAGGGGGGGGTTGTGTGTACGTTGGCCTAACCTTGCCCTATTACACTGTTTGCTTATAGCCTTATTGGTTACCGGGGGTCAGAGCCGCACTTCAAGCATTATGTTAATGTCGGCCGCATCGCCTTTAATGTACCTTGGTTTTGGCGCGTACGGCTGCTCCGTTTAGCGACGCTATGGCGTTTATTACTGTCTCCTCTTTCTGTCTTGTTCCGTGCTTAGAGCTTCACGCTCTCCGGGGGGGGGGGGCGTGGTCTGGTTTGGCACGCTCCGCGGCGTCTGAGCTCTGGCCCGCCCTTCGAGGTTCGCTTGGCGCCATTTTGTCGGTCTTCCCGCGAGCGCGTGGTCACGATCCTCCTCTTCCTTGGTTACTGTAAGTGCCCTCACGGGCATTTTCGGTTATTAGTCTTCCTGTAGCGCATGGCTCTGACACCCTCTTTCTCCTTATGTCTTTCAGACGCCAAGATTCCAGTGGCTTCTCCCGGCCTGATATATATATGTTAGCGGGTTTATTCCTAAATGCTCCCACATCCCTAGCGGGTCATGGGGCATCCAGGGTTGCTTATAGCATAAATCCCTACTGGCATATTACTTAAATTAATCACCATATGGAGGCATCTCATATGGAGGCATCTCAGAACTATGTGTCCGGGGTCCCGAGGGGACAAGACCGGCTGTGTACTGCGTGTGGACAACCCCACGCTGATGCTGACAGAGCACGGGTCTGCGGACCGTGTGCTGAACAAGTGCTGGCCCTGCAATCAGGTTTACCAGTAGCTGCACCTCGCTTCAATACTCCTGTCTCCCCGTGCTTAAATCTCACTCCAGATGAGTCGCACTCGAGTGGGGATGTCCAGCAGGTGGTGCCGCGCAGGTTACCCACGGCGGAGCAGGTGATGTCTGGTTTGGCAGAGCGCTTGGGCGCTGGAAAGAAACGGTCCTTAACGCCCCCTGGTTCTAGGTGTCCCACCGAAACTGAGGAGTCTGCTGCTATGCAGGACCTTGATCCTTCTGATGATGGTGAACTGTTCTCAGGTTCCAGTTCCTCAGATGAGATGTCTTGGAGCCGTGACAGTTCTGGCCCAGGTTCTTGGGGCCTCTGTGACACTGATGAGTTACTTATAAAGATCTTTGAAGCACTGTCCATCTCTCCTCCGGGAGAGTCTCCCAAGCCCAAGAGGGAGAGTTTCCACACGGCGACGCCGCGCCTGGAATTTCTGGAACAGGATCATTTCCAGACTCTTATATCTAAGGAATGGGAATCACCTTGTAAATTTACAGGGGTTCCGGGGGTCTGGGACTGGAAGTACCCTTTTCCCCCTGATTTGGTTGATCAATGGTCAGTACCTCCCGAGGTGGATGCACCTATTATTGGGGTTGCTAACCCTCCCTTCATGGCAGCTTCCACTCATCGTACCCTTCGGGATGCTGAGGACCGGCGCATTGACAGATTGGCTTCACACGCCTTTTCGTGTGCAGGGACGGCTCTGCGCCCGGTCTGTGCTGCGGCCGTCACCGCAGTGGCCGCCAGGACCCTTCTTCGGAAGATACTTGACCAACAGCCGGAGGATCTCCCTTGGGAGGTCTTTAATGCACTGTCTGATTGTGATGTTTTTGTGAGGTTTATTCTCTCAGCGATGGATGACACCATTAAAATGTGTGCTAGAACCTCGGTTCTTGTGGCTATTCGCCGCCTGCTTTGGCTGCGACAGTGGGGGGCTGACAATGATACAAAAAAGGCTCTTACTGGTCTTCCTTTTAGAGGACGACACTTATTCGGGGCCCGGTTGGACCTTTTTGGAAGAAAGGGTAAGGCACCCTCGTGCAGAAGGCCGTCCTGGCCGCCTAGGGGCAGGGATACCCCTCCCTACGTTAGTGTCAAGCGAGAACCAGAAGTGTGCTTCCAACTTTTTGGAGTGGATGCCCGCCTGCCCCAGGGGGGGCAGGCAACGCCCTGGGACCTCCAAATCTGTCCAAATCTGTCAAAACCACGCAAGCATTAAGGGACGCCCTTGCCCTGTTGGGCGAGGGGGCTGCCGCAGCACTTGGCTCCTATCGCAGGGCGCCATGCTCCGTTAAGGCTGTTATGGGAGATAGTCCCCCTGGATGCAGAATGAAGTTTGCTGGTCGGTCCCTTTCTGAGGTGGTCAGGGTTCTTCTAGTGCCTGCTTTCCCTTCGGGGGTTGAGGCAGGCCGAGCCAGGCGTGCAGGATCCGGGCTCTCTTACAGGTTGGCCCTTGACTTGTGATTGTATCCACATACCTTTTCCCTCTGGGATGAAGCAGTCTGACCCGGGCGGGCATTCTGGGCCTAGCATTTACCTTTCACAGGCAGCTCCTACATGGTATTTACCTGTTGGGCCACAGGAGCTCTTGTCCAAGTGGACTTCTTGATGCCTGTGAGGATCTATATTCCTTCTTAGTCCCCTGTTCCCTCAGGACACCTAGGCTATTTCCAGACGGTATTGCAGGACCAACTCTGCGGATTGGGTCTTGTTTTGGGCCCCTCTCCTGTTCCCAGACGGCTCACTAAGGCGAGTATGGGAGTGTGGTCTTGGGCGTGCCCCTGTGACGTCCACACTAGGTCCCACTTGATTGTCATTCTTTTACAATTTTGCGTCAGGCCGTGTTGGCTATTGACTTGGGGCTCCTTGGGGAGTCCTCTGGATTGGTGCTCAGGCACACCTCTTACTTAGTGTACCACGGTTCGGTATCTCCCTACGGGGTGGCTTTTAGATGGGTTCACGTTAAACCTTCCCTTCGGCTATGTGTGGCCTTAGTATGGTAGGGGCCTTGCCCTCCGGTTTGTCACGCTACCTTCACCTTGCAGCTGGTGGGCCTGTTGGTGGCGGTCCAGATGCTGTCCTTTATTCTCAGAGGCCTTGGGCCTGTGACACCTTAGGTTACTTATCCTGGTCGGGGTTCTAACACCCCTGGAACTAGGTCAGTACGCTCCCCCTTGTTACGGGGGTTCCTTTTTGGAGTTGGTAAATTCAAGGGAGGTGTCAGGGACCATCCCTTCCTTTTTGCGTTTCCCTGTAAATGGTCACCACGCGGACCAAGTCTGGCAGGTTTTCTGGGGGTTCTCTATTTCTTCTGAAATCCCCCGTGGCTCCTAAGGGGGTCCCCTTTTTGGGGTTCCGTTTTCATACTGTTTTTCGGTTATCACATTGAGCCTTGGCGGACTCTCAATTGCTGGACTACTCCTCTTCAGGACTTGTCTCTTGGGGACACTCGGTCAGTTTGACGACAGTGGCCTGTCCTTTTTTTATCTGTGAAGGTCTCGGAACAGGTGGACCCTTCAGGAAGGGTCTGGTTCTGATCTAAGTGGGGGTTTACATTCCTAACACTTCATTGGTATTGGCTTGTTGGCTGTCCTACTGTGCTAGGAGGGTCTATTCTAGTGTCTCACTGAGCCCCTACTGGTGTGGCCCTGTGGGGCCCCGTTCCTATTACTGGAACTCTGTACTGGGTTATTGTCCTGGGTTATTGTCCCAAACCTCGCTAGCCTGGTCATGGAGGCCTAGTATTGCTTGCTGTCAAGACATTATACTCTATAGGTCTTAACCTTTTTTTCGCCCTGCTAGGTGGTGTTTTGCACAAAGTTTGCTGTAGCAAGGGTGAACCGTTACGCTGGGTGGCCCAGTGGGGCGTGGTTCGCTGATTCTGCTGAAGACAGTTGTACTGTATGCCCTTTCTCGAAGGCTGTTCTGCCTATTCAGGCTCCTTACCACGTCGCCCCTATCTACAGGCCTTTTTAGGCGATTGGATGGTTTGCTCTTCATCACATTGGAGATGATTGCCTCGGGGTGTCTTTTTTCTATTGGATTACTAGGCCTAGCTCCCTCCTCTTCTTCTTCTTCTTCTCCCTTCTCTGCCTGCCAGATTGGGAGATGTCGTTCTAGTTTGCCTTGCTGGGATTGGCTCTCTCTCCTGCGGGATGTTGCCTGACCCCTGGGTCCTAGAGTTATTACAGCACGGTTTGAGTTGGCTCCCCAACTCAGTTCTCTGAGGGTTATCAGGGCTCGCCCTGTTCGCCTACTGTAGAAGTCTAGTTCAATCTTCTGTGTGGAGCATTCCTCATGGGTTGCTCAGGTGCATTCCCCAGGGGCTTTCTAAGCTCCCTTTTGGGGGGGTTACTTATCCTGATGCCCTGCTAAGGGTTACTTGGGTCTTATTCAGGTTCTTGTCTGAACTGTTCCTTCCCTCACATCCTCCTTCTGGGGCGATTGCTTCAGTCAGAAGCGTGCCGTAGAGGATGGCTCTGTTAGTGGTCCTAGTCATTATCTATCTAATATATATATATATATATATATATATATATATATATATATATATATATATATATATATATATATATATATATATCTCTGTACACCATTAGGTGAGGGTGTTTCGCCTTACACCGAGTTTGGATCCAGGCTGAGTTTTTTATTCTCCTCTATTCCAGACCCTCCGGGCTCTGGACTAGTGTCTTGCTTACTCTGAGCTGAAGGGATTTGTATCCCTCTACAGGCATTGGAGATTCCTGGACTGTTCCCTGTCCCTGGTTGGGATTATGCCCCTTGGGCCTTTTAAGCGTCTCCATCTTTATGTAACAGGATTTGATTGCTTCCATGGGTGTAGGAGCCCTTTGGATTGGTCTTGCTCAGTTGGTTTGTCCTTCTGAGCCTAAAATAAACGTTTTGGCTCTTGCTGAGCCTTGTTAGCGTTGTTTTTCAGTATTCCCACTGGTCTCACCTGAGACCAGGGTTCATATTCCCCGACGGGGAGGGTTCTAAGGTTGCCATGGCTACCCTTTCTTTGCAGTAGCATGGTTAGGCGTTAATCCGGCCTACTCGTTTAGGGGAGATTCTTTCTTCTCTCTTGGTTTTGCTCTCTTTCTACTTGTGCTTGGTTCGGGCCTTTCAGCACTCGGTTCTGTTGAGCAAGCTGACTAGTTCGCTGCTTGTGTTTCACTTAGCCTTGTAAGGTTTCATAAGTTTGAAATGTTTAAAATACACAGCGTGTTTCTGGGTATGAACCGACCCAGTATTGCTGGGAACTCAAAGTGTGACCCCGCCTTGAATAAATTGTACTAATACACCTTCATAAAATACAATAGATACATTTATTAAAGTTACAATAACTTGTTTGAAAATAGGTAGCAATTGTTGTAGAGGAATTTCATTGGTGCTTTATCAAGCTACCAATTTATTTCCCCATTCACTCTCATGGTATCAAGGCATACAGGTAAGTTGATCCACATTAATAACTAATATTGTACAATTAACAATTGACATTCTTCTAGGCACGCTGGTTGATCTACATACAATTGGTCATATGAATTTGCATATTGCAGACAATAGTACTTTGCATGTTATACAGTTCGCCTGTAGTGGCTCATAATTGGTTAGCGGTGGTTAACGGTGAACTAGTTTCACCCCCAATGGGGGGCTTCTTCTGCACCAAATCGCCCCTTAGGGCATTTATATCAGCCCAATCAGATCAAATCGATTATTGTCGAACCCTTCATATCAAGGTGTGCACTCCAAGGATAACGCTGAACACACATAACAACAAAGACAAGAACAAAACAACATATTAGATGTGTCACCCATCCAGGTTGTGTGGATACCTATATAATCTTTACATCATGGCTCCCAGGTGTACAGGTATCTGGGCCATGGCTATGGCGTCATAAATATAAGTAACTACCTGGGTCTGAGAAGTCTGGTTGCCCCATATGCTACCCTGATCAAATTCAGAGGGATGACGACATCTTGTGGTTCCACATTAGTTGTTCCCTCGTACTCTGTAGGCATATACATATTATAATATTACTATGTTGTAGTGAGCCAAGCTATGCTAAAAGTCTGAACATAGATCAATAGGAGGAAGGAAAAGGGTACTTACAGATTAGAGCAGGGGTGATGGCTTAGGAACCGCTCCCTTCGCGGCGTTGGAACCGCCCGTCTGCCCAGTGATCTCCCAGGGCAGATTGTGTGGGAGCAGCCCCGCACTACACAGCAGCACACAGCACGCTGTGTCTTAGGCCCGGATGTGGCATAACGGAAGGGAGCGCTATATAACGGCGCCAAACCCGACCGAATGGCAGAAAAGCGTCGGCCTTTGATGACGGTCCCGGGCAGCACGTGAGTGATACACGCGCAGACCTGAAGGTCCGCGTTCGCCATATTGGGGTAGGGAGGGACGGGCATCTAGCAGTCTAGAGTGGGCGGGGACGGGAGGTGAAGAGGAGGGGAGAGGAGGGAGGGGGCGGCCTCCACGGCCGCATGCCATGGCAACATGGCGCTGTCACTGGCCCCATGCACTGCGTGCGGCACTGCACCGCCGACCCTAGACTCAGCGGCAGACAGGCGCAAGCCCACCGCCACCAAACCTCTCCCCCACCGCCCCACCCCACCGGCACCCACGCAGCCCCGGGCATGCCATCCGATGGAATTGGAAATCTATGTTGATGCTAGTCACTCTGCCTCCCCTTATTGTCACATCCGTTCTCTATCCTCACGGTCATCTCTCCCCTGGAATGGCCAGAGTAGAAACAGATATCGAGGAACACATGTGCTACAATGAATAATGCGCACCTGCCTATTATAAAGGTCTAAAGGTGCACAGCTCAGACACATGCTGACTCACCAAATGAGGAAATCCCCTTTTTTTAATTTCTTTTTTACTGCCTGGTCGCTACTAAGCATATAGGCAGATCTTTGTATATAGGGGAAACTTCGGAACAGACCGGGGAGAGGTAGACCGTGGGGTCAAGAAATCACCACTCGCTCATCCTATATCTTGTATTAAGACCAATACATTTGTGTCTAACGCCCACATACGGCTGTTTAGATCCCGCCTCATAGTTGATATGTTTTCATTGGCTCTGTCAACATCTACTAGTTCGTCCTACTAGGAGCATAATAATTATTGTCTACTATGGACGACACGGACAAATACGGACAAAGAACAGACTTGTGACACATAAGAAAAAAAAAAAAAAAAAGGAAGAAGAAAGGGGGAACAGGGAAGACCTACTCTCAATCCTTCGATTTCACTCTATTCCAGATAGGAGGCAAAACTGATGGTCTCATTGAGACCTGGGTAAAGATATGCCTTCATTCTACTAATCCAACGGGTATCCCGTTGTAGTGTGACTTTTTCTAAGTTACCCCCTCTGGGGTTTGGGTGAATACGATCCAAGCCTTGGACTTGTAGGCCTGACGGGTCCTGATTGTGAAACCTCGTGAAATGACGGCCCACAGGGGATTTAATGTTGGCAGTACAAATATCGTATTGGTGCTCATACACTCTTTTTTTAAGGGGTCTGTTAGTCTTACCTATATAAAAACATCCACATGGACATGTTAAAATATAGATAACATGCAGAGTATCACAATTGATAAAATGTCGGGGGGTAATTTGTTCACGACCAGGGATAGTTATCTTCTCCCCGGAGTGAATTACAACAAAGTGGTGCACAGCCACACAATATAACAATGTTGTGCTACGCTGCCAATATCAATGAACAACAGAGAAACATGAGCTCATGGGACCTGGCCCAGAAACCCAATAACAGGAGCACCAATCCAATCAAAGTTAATATTTCATTTATTACAAAGTCACACAGATCCAGAACGACAACAACACACAACACACAATACCAAACATGTTAAAATACTGTTCATCCCCAAAATTCATCCAGTGCTGCATACGCAGCAACATATACCTGGGTAGCTCCTATTATATAAATACGTGTAAAAAATCCCCAAAATATTTAATAGTTTTGTGCCGGCACAAAAAACACCCCCCCACCCCTAAAGAGGGAAGGAAAAAAGGGGGGGGAGCCTCCAAAATTACTCCAATATAGTAAAGTGACAGTGCATAATCAACATAGCAATAATAACCATGAAATTCAAATCTACTGATACAATAAATGCTATTTAAACCATGAGTGTACTAAAATCTACAATGTACGTGTAAATATAAACACACAAATAAATCAAATTAACAGTGTTAGAAAATAAGTGTTCAAATAATATTGGTCATAGGTACAAAATTCTCAATTGCAAACAGACATTACAAAAAATCAACACAAACAACAGAGCAAATAAAGAAGAAAGAAAAACTACTTAGCCAGGCAACGGGGTATTTCACGTCAAATAAGGAGTGGGGAGTGAAAGCAGGGACACCTTCGATCGCGGCCGCCCGTGCCGCTTCGCTGGGTGGATAAAATCTAACTAAAATTAACCTACTTAAATACCTGGAGTGTCTGGGTGTGGTTCGCGCCATCCGACAGGTGTTAATGGAACGCATCTGCGTCTCAAACACCCACCCTGCGCGACGGAAATGACCTCAGATAGAGCCGGATATGGAAATAATGATTGACATTTCTTCTATCCAAAGCTGCCGGGATCTGAGAGGGGAGGGGAGGGGGAAAGGGGGAAAGCCGAATCTATATCATATCTGGGCCAAAGCTATTGCCATACCGAACCCCAAAACTCGGCATCATATAACAGCGTCCCACCATAGGGACAAATAATCCTATTGCCTCGCAGGGGATGCCCCACACAAATGATTAATACGCCCACCTGTCCCACAAACACCCACCCCCCAACCAAACTGGGTCAAACACACACATCCAGACTGGGTGTGAGCGCGCGCGGAAAGGCGCACAGGGCGCCCCACTCTAAAAGGGCGCGCGCCATAAATGGTCCTAAAATCCACAACCCATGTCCAAGTATTAATAGGAATGACGAATCTAGGTCCATGTTACTGACTGAAGTAACTTTGAAGTATCTAAAATAAAAATCAAAAATTCTTTGAATGTTTCAACCTCAAACTAATTAAATCATTCTTCACCAGATGATTCTCTTGCCGTACATACGGCCATTTCCAAAGCTAATATAACCGGCAACATGAATGGGAAGGAGGAAGCAATTGAAAAAGAGGGGGAGGGAAAGAAAAAAAGGGGGGGGGAAAGGGGGGGGGGAAGGGGGAGAGGGGAAAGGATGGGAGGATAAAGGGGAGGGAAAAAGAAAAGGGGGAAGGGGAAGGGGGGTTTGACAGTCTGCAACCTGATATAATTACTAAAGTACATCTTGATATTGTTAATATCCAAAACATATGTAGATCTACTCATCTACAAATTATGAGCAGATTGTCATAAGTGCCATATATGAGGTGGGCATGTTCTTGATTTGTTGTCGTTGTGGTGACGAATCCACTGAGCATTATATGTAAAAAAAGGAAGAGAGGCGGCCAGGGATTTCTTCTGGGCTTCCGAACCTGTGGCTGTCAGAACCTTCCCTCCGTGCTATATTAAGGTCCTCACCAAGACTGATGGGGACAATTGTGCAAACCTGTAAAAATAAATAAATAAATAAATACACATTAGACGCCATGCAACTCAAACTGCATGATAAACCCGATCAATACAAATCCCCATGATAAAACACCCCCCCAAAAGGAAACCCCCCCCCCCACCACCACCACCACCCACACCCATCCACATGCACCATTTTCCCAAGTATGTGCCAGATCTCACTCAGAGATATGGACCACCAACAAAGGGAAAACACGTGCATGTGCATCCCACAATATCAACAACAAAACCACCCCGTATGAGTGGTTCTAAACAGCCCGATTTATTAACCCAGAGCTCAGACTGGGAGAATCTCGGGAAAACACCACAACAACATACCACAACCAAAAAAGAAAAAAGTGAATACTAATGATAACCACAGTCTTCGGCACTACTACTAGACGATGAATAGAAACCCCCATCCTAATCTCCCACCTTTTCGCATCAGGCACTAGAGAAGAAGGAAAAAAGTTCCACCCCTCATCTCCAACAACAATTATTTCACCCCAAAAACGGGGTGAACGCCCAATCCTCATTCAGGCCTTTAGGGCTCCGAGTATCGAGTTGAAAAATCCACCTCAACTCCCTTTGTTGAAGGCGGCGCTTCAGATCCCCACCACGTGGGCCTATAGATACCCTCTCTATGCCCACAACTTTCAGAGATTTGGGGTCCCCACCGTGTTTGTCCAAAAAATGGGCTGCCACAGGGGAGATGTGCTTACCCAATTCCTTATCCCGGCTGGCCAGCCGGATATTAGACATATGGGCTTGGATCCGAATCTTCAGCGCGTTTTGTGTCTCTCCTACATAGGCCCGTGGGCAACCGCACCACAGTAAATAAATTACCGATCGCGTCCTGCAATTGATAAAGGAGTTAATTTTGAACTTCTTACCTGTCTGTAAATTGAAAAAATATTGAGTTTTTTCTACATGAGCACAAATAGAACAGTTTGCACACGGGGCACAACCCGGAATGCTTTTCTTTTGTAGCCAAGTCGCAACAGGTGAGAAGTGACTCTTACAGAGGTGATCCTTCAAATTTGGGGCACGACGGGCCGTCAAAAGAGCCCTTGGGCCCACTATTTCACCTAAAGACGGTTCAGTAGACAATATATGCCAATGTCTGGAGAGGATACCATGAATATCCCCCCATTGTTTACTGTAATCCGTCACAAAACGTACACCTCCTGTATTCTTCCTATTGCCTCCATCCTGTCGGGGACGGTATTGTAACAACTCCGTCCTATCTACTTGTTTGGCCCTAGTGTATGCCTGTTTTACAATTTTCTGTGGATATCCTCGAGACAAAAATCTCTGGGTTAGCTCCATTGCTTCTTTTTCAAAATCCACAGGATTCGTGCAGTTCCTCCGAACCCGGAGAAACTGTCCATATGGGATCCCTCTTTTTAAATGCGGAATATGTGCGCTGTCATATCTCAAAAGGCTGTTAACCGCCGTAGGTTTTCTATACAGACTGGTGTCTATTCTGCCATCTGTTCTCAGAAGCAGTCTAACATCCAAAAATGTTACCTCCGTTGCAGATATGGTCCAGGTAAGGGTGATGTTGAATTTGTTGTCATTTAGTCGGGACAGAAAATCTTGACAGGTTGATTCCGTGCCCTGCCAGAAAAACAAGATGTCATCAATGTAGCGGTACCACCCCAACATCTCAGGGTGGCACCGCTCCAAATCTCCAGAAAAAACTGTTCTCTCCTCCCACCAACCTAAGAAAAGGTTAGCTATCGAGGGGGCACATTTGGCCCCCATAGCTACACCTGAAATTTGCTGATAGTATTGGCCGTTGAATGTAAAGTAATTATGGGTCAGTATGTACTTCAAGAGGGTCAACAAAAATTCATGTAAATCCGCCCTCTCCACTGACTCCTTGTCTAAAAAATATTTGACCGCAATCAGGGCTAGGTGGTGGGGTATGCTTGTGTACAAGGATTCGACATCACACGTCACCAGTAATGTGCCTGGTGGTAAGTGAAGGTGCTCCAATTTTTGTAAAAGATTAGTCGTGTCACGCACATAAGATTGGAGGCTTAAGACGTGGGCCTGTAGGAACAAGTCCAGAAAGGAACACACAGGTTCCATAAGGCTGTTAATTCCTGAGACAATTGGGCGGCCTGGAGGGGCCCTGAGATTCTTATGTGTTTTAGGTAAAACATAAAAGGTCGGGGTGACAGGATGGTGGACTGTCAAATATTTAAATTCTTGAGCACTGATAATGCCATGTTCCCGACCATAGCAAAGGAGAGAGTCTAGTTCAGATTTAAAGGAAACACCCGGATTCCTAGCAAGATGCAAATAATTCCGAGTATCCCTCAGTTGTCGGTTTACCTCCTGTAGGTAATCTGGTGTTGCCCAGATCACCACGTTGCCCCCTTTGTCAGCTTCCCTTATAATCAAGTCGCGGTTGTCCTTTAAGGATTTAAGTGCTTCAAACTCCACTTGTGTCAGATTGTTTTTCCCATAAGATTTGGGTAGTTCTAATACCTCCTTGACAACTGCATTAAAGAAAACCTGAACCGGAGGGCAAATATTGAAAGAGGGGCAAAAACTTGATGGACATTTCAAACCACTTGACGTTCTTACCAAACCAGGGTCCAGTGCAATAGTTGGATCTTGCTCATGCAAAAGCAACTGTAAGTCCAATAAAGCATGTCGATCCTCCTGGCCCAAAGTCACCGGGTCTGTGTCCCTCTGTGTTGTCCCAAAATGTTTTTTCAGGAGAATTCTCCTACAAAAAAGATAAACATCTTTAATAAGAGAAAACCGATCAACATTGATAGACGGAGAAAAGGAAAAACCTCTTGCTAGAACTCCCCGGAGTGAATAAACCTACAACAAATGCATTTCTTTTGGCACTGATATGTGCCCCTATATTTACAGCACCTCCTACGGTCATTCGGGGCATAATGGCTTCGTACCAATTTATCCCGGAGATTCTTTGCACGCCTGAAGATGAATTGAGGCTGTGTAGGAACAATACTTTTCAATAAATCATCATTAGCTAATATATGCCAATTTTGTCTGAAAATTTTTTTGATTTGATGTTGATCAACAGAATAAGTAAGTGTGATCGGTAATGATCTATCTTTGTCTTTCTTCCTCGGTTTGTAAAGAATCTCAGGGCGTGGTCTGGCCAGTGCTTTCTTATAGGCCTTGGTTAATATTTTTCTAGAATACCCTCTCATCAACAGTCTATCCCTAATTCCATCGGCCACCATCTTGAAATCACTATCTTGTGTACAGTTTCTACGAGCCCGCAGATATTCACCATACGGAATACTCACTAGTAAGTGTTGCGGATGAGCACTTGATGCTCGTAGGATGGTATTGGCCGCCGTATTCTTGCGAAAGAAATTTGTATGAATCTGTCCCTGGGGATTGATAGAAATAGTGAGATCCAGAAAATTAATTTGTTCCGTACTCACTTCATGGGTGAACTTGAGGTTCAAGTTGTTACAATTAAGAATCCTAATAAAATCATCTAGCAGTTTCCTTGGGCCTGTCCACAAGATAAGAATATCATCAATATATCTGTGCCACAGAAGTACGTGGCACAGATATTTCTCGAGTTCGTCCTCACCCAAAAGCCCCCTCTCCCAGCGGCCCAGGTACAGGTTTGCATACGATGGGGCACATGTAGTCCCCATCGCGGTCCCCTGTACCTGACGATATAATTGGCCGCTGAAGAGAAAGAGATTGTGGGTGAGGACGAACTCCAAAAGTTTCATGATGAATGAATTAAGATCGTGTTGGCTCAAGTCCAATTCATCCAAGAAGTATTGGACCGCTGCTAGTCCCTGTGAGTGGGGGATGCTTGAATAAAGGGCCTCTACGTCCAGGCCCACTAGGCAGGTCCCCGGGGGCACAGTCAGCTCATCAAGGACGCGGAGCAAATGGCCCATATCCTTCAAGAAGGAGGGTAATTGATGCACAAGAGGTTGTAAAAAGTGATCCACGAATCGGCTGGCACGATCTGTGAGGGACCCCATGCCCGACACTATGGGCCTGCCCGGAGGCGCAGTAATTGATTTATGCACCTTCGGCAGGGCATAGAAGGTGGCAATAGTCGGGCATGGGGCCCCCAGATAATCCCTCGTCGGTCCGTCAATCACTCTGTGCATTGCCGCGTCCTCGATGAGCGAGTGATACTCCTCCGAGGCCTGCTTGAGCCTAGACATAGGGGCCCTTTCATACCAGTCCCTATTTCTTAGAATTTGGAAGCACATGTGTTCATAAAAGGTGTTCTCCATTACAACAATATTTCCCCCCTTGTCCGCTGGCTTTATAGTTAGGTTCCCCAGATTCTCTAATTCCTTCAATGCCTGTTGGTGTAATAGAGAAAGGTTTGAGCTAGATTGGTGGGTGATGTGCTCCACTGCTCGGGTTACCACATTTACAAATGTTTGCAGCGATGCGTTAGCACTCAGAGGAGGATAGAAACTTGATGGTTTCTTAAATGATCTTTGCTTTGCTTAAATGAAGTTTGAGTTAGAGCATTTGCTCATGTTGCTACTGGTAGCAAGGTTGGGGGTGACAGCGCTATTACTGTTGGCTGTGCCTTTTCTCATGGGGATCCCACCCTACTTTATGGACACTGCTATTGGATGTCCCACATGTTATTACTACATCTGGAGCAGGACGTGCTGTATGCTTAGAATAATACAATTCTGTGAAGTACTCACCTGTTGAATTGGTATTATACGCATACAGCACGTCCTGCTCCACCCCACCCTGGTTTCACGTTGTTCTGGATCCCCTGTATGGTGGTTATTATCTTGAGATTATTGCCAGTCTCTGGGTGGTTGGTTTTCTCCTGGCTTCTCCTTCTCACTGCTTTTCAATGCTGGGGATTTGTGGGAGGTCCCTCGGTATATGTAGGGCCGGGAGGAGCTTGTTTTCTACATGTCTGCAGTGCACGGCGGCGGAGGATTACCCACATGTTATTACTGCATCTGGAGCAGGACGTGCCGTATGCGTATAATACCAATTCTACAGGTGAGTACTTCACAGAATTGTATTTTCCCCCTGAGGTGGTTAATTGTTGGTCATCACCCCCCGTGGTGGATGCCCCGATCATAGGGGTTCCTAACCCCTCTTTAATACAACCCCTGCTTATAGTACCCTTCGGAATGCTGAGGACCGGCGCATTGATCTGCTGGCATCCCACGCCTTTTCTTGTGCAGGGACGGCGCTGCGCCTGGTCTGTGCCGCGGCTATTACTGCAGTGGCCGCTAGAACCCTCATCAGAAAGATGCTTGAGCATCAACCTGAGGATCTCCCCTGGGAAGTGTTTAATGCACTCTCCAGCTGTGATGTGTTTGTAAAATGTATCCTATTAGCGTTGGATGACACCATTAAAATGTGTGCAAGGACTTCTGCCCTTGCTGTGATTATACGTCGCTTGGTTTGGCTGCGACAGTGGGGTGCCGAAGATGCTACTAAAAAGACTGTTACTGGGCTTCCCTTTAGAGGGCTACGCTTGTTTGGGGCCCGTCTAGAACTGTTTGGAAAAGAGGGTAAGTCACCCCAATGCAGGGGGCCGTTTCGGCCCCCTAGGGGCAGGGGCACCCCTTCTTCCCCCTTCCTTGGTGTTAAACAAGAACCAGGGGTGTCCCTCGTGGGGGCTCGCGCAGAAAACTCCTGCCCCGGGAGCAGCAGACATCGCTCTGGGCCCTCCGGCGGGGCTAAGCCTAAATCTTCCACCAAACCCCCTCAAGCGTGATGGGGGGCCTTTGCCCGTCTGGGTGAGGGGATGGCAGCGGCACTTTGCTCTTGTCAGGAGGCTTTACGTCTCATACTGGTGGATTCAGGAGGTAGTGTCCTCCGGATACAAGATAGTTTGCTGCGCGTCCTTCCCCAAGATTATCATGGTCCCTGCCGCTGTTCGGGTGCTGACACAGGCCACGCAAGGCCTGCGAGGTCTGAGGGTCTCTTGCAGATTGCCCTTAACTGGCAGGGGCTGCTACACCAACCTTTCCACAGCCCCACAATAGGATGGGTCAGTATGGCCTTTTCTGGATTCTCAGGTCTCGGCAATTCTCCAATTACAGGCAGTTTTTCTGCATGGAAACTCTGAGATGGGCCATCAGCGCCTTGCGCCCAAGGGTCTTCCTGCTGTCCGTGGAGCTCAAAGATGCTTATGTCACATCCCTGTGTCTTCTGGACACCGAGGCTCCTCAGGTTCGTGTTGGATGTCCAACACTGTTAATTTGTGGCCTTGTTATCTGGTCTCTCTTCAGCTCCCAGAGTGCTCACCCAGGTGCTGACGGGGGTGCTGTCTCTGATGTGACCAAGGGGCGTCCGTGCGATGACCTACCTGGACCCCCTTGTTCACTTCCCAGTCTCTACGTTAGACTAAGTTGGATGGGTGAGCAATTACCCCAAGTCCTCATTGTCCCCTTAATTGGTAACTCCATTCCTAGGAATTAATCTGGATTCGGTTCAAACAAGAATCTTCCTTCTCAGCAGTAAAGTGGACAATCTGGTTGCATGTGCTCAGTCCCTCATTGCTGTCCCGGTCCCTTCACCAGGCAGGGATGCATCTTGTGGGCCCGTTGGTGGCTTGCTCAGAAGAGGTCCCTTATGCTCAGTTGCCCTTGGGCCCTTCTGCGACTTTTATTGTTAATACAGGACAGGGTTTCAAAATCCCTGAAGCAGGGTCTGTGTGCCTTCCCTCCTGGTAAGAAGGTCCCTCTTGGAGTGGACGAACTCAAGGAACCTGTTTGGGGGCAGTTACTTCTTGCCCCTTTCTGGAAACAGTCACCATGGATGCCATTCTATCAGGTTGAAGGGGGTGGTTTCTTCTGAAACTCCCTGTGGTTCTGGGGGAGGTGGGGCCTTAGAAGGTCCATACACCTCTTTGATGCTCGAAACAGTGAGCGTTTTCAGTTGGTTCTGTCTCGCTTGACTACTTCTTCTTCTGGGCCTGTCAGTTTGGGGGCGTTCGGTCTGTCTGACGACAGTGTCCTACGTTAATCATTTGGGAAGGGGTTTGGAGCAGGAGGTCCCTCCAGGAAGTGTCTATGATCCTGACCTGGGTGGAGACAATGTGTCCTGCATATCAGTGATTTGCGCTCCGGTGGGGTCCTTTTGCGACAGGATGTGCTAATCCCTGTGTCACTATGGAGTCCAACCAGTTGTGGATATGTTTTGTGTTCCATCACTATCACAAGCGCTCGGCCCTTGTTTCCCTGTCCCAGGATCCGCTGGCTGTGGTCCAGATGCCTTAGTAACGTCATGGCTGGACGTTCTGTTCTGTATGTCTTTTTCTCCATTCCCCCTGCTAGGCAGGGTTCTGCGCAAGATTGCTCTGGAAGGGGAACCAGTGATTCTGGTGGCCCCCGGGTGCCCTGGTAGAGTGTGGTTTGCGGACGTGGTACCGTGGGCAGTAGTTCTGTACGTTCTGCCAGCTCCGATCACTCAGGGCCCCCTTTATGTCTGCCCAATCTACAGACTCTGGCCTAGACGGTCTGACTGCTGAAATACCCATCTTGGTGGAGACAGGCTTATCTGTCTTGGTGATTGAGACTATGGGAAGACTAGGAGCAAGCTTCTTTTTCTTCTTCTTCCATCTGTTATAGAGTATGGAATGCCCATATTGATTGATGTGAGTCTAGGTCTCTTCCCTGTTGGGCGTTCTCGGTTCCCAGGGTTCTAGAGTTATTACTTAATTGGTTGGCACTCCATACAAAATAGAACCAAAAGTTATACAAGTGCGAGGGTGCTACTTCCTTTGGGATCACTTCCTCATATGATCCCCAAGCAATTAATATACACCATATAACATATAAGGAAGTATAAGCACACCAAAATATATATGCTCAAAAAAGATTATATATATATATATATATATATATATATATATATATATATATATATCACAAAAACAGAGTATTTACACTGCTATATACACAATCAATATGATGACAAAGTGTAAGTATAGACTATATCTCAAAATTTACATATATACACAGAAAAAATGATGTAGCTTCAGGGGAGGCTGTATGCACCAAGACTCTAAATGGTATATAAATATATATGGGCATTAACTGTAGCGATGAATAGTAAAGACTATATAAATGGTAAAAAGTTACCTTATAGAGAAAAAAAAGTCAGGTGCTAGTGCAGTAGTCCCCAATTAAATCGCATACAAGGTTAGGTATCTGAGGTATTATTAAGGTAATTTATCAATATATGCATAAGCAGATATAGTCAAATAAATCTGTATCAGCAATTGACAACGGTCATCATATTACAGACCAATGGTATACAATATACATACATAGAAGTTATAATCATGACACCCAGTCATAGATACAAAGCAATATATGCAAGCATGCAATGGCAGTAGCATAAAAGATTAAATGCATAAGTGGAAAATGATCGCCTATAAAGTTACAGACGTTTCACGGCACACGGCCGTTTCATCAGGGCAGCGATACCTCCTACCTGTACCTAATGCGTCTTTATACTAATGGCTTTCTCCCCGGCCGGCACATGTATTACTGTGGCTTCGATATATTGATGATGTATTCTTCTTATGGCAGGGATCGGAAAGTGACCTTCTGACCTTTACTAACAGACTTAATCATCATCTCCCGACCATCAGTTTTACATTGGAGCATAGTGACAACAAGGTACATTTTTTAGACGTCACAATAACCTTATTGAACAATAGCTTATCTATCGATCTATACACTAAACCTACGGACAGGACTACTTTCTTACATCATAATAGTTTTCATTCTTCATCATTGAAAAAAAGCTTACCATACAGTCAGTTCATACGGTTAAGACGTATTATTTCTGACGAACATACATTTCTATCTCGTTCTGAAGAATTGATCAATGAATTCTTGACTAGAGGGTATCCATTACAAGATCTGCAGATTGCTCGTGAAAAGGCCATGGGACAAAGCAGACAACAATTACTACGACATTGCCCTAGAGACAAACCAAAACGCATTCCAGCAATTTTGACCTTCTCCACATTATCACCCACAATAGAACAGACAATTAAAAAGCATTGGCATGTATTAGGCAGCGAGCCAAAACTTAGAGAGGTTTTTGCGGAACAACCATTATTTGTAAGAAAGAGACCACGCAATTTGCGAAACAGCCTTATTAGAGCCGATACATATGTATCTAGGGACCCGTGCCAACCTCACCATACATGGCTTCCACATAGTAGTACCATAAATGGTATGTACAGATGTGGAAGTTGTGCACAATGTAACTCGGTAATTAGAGGGGATACATTCAACCACTCCCATTCCGGTAAACAATACTCTATCAGGAATTTCTTTAATTGTAACTCTTCTTTTGTGATATATCTCCTTAAATGCCCATGTGGCATGACGTATGTAGGAAAAACTACAAGACCTCTCAAGATCAGAATTAGTGAACATAGAAGTGCAATACGAAGAGGGGATATGGATTCCCCTATTGCTAGACACTTTTTACAACAAAATCATCAAGTGTCCCAACTTAGGTTCATGGCCATCGATCACCAACCACCATTACGTCGGGGTGGCAATAGAGAGTGGCAATAGAGATAAATTATTGCTTAAACGAGAGTTAGACTGGATTTTCAGATTAGATACCATGTCCCCTAGTGGCCTCAATGAAGAACTTGATTACACTCCATTTATATAAACAAAGGGTGATGTCAGGATATCGTTATTCCTTTCACTTTGATACTGTGTAATTATTTACTTTATTGATGATGTTTCTAA
Source organism: Gastrophryne carolinensis (assembly GCA_027917425.1). Taxonomy (NCBI): domain Eukaryota; kingdom Metazoa; phylum Chordata; class Amphibia; order Anura; family Microhylidae; genus Gastrophryne; species Gastrophryne carolinensis. The sequence goes on from CM051235.1 coordinate 139,436,161, forward strand.
TAAATGACATCATATACATTCTACTTCCCTGGTTATTGTTAATATATCCATATTTATAGGTCTCTCTCTAAAAAGCCATTGAATTTGCTGGTAATGAGAAAATCTAGTGCATTTTATTCTTCCTTTTTAGATAGGGATATCTGTGTTCCCCTTTAAACTAAATGCATTATAGGTTATCATTTTCTATGAGGCTATCTGCCAGAATTAGAATTTTGGCCTCTGCTACTTTCTGAGATGTGATTCATTGTGAGACTATCTATTTTTCATTCTTATATATAATCGCCTATTTTCTTTGTTTTTAATTGATTTAAATTTTTCTTGCAGACCAAGAGTGAATTGCTTTCCCTTGATTGAAGGCTTTAGACATTCCCCAGCAAAATACTTCACTACTGTTACTATTTTTCCTTGTTTTGTAATAGAAACTATTTTACGCAGTTGCGCAGCCATCTTTGTGAAGTCCCGGATGCAGACGGCCCGTGCGCCAGCACAAGATTCCCTTAAGCTACGCGACGCCACTTCCGTTCGCTAGGCGGTGGTGTCACTTCCGCTATCAGGGAATCGAGTGCTGGTCGGGACGCGGACTCCGGATGTGACGTCACGAGCAGCCACCAGAAACGCGCCGCTCGTGATGCGCACACACTGGCCGGCCGGGGGGAAAGCCATTAGTATAAAGACGCATTAGGTACAGGTAGGAGGTATCGCTGCCCTGATGAAACGGCCGTGTGCCGTGAAACGTCGGTAACTTTATAGGCGATCATTTTCCACTTATGCATCTTTTATGCTACTGCCATTGCATGCTTGCATATATTGCTTTGTATCTATGACTGGGTGTCATGATTATAACTTCTATGTATGTATATTGTATACCATTGGTCTGTAATATGATGACCGTTGTCAATTGCTGATACAGATTTATTTGACTATATCTGCTTATGCATATATTGATAAATTACCTTAATAATAACTCAGATACCTAACCTTGTATGCGATTTAATTGGGGGCTACTGCATTAGCACCTGACTTTTTTTCTCTATAAGGTAACTTTTTACCATTTATATAGTCTTTACTATTTATCGGTACAGTTAATGCCCATATATATTTATATACCATTTAGAGTCTTGGTGCATACAGCCTCCCCTGAAGCTACATACTGGGATCAGTATCCTTTTTTCTGTGTATATATGTAAATTTTGAGATATAGTCTATACTTACATTTTGTCATCATATTGATTGTGTATATAGCAGTGTAAATACTCTTTTTGTTTTTGTGATATATATATATATATATATATATATATATTAAATCTTTTTTGAGCATATATATTTTGGTGTGCTTATACTTCCTTATATGTTATATGGTGTATATTCTAGAGTTATTACAGCATGAGTTGGAGTTGGTTCTCCAACTCAGTACTCTGATGGGTCAGGTTCTGCCCTGTCCGCCTTGCTTTAGAAGTCCTTTGTTCAGTCTTCCTTGGTTAAGACTCTTCAGGGGGTACTCCTGTGCGTTCCCCATGTAATCCTATGGTCCCTGTTGGGATTTGGATTTTATTCTGTCTGCCTTGCAGGGTTTTTTCCCTTTGGTCCTATTCAGGATGCTATCTGGCTGTTCTTACCCTCAAGGTTGTCCTTCTGGTGACTGTTACTTCGGTCAGACGTGTGTTGGCGGTTGGCTCTGTCTACTTAGCCCCCATTCTTTGAGATACACCAGGATAAGGTGGTGTTCCGCCTGAAGCCGGACTCTCTGCCTCAGGTGGTGTCATATGTTCATTGATTCGAGATATTGTTCTTCCTTCTGTGCCTTATTCCTAGCAACGCTGAGGAAAGGGTTCTGCATTCCTTGCACAAGTGTTGGAAGCCTTTTCTCCTTGGTAGTCACTGTGTCCTTTAGGAGAACTGATGTTCCTTTGGGCCTATGGTCACTACATCCTGAATGTGCCCGATCTCATCTGCTCTCTCTTGAATGGGATGTTCCTTCTGGTCCTAGGAAAAGGTTTGTTGGCTTGGATTTGTCAGGCTGTTACTCAGGCCTATTTCTACAAGGGGAAGAATCTTCCTTTTCGCCTTGCCTTTTTATTCTACTCGTGCTTTTTGTGCTTTTTGGGCTTTTCAGCACCAGGCTTCTGTTGATCTGGTTTGCTAGGCCGCTGTTGGTCTTCTGTTCTTACCTTTTTCAAAGTTTTACAAGGTTGATGTTAGGGCCTCAGCTGATGCTGTGTTTGGCCGCAAGGTTTTGCAGGCGGCAGTGGTTTAAACTGCCTGCTGTTGCCTTTTTGTTGGGGATCCCACCCTACTTTATGGACACTGTTATTGGATGTCCCAAGTGTAAGTACTATATCTGGAGCAGGACGTACTGTAGTGTATGCTAACTATAATACAATTCTGTGAAATACTCACCTGTAGAATTGATATTATTTGTATACAGTACGTCCTGCTCCACCCCACCCTGGTTTTTGCATTATTCTGGATCCCCTGTATTGTTACCATTGTTTTAGTTTCCAGTCTTTTGGTGGTTAAATTCTCCCAGCTTCTTGTTCACTGCTTTTCAATGCTGGGGATTTGTGGGAGGTCCCCGGGTATTTGAGGGGCCGGGAGGAGCCTGTTTTGCATGTCTCTGCAGTGCAGCGCCATCTGGCGGAGGATAACCCAAGTGTAAGTACTATATCTGGAGCAGGACGTACGGTATACAAATAATATCAATTCTACAGGTGAGTATTTCACAGAATTGTATTTTTTCCAGCGCATCAGAGATTCCTCAGGTTCGCGGTGGACGATCAACATTTTCAGTTTATAGCCCTTCCATTCGGGTTGACCTCAGCGCCGAGGGTCTTCACCAAGGTTCTGGCTGGCATAATGGCCCTATTCAGAGCTCAGGGAATTCGCATTGTGCCGTATCTGGACGACCTATTGATTTCCGCTTCTTCCCTCCGTCAGGCGGAGCTGGACACCCACCAGGTGGTGTCGACCCTGGAGAGGTTCGGGTGGGTGATCAACCGCCCCAAGTCCTCTCTCTCGCCATCACGGGTGATTTCATTTCTGGGCATGAATCTGGATACCACTCAGGCCAGAGTGTTTCTACACCAGACCAAGGTGCAGGGGATTCAGGATGTGATCCGCTTTCTTCTGGCCAATCCTTGCCCCTCTATCCGACAGGGGATGAAACTGATGGGATTGATAGTGGCCTCCTTCGAGGCGGTCCCGTTTGTGCAGTTTCACATGAGATCTCTTCAACTTCATCTATTGACACATTGGGACAGGTGTCCGCGGTCATTGGATCAACCGTTCAGGATGTCTCCCAGGGTTCGGCAGTCCCTTCGGTGGTGGCTGGAGTCGAGCAACCTGTTGAGGAGCAGATCCTTTCTGGTTCCTCGCTGGGAGACGGTTACCACGGATGCCAGCCTGTCGGGCTGGGGAGGTTTCTGGAAAAGTCATCAGTTCAGCGAGGTGTGGGGTCCTCAGGAGGCTCACAACCCCATCAATGTCTTAGAGCTCAGAGCCATCCGGCTTGTCCTGTCACGGCTGACGTCGCACTCACAGGGTCTTCCGGTTCAGATTCGTTCAGACAATCGGACGGCGGTAGCCTACATCAATCACCAAGGAGGGACTCGCAGCAGGAGTGCCCTCAGGGAAGTCTCTCTGATCCTGCATTGGGCGGAGAGCAATGTTCTTAGCATTTCAGCAATCTACATTCTGGGAGTGGAGAACACGGAGGCGGACTCCCTGAGCAGGTGGTCCTCTCGTCAAGGAGAGTGGTCTCTCAACCCCGGGGTTTTTCGGTCTCTTTGTCGCAAGTGGGGGACTCCAGAGGTGGATCTCTTTGCCTCACGGCACAATCACAAACTCCCGGCCTTTGTGTCTCTATTTCAGGATCCTCTAGCTCTGGCAGTGGATGCCTTGTCCCTTGCTTGGAAGGATCTGGGGTTTCTGTACCTGTTTCCTCCCTTCTCCATGTTGGGCACGGTAGTTTGCAAACTGGCTCTGGAAGGGGCACCAGCAATTCTGGTGGCTCCAAGGTGGCCAAGAAGGGTTTGGTACGCAGATGATGGCTGGCGGTAGATCAGTACCGGCTTCCCATGTTTCCGGATCGGTTATCTCAGGGTCAACTACTTTACCCCAATTTACCAACGCTGGCTTTGACGGCTTGGCTGCTGAAACCTTCATTCTGAAGGAGGAAGGTTTGTCTGAGGCTGCTGTTCCGACCTTGATTAGAGCTAGGAAGTGGTCCTCTTCTGGCATCTACTATAGGACTTGGAGGTCCTATATTGACTAGTGTGAGGCTATGGCCTTGCCTTGCAGGGTGTTTTCGATCCCTAGGATTTTGGAGTTTCTTCAGCACGGTCTGGATCTTGGGTTCCAGCTTATTACCTTGAAAGGGCATGTCTCTGCTCTGTCTGTTTTCTTCCAAAGATCTTTTGCCTTACACCTGCTGGTTAAGACTTTTTTCCAGGGGGTCACTCATGTTCGACCCCCTCGGAAGGCTATGGTTCCTGTTTGGGATTTGAATTTGGTTCTTTTGGCTCTCCAGGGTCCTCCTTTTGAGCCATTACAGGATATTGCTTTCTGTTTTCACTCAAAAGGTGGCCTTCTTGGTGGCTATTACCTCTGTTCGGCGTGTCTCTGAGTTGGAGGCCCTGTCGATTCAGGCCCCTTACTTTGAAAGACACCAGGACAAGGTGGTCTTTCGCTTTAAGCCATATTTCCTTCCTAAGGTGGTTTCTGCTTTCCACCTCAATCAGGATATTGTTCTCCCTTCCTTGTGTCCTAAGCCTAACAATGACAAGGAGAGGGTTCTGCACAATTTGGATGTTGTTCGCTGTATTAAGTACTACTTGGTGACTACTTCTTTCCGCAAGACGGACGCCTTTTTCGTGGTGCCCTACGGGCCCAGGAAAGGTTTGGCGCCCGCCAAGTCTACCATTAGCAAATGGATTCGTCAGGCCATTGTTGGGGCCTTTTCTGCTAAGGGGAGGACTCCCCCTTTTTGGGTCACTGCGCATTCTACTCGTGCTGTTGGTGCGTCCTGGGCTTTTCAGCACCAGGCTTCTGTTGAACAAGTTTGTAAGGCTGCTACTTGGTCTTCTGTTCATACTTTTTCCAAGTTTTACAAGGTTGATGTGCGGGCTTCAGCGGTTGCTGTTTTTGGCCGCAAGGTTCTTCAAGCTGCAATGGTTTAAGTTGGTGCATTTATTCTTGGTGTGCCACACACCCCGCTTCACTTCTAAATATTCATCACTTAATGGGTTAACTCGCCGCCAGGTGACGTAGTGCAGAGAGGAAGTCTTGTAACGAGCCCCCTTCCGGCCTATATATACCTGGTACATCCCTTCAATCACCAGTATTTTTCTCTCTGCTTGACGACAAGACAGAGGTTGGAAGTCTCCTGCTTACAGGTAGGCCGGGGTTTTCTTACCCCGCCACCCCCCTTTTGGTCTATTTCTGCCCGGTTTGAGTGTTTATACCTTAATGGTGGAATGGAAGCCTCCCAGCTTAGGCTGCTCACCGGGCAAATGGTAGATGGCACTTTAAGTGCCTAGGAGCTTATCTCCTACCGCTCGACCTCATGCGTGGGGCAATGCGGCTATCCGGCATGGTGATCCGGAAATGGGATGCCCCTGTCCCGAGGGTCCCCGTAGCCCCTTTCTCTCCCGTTACGGTCCCTTCTCCCTTCACTATGGGGGGGGGGGGTTGAGGGTGTGCTTTAAGTTTGTGTTTCACTTGTATCACTTTATTTCAACATGTGTGTGTGTTCATGTTATGCATTCGGTGTTATTCAGCATGTGTATACCTTTGGTTCTTGTGGTTTAGGTCTGCTTGAATGGCAGACCACGCTGGGTAGGTGGTTGGCCGCTTTTCTTAGCAGACCATTGCTTTAGTGGCCCCCTACCCCCTTCCCCCCTCCCCCCTTTCCCCCTTCTCCGCTGACATTGTATGTGCTTTATTTTGCATAGGCTGCTGCCTTCGCTGATGCGGTCTTTTTTGTCCTCCCCCCTCCGCTGCCTGGGCGCACGTGTAGTGGCCCATCTGGTGTAATATTCAGCTGAATGGCTGTACTGATTTGCGTAGGGGGGCGGGTCCCGGTGATGCGGCATTGGGGGCGCGGAGCCGACGGCGGCGCTTTGCGGCGGGCCCAGCATTCACTTTCCTTCGAAGGAGGAAGTCGCGTGGGCGCGCAGCCGCACTTAGTCTTCTGTGCTGTGGCTGCTGGCTGCAGGCTTGCTCTCCGGCTGCTGCCTTCACTGGGCCAGGTAAGCGGCCCCACCCGTTGGGGCTGTTATGTGGGGAGTGCATATCTTTTTTGTATTTGATATGGGGGGAGTCATTTTTTATTAGGGGGCATGATTTTGCTCATGTTTAAAGGCACTTTGGTGCCATGCCTATATGATTCTTATACACATGTGAGGATCTGATTGGGGTTTCTTTTTCCTTACAGATCCCGGGATCCCTGCTTATGGTGGCCCTCCGGCTCTATGTTGCCTGACTATTTACTGGGATATTTATTAATGCATATATATATATATATATATATATATATATAAACTATATATAGATATATATATAGTTTGTTAAAGGGGACCTTAACTTAAAAGAAAAAAAAAAAAAAAAATCCTCCCTTCCGGGACATTTACTAATAAAGGGGGCATCCCGGGTTGGCTTATGCCTTAAAAGTCCCAAGTATTGCGAATACCATAAATCACCATATGGAGGCTTCCGTAAATTCCGGAAATGGTTCTGCTGAGCCCTTCGGGGGGTGCGTAGGTTGTGGGGTTCCACTCCCAGCTGATGATGTCTTTATTTGCATCCCTTGTGCAAAGCAGACTATTGCGCGCCAGTCCGTTGCTTCGGCTGCGGGCCCATCGCATCCTTCATCATCTCCTACCTCTCCCTCCCTGTTCCGGACCCCGCATGACACTGTCAAAAGTGGGGATTCGCATTCCGAGGTGGCGGCACAGCCCAGCCCCCGGAAAGTAGTGCCCGTTAAAGCAGCATTAAAGGCCGCTGCAAAACGGAGGCACCTGACTCCGGTACCTTCGGCTCCACAGGACGAGTTATGTGAGCCTGTGGAATGGTCCGATGGATCCCCGGACGAGGATGAATTCCCGTTGGAGTCAGATGAGCCTGTGGATCAGCTTGCGGCTGACCTGATTGGCGATTGGTCAGAGGGGGTTGTTTTTGACACCCCCTCCATTCTGGCTCAAATGTTTAAAATTTTGGATTTAGATCCACCTGAGGCGGCCGCCCTGCCAAAGGGTCAGTTGTTTAAGGAGCCTCAGCCGCGTTGGGTTTTTCCCAGACAACACCACTTTGAGAGGGTGGTTCTTAAGGAATGGGAACATCCCACGCGGTTATCTGGAATTCCTTCCAGTTGGGAAAAGCGTTATCCTTTTCCGCCAGAATTGGTGAAGCTTTGGTCTGTCCCTCCTGACGTCGATACCCCTGTGCTAGGGCTCTCCAGCACAGCTATGGTACAGTCTGCTGAGACCAATGTCCCTAAGGATGGGGAAGATCGTCGGATTGACCAATATGCTCGCCATGGTTTTATTTATTCCGGGTCAGCGTTGCGCCCGGTGTGTGCTTCAGCCCTTATTCTATTGGCAATTAAGTCTTTAATTCAGGGGCTGTATGAGGATCTTAATCCAGCTTGTAAACAGTTCACTGCGCTTAAGCAGTGTGAATCTTTTGTGTCTTATGTCCTGGCCGCTCAGGACGATGCGCTGGCTATGAGTAGCAAGGCAGCGGCTATGCTGGTGGCTATTCGCAGGTCAGTATGGCTGCGTCAGTGGTCAGCGGACACGGCTTCCAAAAGGGTGCTCACAGCTCTCCCCTTTTTGGGGTTGCGTCTGTTTGGGGAGAAAATTGATTCAGTCGCAAAGGGTGGTAAGATGCCACAACGCAAGAGGCCTCAAGGTCCCTTTAGGGGGGCAAGTTCCGGTAGGCCTTCCTTTCGAGGATTCAGAGCGGGCAGGGGTGCTTCCTTTCCCACTACCAGAGGTACAGGTTGGACTCGGGGGAGGGGCCGCTCAGTCCTGGGGCACCAAGCCCAAACCTGCTAATAAGCCCGCTCAGCAATGAGGGGCTGCCCTCACCCGTGCGGGTGGGGGGACTATTGCGACACTTCTCCCAGATTTGGAACCAAGCGGTTCCAGGCAGATGGATCCAGGAGGTAGTGTCGGCCAGTTACGACCTGGAATTCGAGTCTCACCCTCCTTCACGGTTCGTTCGGTCTCGGGTGCCCATCGTTCCTTTGGCCACACAGGGGCTCCTGGCGTCGGTAAGGGATCTGTTAGAGATAACGGTCATCCGGCCGGGGCCGCGCTTAGAGATGGGCCTCGTTTTCTACTCCAATCTTTTCGTAGTCCCCGAGAGAGATGGGTCGGTTCATCCCGGCCTGAACTCTCATCCACACAGAGTGTTTCTTCCTTTTGCCCAAATTCACGCGAGAACGCTTCAGCTATTTCTGTTAGCGTGTTGGGACCAGCAACCTCAGTCGCTGGATCAGTCCTTCCAGTTGTCCTCCCGTGTACGGCAGTCCCTCCTGTGGTGGTTGGTCTCGACCAATCTTGTGTAGGGCAGGCCTTTCCTGACCCCCCTTTGGAAAATTGTCACCACGGACGCCAGTCTGTCGGGATGGGGCAGATTCTGGAAGGAGCTGCAGTTTCAGGGGCAGTAGGGACCTCAAGGGCCCCACTTACCCATCAATATTCTGAAACTGAGAACCATCCGTCAGGTGCTTGCTCTCCTGACTCAGCACGTTCTGGGCCTTCCGGTCCAGATGTGTTCAGGCAATCAAACAGTGGTTGCTTACGTCGGTCTTCAGGGAAGGACTCGCAGTCTGAGTACTCTGAGAAGTGTCCCTGATCCGGACCTGGGCTGTGTTCCATGTTCCTTGTCTCTCGGCGGTTTACATTCCAGAGGTGAAGAATCAGGTAGCTGACCGGTTGAGCAAGGGCTCTCCCCGTCTGGAAGAATAGGCTCTCCATCCTCGGGTGGTTTGCTCACTGTGTCTCCAATGGGGGACCCCGGAGGTGGACCTGTTGGCCCCTCATCACTATCACAGGCTCCCGAACTTCGTGTCGCTCTCCCAGGATCCTCTGGCAGTGGACGCCATGTCCCTGAGCTGGGGAGTTCTGGGATTTCTATACCTGTTTCCTCCGATGCCCTTGCTGGGCAGGGTGCTTCAGAAGTTGGCTCTGGAAAGGGTGTACGCCGTTCTCGTGGCCCCAAGGTGGCCAAGACGAGTGAGGTTCGCAGACATCGTTCGGCTGGCAATGGACCAGTTTGTTCTGCCTCTTCGGCCCGATCTGCTCACTCAGGGTCAATTGTGTTACCCCAATTTACCAGCGCTGGGTTTGATGGCCTGGCTGCTGAAACCTCCATCCTGAAGGAGGAGGGTCTTGCTGATTCAGTCGTTAAGACTCTGATCAGTGCCCGGAAGAGGTCTTCTTCCATCACCTACTATAGGACTTGGAAAGCCTATATTGCTTGGTGTGAGATAAGATCTTTTTCTTGTAGGGTCTTTTCGGTCTCCAGGATTCTGGAGTTTTTACAATCAGGGCTGGACTCTGGTCTCCAGCTAAGTACGTTGAAAGGGCAGGTCTCTGCCTTATCTATTTTTTTTCAGAAGCGTGTTGCGCTTAAACCTTTAGTTAAAACTTTTTTCCAGGGGGTTACGCATGTGCGGCCTCCCAGGAAACCATTACTCCCGGTTTGGGATTTGAATTTGGTTCTTTCTGCTCTTCAGGCTCCTCCTTTTGAGCCTTTGCAAGATATTGCTTTGTCTACCCTGACTCAGAAGATTGTCTTCTTGGTAGCGATCACTTCGGTCCGGCGTGTCTCAGAGTTGGCGGCCTTGTCTATCCAGGCGCCTTACTTTGAGAGGCATCAGGATAAAGTGGTCTTTCGGTTCAAGCCAGACTTTCTTCCTAAGGTTGTTTCTGCTTTTCATTTGAACCAAGATATTGTTCTTCCCTCCTTGTGTCCTAATCCTAAGAATGACAAAGAGAAGGTTTTGCATTGTTTAGATGTAGTACGCTGTGTTAAGTACTACTTGATTATCACGTCTCCTTTTCGTAGGACGGATTCCTTTTTTGTTGTGCCCCATGGGCCTAAGAAGGGTTTGGCACCAGCCAAATCTGCCATTAGCAAGTGGATACGTCAGGCCGTTACTGCGGCCTATTCTGCTAAGGGAAGAGTTCCCTCTTTTCGTATTACTGCTCATTCCACTCGCGCCGTTGGGGCGCCTTGGCCATTTCAGCACCAAGCTTCTGTTGAACAGGTTTGTAAGGCCGCCACTTGGTCTTCTGTTCACACTTTTTCTAAGTTTTACAAAGTTGATGTGCGGGCCTCAGCGGATGCTGTTTTTGGCCGCAAGGTTCTGCAGACTGCAGTCATTTAAGTTATGCTTCACCTGGCCTTGAGATGCCCTTCCCTTGTGGACACTGCTTTTGGATGTCCCATTAAGTGATGAATATTTAGAAGTGAAGCGGGGTGTGTGGCACACCAAGAATAATACCATTTTGTGAGTACTCACCTGAAAAATGGATATTGTTGGTGTGCCACACACCCCGCTTCACCCCCACCCATTTCGGTATTACCGAAGCCTTTATATGGTGAAGCCTTTTTTATTTATATCAAAATTGATTTTGAGGTTACCGGTGGAATACTGGTACCTTGTCTTTCTGCTTTTTAATATACTGGTGATTGAAGGGAGGTACCAGGTATATATAGGCCGGAAGGGGGCTCGCTACAAGACTTCCTCTCTGCACTACGTCACCTGGCGGCGAGTTAACCCAACCCAAGTGATGAATATTTAGAAGTGAAGCGGGGTGTGTGGCACACCAACAATATCCATTTTTCAGGTGAGTACTCACAAAATGGTATTTTTACTGTTTATGGTTCCCACCCATGACGGACACTGCTATTGGATGTCCCAAATGTCATGAAGAGTTGAAGCGGAGTGTATGTCACACTTGGAATAATACCGTTTTGTGAGTACTCACCTTTAAAACGGATATTATGAGTGTGACATACACTCCGCTTCACCCACCCTTTTTGGTGTTCCGGATCCTTTGTATGGTGAACCATTGTTTCTTGGTTGTTAGTTTTGTTATATTTGGTTCTTCCTAGTCCCCTTACTGCTATTTTACACTGGGGAATTGGTGGGAGGTCCCAGGTATTTATGGACTAGGAGGAGCCCCTTTTTTGCATTCATCTCTGCAGAAGTTCACCCTCTACTGGAGAATAACCCACGTGTCATGAAGAGTTGATGCTGAGTGTATGTCACACTCATAATATCCGTTTTAAGGTGAGTACTCACAAAACGGTATTTTTTCCAAGTTTTACTATGTTGATGTTCGGGCCTCCGCTGATGCTGTTTTTGGCCGCAAAGTTCTGCAGGCGGCAGTGGTTTGAACTGCGCGTTGTTGCTTTTGGGAATCCCACCCTATGTACGGACACTGCTATTGGATGTCCCAACTGTTATGAATCATTATCCGGAGCAGGATGTGCTGCATACTTAGAATAATACAATTCTGTGTTTACTCACCTTGTAGAATTGGTATTATAAGTATGCAGCACGTCCTGCTCCACCCCACCCTGTTTGCTTCATCTTGGATCCTCTATATGGTGATTGTTATCCTTGTTAACGTTGTTATTTATCATTGGCTTCTCCTGGTTCTCCTTACTGCTTTTTAATACTGGGGAATTTGTGGGAGGTCCCGGGTATATATGGGACCGGGAGGGGCCTCTTTTTGCCATCTCTGCAGTCAAGCGCCCTCTGGCGGAGGTAATCCAACTGTTATGAATCATCATCTGGAGCAGGACGTGCTGCATACTTATAATACCAATTCTACAAGGTTAGAAAACACAGAATTGTATTTTTTTGACCTGCCTGGTTATACTCCCCTGGAAGAGGGGGGATTGTTTTCTGACTCAGAATCATCTGATGAGCAGCTCTGATCCATGGGCTCCAGATGATACTGACAGGCTTCTGGCTCATATATTTGAAGTACTTGCTATCTCCCCTCCTGCCGCGCTCCCTCGGCAGCAGGGTGAGTTGTTTCACACTGCTAAGCCTCGTTTGGAGTTTCCTGAGCAAACTCACTTTAATAACCTCCTATTTAAAGAATGGGAGCATCCTGGCAGGCTCACTGGGGTGCCTAAGAGTTGGGATAAGAGGTATCCTTTTCCCGATGAAGTGGTTAAACGATGGTCATCCCCTCCAGAGGTGGATGCACCAATTTTGGGGTTGTCTAACAATTCTGTCATGCATTCCCCTGACTCTACTACATTGAAGGATGGTGAGGACTGCCTGGACCTGTTTGCTAAGGGAGGCAAGTTACCCCAGCGCAAAAGACAGTCTCTGCCCTTTCAGGGGTCAGGTTCCTGTCTTCCCTCCTACTGTGGGTCCACAATGGGAAGGGGAGTCTCATTTGCAGGGGCCCGTGGAGATTTCTTGGGCAGGGGTAGAGGACGTGGCCGCTCCGGCCCCTCCTGGGGTTCCAAGACCAAGTCTTCCCCCAAGCCCTCTCAGGCATGAAGGGGCGCCCTCACCCATCCGGGTGGGGGGACGACTACGGCTCTTTGCTCACGTCTGGAGGCGTCATGTCTCAGACCGGTGGATTCGGGATGTGGTGTCCTCCAGTTACAAGATAGTTTGCAGCCTGGCCGCCCCCAAGATTCATCAGATCCTGGAGGGCTCAAAACCCCGTCAGCTCAGGGTCTGATTCTTGCTGTGCAAAACCTTCTGGAGTTGGGTGTCATCTGCCAGGTGCCCTTCAGGGAAAGGGGCGAAGGCTATTATTCCAACCTTTTCACTGTACCCAAGAGAGATGGGTCCGTCGGACCCATCCTGGATTTAAAGCTTCTCAACAAATTTGTCAAGTTCTGGCACTTTCGCATGGAGACTCTGCGCTCAGCTGTGACTTCATTTCGCCCAGAGGACTACATGTCCTCTGTGGACATCAAGGATGCTTACCTTCATATTCCAATCTTTCCAGGTCATCAGAGATTCCTCAGGTTCGCTCTGGAGGATCGGCACTATCAATTTGTGGCATTGCCTTTCGGCCTCACTTCGGCTCCCAGGGTATTCACCAAGGTGCTGGCGGGAGTGATGGCTCTGCTGAGATCTCAGGGCATTCGCCTTCTTCCCTATTTGGACGACATTCTCATCACTTCTCAGTACTTCCAACATGCAGAGCTGGATACTCAGTGGGTAGTGGCCACAATGGATTCATTCGGCTGGGTGATCAACCACGCCAAATCTTCCCTGTCTCCCTCCTTGGTGATGTCATTTCTGGGCATGAATCTGGATACAGCTCAGGCCAGGATTTTTCTTCCTCAGCAGAAGGTGGACAGTCTGCAAGCCTAAGCTCAGTTCCTTCTGTCTTGCCCTCATCCTTCCATCAGGCAGGGCATGCAGCTAGTGGGCCTGATGGTGTCTTGCTTCGAGGCGGTGCCTTATGCCCAGTTTCACATGAGACCTCTTCAACTGCACCTCCTGTCAGTATGGGACAAGGACCCTGTGTCCCTGGATCAGAAGTTTGCTCTGTCCCCGCTGGTCAGGCAGTCCCTCTCGTGGTGGCTGGACTCGAGGAACCTGTTGGCGGGCAGATCTTTTCTGGCCCCTTGCTGGGAGACAGTCACCACAGATGCCAGTCTGACAGGTTGGGGGGGCTTCTGGAACTCTCTGAAATTCCAGGGGCTGTGGGGCCCTCAGGAGGCCCACACCCCGATCAACATTCTGGAACTGAGGGCGATCAGGTTGGTTCTAGCCCGCTTGACCCCACACCTGCGGGGTCAGGCTGTTCAGGTTCGCTCGGACAACCGGACGGCGGTTGCCTACATCAATCATCAGGGAGGGACCCGGAGCAAGGGGGCCCTCAAGGAAGTGTCTCTGATCCTGTCCTGGGTGAAGGACAATGTTCCCTGCATCTCTGACGTGTACATTCCGGGGGTGGAGAAACTGGAGGCAGACCTTCTGAGCAGGGGTTCTTCTCGCCTGGGGAAATGGTCCCTCAGCAACAGAGTGTTTCGCTCCCTGTGTCACCGTTGGGGTCAGCCAGATGTGGACCTGTTTGCATCCTGTCACAATCACAAGCTTCCAGTCTTTGTCTCTCTGTCCCAGGACCCTCTGGCCTTAGCCATGGATGCTCTAACACTGCCCTGGAAGGGGTTTCAGCTTCTGTATGTCTTTCCCCCGTTTCCCCTGTGGGCAGGGTTCTGCGCAAAATAGCTCAGGAAGGGGTGCCAGCAATTTTGGTGGCCCCCTGTTGGCCAAGACAAGTGTGGTTCGCAGACATCGTGCAGCTGGCAGTAGATCAGTACACCCTGCCCAAGGATCCAGATCTGCTCACTCAGGGGCGGCTATGCCATCCCAATTTACAAACGCTGGCCTTGACGGCATGGCTGCTGAAACCTCCATCTTAATGGAAAAGGGGCTGCCTGCCTCTGTTGTTAACACCATGATCAGGGCTAGGAAAAAGTCCTCTTCTTCCATCTACTACAGGGTTTGGCGTACCTACATTGACTGGTGTGAGGCTAAATCTCTTCCCTGTCGTGTGTTTTCTATTCCTAGGATTCTGGAATTTCTCCAACATGGTTTGGATCTGGGGCTTCAACTCAGCACTCTGAAAGGTCATGCCTTGGCTGTTTTCTTCCAGAGATCTTTTGCTCAGCATCATCTGGTCAAGACTTTTTTTCCAGGGGGTTACTCATGTGCGCCCCCCACGTAAGCCTATGTTACCAGTCTGGGACTTGAACTTGGTCCTATCTGCCTTGCAGGGGTCTCCTTTTGAGCCTGTGCATGAGGCTGTTTTGTCCATTCTTACTCCTAAGGTAGTCTTTTTGGTGGCTATCACTTCTGTTAGGCGTGTTTTTGAGTTGGCGGCGCTTTCCATCAAGCCCCCTTACTTTGAGAGACACCAGGACAAGGTGGTGTTTTGCTTTAAACCAGGTTTTCTGCCTAAGGTTGTGTCTGCCTTTGATCTCAATCAGGACATTAGCCTCGATTCAGAGAGACAAAAAAAAACTTCAGTTTTAGTGCCGATCTGTTTTTTTTGTGAAATGTTTCCGTTCTCGTATGAGCGTACGAGCGATTCTGTGCATGCAGTGAAAGCCTTCTGTAAAGTTTCCGTCCGTTCGTACGGCAGATTACGAATACGAGGATGTAATTTTCCATCCAGACTTTTCCGTTTCATTTTCACATGTTACAACGTAGGCTTTCGTTTTTTCCCTTTTCCCATCGTATCCTCCAACTAATCCTTTACGTTTCCCATTCGATTCTGTTTCCCTTTTTCAATAAATATTCGTCCAGACGGAAATCCTTACGATCTTGCGCCTGCGCACTACAAACTAAACTCATTGAAGTGCTCGCCTACATATTTGCCACCCTCACCTCTACTACAATGTTTAGCTAAATCACTTAGCACTGTCCTCCATCTTCCCTTTTGGACCCTTAAAGCTCACCCAAACCACTTAGCACTATCCTCCATCTTCCCTTTTGGACCCTTAAAGCTCACCCAAACCACTTCTCGGTTAGGTTCTTCTTCCATTTTAGCCCCCCAAAACTTACCCAAATCACTTCTCGGTCATGTGAATATTCATCTTTAAATATTTCTGGGCCCATTAGTTTTGTGTTAATGTATTTTGTAAATGAAATGACACTGTAACATTATTAACTATAAAAAACAAAATACATAGCAATGGCAGGCCACAGAACATTATTCTTCATCTGTGGTCCCCAACGAGTTGTGCAGCTCCTGCATCTCGCCCACCAACTGAAGGACCCTGACACTCAGTTGTGCCACTCTGTGGTCCCTGTTAAAAAACTTAAATTAAAATATTGGTATAACCTTGTTGGGGTCATACTGCAGTGCCCCCCCCCCCCCCCCGTATGGTCCAAACACCTAAATCTGGACTTCAAAAGCCAGAAGGTCCTCGCCACCACAGGCCGGGTTTTGCATAGTGCCCGATTAGAGAACCCTGGCCCGCATTCTGCAGGCAAAGAACAGGCATCAGGAGCAAGGGCAGGAGTGGATATCCAGAATCCCCTGAAAGAATTTAAAAATAATAACATAAAATACACATTCTAAGCTACAATATTGTTTAACATGTCATCAAGGGCTAAAAACAGCAATAGGTTAATTCATGAGTCATCAACTATATTCATTGCCATACAGTGAAAATGGATTGATGGAATGTGAGCAAACTTACCCAGGAGCCATCTACCAGATAATTCTCCTGACTCAAACTGACGAAATAAGCCGGAGCTCTGCAATATATAAGCATCATGGGACGACCCTGGATGCCCTGCAAGAACACTGAGGAATCGCATAGCTGGACCAAAGACTGCTTGTATGTTGTGTGAGTGGCACATCTTGCGGTTCCTGCAACCAAATATAAAATAATTACACAAAGCAAAGGTAACCGACTAAAACAATAATCCTACAACAAATTAAGATTCAAGTTCAACAATCCAAATATAATTCACAAAGGACATAAGTCTAAAAAAAAATAGCAATTATTTGGATGTGTGGGAAAATAAATGTTTACATGCTAAGGACTAATTAAGGTCAGCATTAAAATGCATCTATAAGGCATACCTGAAATGTATTGATTCAGGTATGCATTGCTATACAATTTATGGCCTCGGCCATGCTGATACATGCAATGCCTTGGTGCTAAAGGCGCGCAGACTCCTCCACATAAGGGCAAAACATGTTCAACAATAGCAATCCGAGCCCTCAAAGGTCCAGTAAGTGGATCGGAAATGAAACGGATTTATAGGGTGGTGGTCCGTCGGAAATCAACTCTCTGAATCAGACGGAAACCCATCCCAACAACTGAAGTTATCTGAACGAACGAAAAATTTCCGATTTTGTTTGGAAAATTATCCGAACTAACGGAAATGTTCTGATTTGCTTCCGTTCATCGAAAACGCTTTCCCGAATGTTCGTACGAATGAAAAATGGACGAAAAAAAGGAAATGAAATAAAAGACTAACACCCACCCAAACTTTCACAGACAGCTACAGAAATCAGGACAAATGTGTCTTTGAATCGAGGCTATTGTTCTGCCTTCTCTGTGCCCTAATCCTAGTAACCCTAAGGAGAGGGCTTTACATTCCTTGGTCCTAAGAAGGGTCTGGCTCCAGCTAAGTCTACTATCAGCAAGTGGATCCGTCAGGCTGTGATTCAGGCCTATACTGCTATGGGGAAGAATCCTCCCTTCCGCCTTACTGCTCATTCTACTCGTGCTATTGGTGCATCTTGGGCTTTTTAGCACCAGGCTTCTGTTGAACAAGTTTGCAAGGCCACAACTTGGTCTTCTGTTCATACCTTTTCTAAGTATTACAAGGTTGATGTTCGGGCTTCGACTGATGCTGCCTTTGGCCGCAAGGTTCTGCAGGCGGCAGTGGTCTAAACTGCCCGTTGTTGCTTTTTTGTGGATCCCACCCTACCTTACAGGCACTGCTATTGGATGTCGCAAACGTAAGAAATTATCTCTGGAGCAGGACGTGCTGTATACTTAGAATAATACAATTCTGTGATTATTCACCTGTAGAATTGGTATTATACGTATACAGCACATCCTGCTCCACCCCACCCTTGTTATCATTATTCTATGTACCTCTGTATGGTGATTATCATGTTTCATGGTTAAAATTGTTGATTATGGGTTTAATTCTCCCGGCTTCTTGCTGACTGCTTTTCAATACTGGGGAATTTGTGGGAGGTCCCTGGTATATAAGGGGCCGGGGGGAGCCACTTTTTTGCTGTCTCTGCAGTCCAGCGCCATCTTGTGGATGTATAACCCAAACGTAAGGAATTATCTTTGGAGCAGGACGTGCTGTATACGTATAATACCAATTCTACAGGTGAGTAATCACAGAATTGTATTTTTGTAGAAAAAAAACATTAAAAACTGCTGCTACATTATTAAGCCTGTCAACATCTTGTCGATCGTTATGTAAAAGTTCTTTAAAGTAGACTTTTAGTTATATTTATTAAAGCTTAAGTCCACATTTCCCAGCTGTTGGCCCCCACATTGCCCGGTGTTGAAGTAGATTTGGGGGATTGAGATGAAAAAAATTCCTCCTGCCTCAGCCGTGACTAACCGCCTAGCCCTATTGCAGCGGCACTAATTGACTGGCAAGATGCTCTGCCGGGGGGGGGGGGGGGGCAGATCCTATCCTGACAATGTCCTTCCAGCTGATCAGTGCTGCTGCAGTGGGGCTAGGCGTTCAATCATAGTGCTTCTCATAGTGAAGGGAATACGCTGCTCTTGCATGAAGGTAAGCTTCATATTCCAAGTATGCAGCACGCCCTGCTCCAGTAATGATTCACTACGTCTGGGATATAGTCCACAAGAGGGTGCTTTACTGCAGAGATGGCAAAAAAGAGGCCCCTCCCGGTCCTTATATACCCGGGACCTCCCACTAAATTCCCCAGTTCCTTCTCTGCAGTGGGCTGCGAAGGTCAAGATGATGGCTTCTCTCCTCGCAGGTAAGCTGGGCTGCACAGCCCCTGGCCCTGTGTTCTATTCCCACCCGTTCCACTCTTACTTGCCTCCCAGCCTTGGCTGCATGGTTGGGTGAAGGTAGGCAGCATCTATTAGAGGTGCTTTTAATGGAGTATTGCTCCACCGCAAATCCCCCACCAAAGGGTTGGCGGCACAGGTTTGGTGAGCCTGGATATGGGATGCCCCGTCCGCTTTAGCCCTCCTTATATGTCCCAAATGTAACTATGGGCTTATTATCCCCCTTCTCCCGTTTACCCGGTTAGTTTGGGGGGGGTCTGTGTTGTATGTGCGAGTGATTGCAAATGTTCTTTTACTTGGTGACACTGTATTGCTGCGCTGGCACATAGGCTCAGCGCTCCTTCCTCCTCTCCTCATTCAGTCATTTTGTGTCATTTTTGAAAGGCCTGCGCGCGCTCGGCGGCGGGCTGGTGACGTTACTGGGGCCGACTGCTCGCTAATTGGCTGCCGGGCGGTCTGTCTTTGGCCTGTCCCCGCGTTCCCAGGAGTGCTGGCGCGTTCCGCAGGCGGCCCGCCCCTCCTGAGCTGATCAGCGCCATCTTGCCCTGGCATCGCTGTGGATTGCAAGCTCTGTGACGTCCGTGAGTGCCCTCAGCGGGCTTGTATTTTAATTGGCTTATGTTCATTTATTTATTAATTATTGTCTATACCATGCTGACTGTGTGTACTATTTTGTGTCTTTCAGGCGGGATAACCTAATTAGAGGTTTCCCCCGGTCCTGTGCCATATATTAAACATATTGAAATTGGGGACTTAATTTTTAAAATCCTCCCACTAGCGGACATTTAACCCTTGAAACGCCAGCCACGTAAAATTTACGTGGCTGCCTCCCCTGCAGTTAACCGCCAGCAACGTAAATTTTACGTGCCTGACTTTCCCCACTAATAGCATAAAAAGTTAAAAAAAAAGTCACTTACCTGTCCCCTTTATTTACCCCATTTACCCCTTCTAGCGGGCAAAAAAAAATACTCACTTGACCCCTCGTTGGATCCGGCTGGGTCTCCTCTTTAATTTGGTGCCATCCGATCCCCCGTGGGGGAATAGGCCGCCCCCCCCCCCCCCGCTTCTGCAGCAGCAGCTAACTGTAAAAAAAATAAAAAATAAAAATGACATTCACTTACCTGCGTGTGCGCTGGCTCCCGCTGTCCCTCCTCTTCACCTGGGGGGCCTCCGATCCCCCCCAGGACTTACCGATCTTCAGGAGAGAGCCCGGGAGGCTCTCTCCCCTTTCCTCCTCGATGACGTCATCCCGGCCCCGATCACCGGCTTCAGCTCTCTCAGCTGTCAGATGCTGGTGATTGGTGCCCGGGGAAGGAGGTGGCAGGAGATCCTCTGATCTCCTGCCTCCCCCTTCTCTGGATGCCGATCACCGGCATCTGTCAGCACAGCGACGAGGGACAAGAGCTTACAATCGGAGGTAAGTACAGTAAAGAAATATTCTTGGTGTGCCACACACCGCTTCACTTTTAAATATTCTTCACTTATTGGGTTAACTCACCGCCAGGTGACGCTGTGCAGAGAGGAAGTCTTGTAACGAGCCCCCTTCTGGCCTATATATACCTGGTACCTCCCTTCAATCACCAGTATTTTTCTCTCTGCTTGATGACAAGACAGAAGATTGAAGTCTCCTGCTTACAGGTAGCCGGAGTCTTACCCCGGCACCCCCCTTTTGGTCTATTTCTGCCCGGTTTGAGTGTTTATACCTTGATGGTGGAATGGAAGCCTCCCAGCCTAGGCTGCTCACTGGGCAAAATGGTAGATGGCACTATAGGTGCCTAGGAGCTTATCTCCTCCGCTCGACCCCCTCTTTTGGGGGCAATGCGGCTATCCGGCATGGTGATCCGGAAATGGGATGCCCCTGTCCCGAGGGTCCCCGTAGCCCCTTTCTCTCCCATTACGGTCCCTTCTCCCTTCACTATGGGGTTAGAGGGTTGTGTATTATGTGTGTGTTTTTTCACAGTATAACTTTATTACAACATGTGTGTTTTTACGTTATGCATTGAGCTTACTGCATGTGTGCACTCTTTTCCCTTCCGGCCAGGTCCGACGGGGGCGTGGCGCCGGTGGTAGCGTCATGCGGCGGCCCCAGCTTCACTTCCTTCCTTTCAAGTTCAAAAGGGAAGTCACGTGGGGGGGGGGCCGCACTTGGTTTCATTTTCCTGTGCTGCTGCTGCTGGCTGCTGCTTCGTCCCTCCGGTTGCTGCTCTCGGTCCTTTCAGGTAAGCGGCCCCACCCTGGTGGGGCCGTTGAGTGGGAATTAAGTATCTATCATGTGTAGATATGGGGGTGAGTGGTTTTTGTTAAGGAGGCATCATGTTTTTGAATTTATTAAGGGGCAGGGCTTTTGGTCTTTTCTTGCTCATTTAAAGGCACTTTGGTGCCATGCATACATGGGTTTTTGGCTTGTTACACGCATGTGGGGATCTGATTGTGGTTTTTTCTTTTCCTTACAGATCCCGGGATCCCTGTTTATGGTGGCCCTCCGGCTCTATGTTGCTTGGCTAGTCTTTATTTTTTGAAAAAAAAATAAATAAATAATACATTGGGATATTTTTATATTTAAGAATATACATATATAATCTATATATATACATATAGATTATTAAGGGGGACCTTCCTTTTTAAAAAAAAAAAAAAAAAATCCTCCCTTCCGGGACATTTGCAAACAAGGGGCCATCCCGGGTTGGCTTATGCCTTAAAGCCCAAAAAAATTGCGAATACCATAAATCACCATATGGAGGCTTCCGTTATTGCCGGTAACGGTTCTTCTGAGCCCTTCGGGGGGTGCATAAGTTGTGGGGCTCTGCTCCCAGCTGATGATGTCTTTATTTGCATCCCTTGTGCAAAGCAGAGCATTGCGCGTCAGTCTGTTGCTTCAGCTGCTGGCCCGTCGCAACCTTCATCATCTCCTACCTCTCCCTCCCTGTTCCGGACCCCGCATGACACTGTCAAAAGTGGGGATTCGCAATCCGAGGTGGCGGCACGGTCGGCCAGCCCCCGGAAAGTAGTGCCCATTAAAGGCCCCTACAAAACAGAAGCACCTGACTCCGGTTCCTTCGGCTCCACAGGACGAGTTATGTGAGCCTGTGGAATGGTCCGATGGATCCCCGGATGAGGAAGAATTCCTGTTGGAGTCAGATGAGCCTGCAGATCAGCTTGAGGCTGATGCAATTGACGATTGGTCAGCGGGGGTGGCTTTTGACACCCCCTCCATTCTGGCTCAAATGTTTAAAATTTTGAATTTAGATCCGCCTGAGGCTGTCACCCTGCCAAAGGGTCAGTTGTTTAAAGAGCCTCAGCCGCGTTGGGTTTTTCCCAGACAACACCACTTTGAGAGGGTGGTCCTTAAGGAATGGGAACATCCCACGCGGTTATCTGGAATCCCTTCCAGTTGGGAAAAGCGTTATCCTTTTCCGCCAGAGTTGGTGAAGCTTTGGTCTGTCCCTCCTGACGTCGATACTCCTGTGCTAGGGCTCTCCAGCACGGCTATGGTACAGTCTGCTGAGACCACTGTCCCTAAAGATGGGGAAGATCGTCGGATTGACCAATACGCCCGCCATGGTTTTATTTATTCCGGGTCAGCGCTGCGCCCGGTGTGTGCTTCAGCCCTTCTCCTGTTGGCGATTAGGTCTTTAATTCAGGGGCTATATGAGGGTCTCAATCCCGCTTGTAAAGAGTTTACTGCGCTTAAGCAGTGTGAATCTTTTGTGTCCTATGTCCTATCCACTCAGGACGATGCGCTGGCTATGAGTAGCAAGGCAGCGGCTATGCTGGTGGCTATTCGCCGGTCAGTATGGCTGCGTCAGTGGTCGGCGGACGCAGTTTCTAAAAAGGTGCTCACAGCTCTCCCCTTTTTGGGGTTGTGTCTGTTTGGGGAGAAAATTGATTCCGTCGCAAAGGGTGGTAAGATGCCACAACGCGAGAGGCCTCGTGGTCCCTTTAGGGGGGCAGGTTCCGGTAGGCCTTCCTTTCGAGGATTCAGAGCGGGTAGGGGGACTTCCTTTCCCGCTACCAGAGGTGCAGGTTGGACTCGGGGGAGGGGCCGTGGCCAGCCCACTCAGTCCTGGGGCACCAAGCCCAAGCCTGCTGATAAGCCCGCTCAGCAATGAGGGGCTGCCCTCACCCGTGCGGGTGGGGGGACTATTGCGACACTTCTCCCAGGTTTGGAACCAAGAGGTTCCAGGCAGATGGATCCAGGAAGTAGTGTCGTCCGGTTACGACCTGGAATTCGAGTCTCACCCTCCTTCACGGTTCTTTCGGTCTCGGGTGCCCATCGATCCTTTGGCCACGCAGGGGCTCCTGGCGTCGGTAAGGAATCTGTTAGAGATGGCGGTCATCCGGCCGGTGCCGCGCTTAGAGATGGGCCTCGGTTTCTACTCCAATCTTTTCGCAGTCCCCAAGAAAGATGGGTCAGTTCGTCCCGGCCTGGACTCTCATCAACACAGTGTGTTTCTTCCTTTTGCTCAAATTCACACAAGAACGCTTCAGCTTTTTCTGTCAGCGTCTTGGGACCAGCAGCCTCGGTCGCTGGATTAGTCCTTCCAGTTGTCCTCCCGGGTCCGGCAGTCCCTCCTGTGGTGGTTGGTCTCGACCAATCTTGTGTAGGGCAGGTCTTTCCTGACCCCCCTTTGGGAAATTGTCACCACGGACGCCAGTCTGTCGGGATGGGGCGGATTCTGGAAGGAGCTGCAGTTTCAGGGGCAGTGGGGACCTCAGGAGGCCCACTTACCCACCAATATTCTGGAGCTGAGAACCATCCGTCGGGTGCTTGCGCTCCTGACTCAGCACGTTCTGGGCCCTCCGGTCCAGGTGCGTTCAGACAATCAAACAGCGGTGGCTTACATCAGTCATCAGGGAGGGACTCGCAGTCTGAGTGCTCTCAGAGAAGTGTCCCTGATCCTGACCTGGGCGGAGGCCCATGTTGCTTGTCTCTCGGCGGTATACCTTCCAGGGGTGGAGAACCAGGTAGCGGACCGGTTGAGCAGGGGCTTTCCCCGTCTGGGAGAATGGGCTCTCCATCCTCGGGTGTTTCGCTCACTGTGTCTCCGATGGGGGACCCCGGAGGTGGACCCGTTTGCCTCTCGTCACAATCACAGGCTCCCGAACTTCGTGTCGCTCTGCCAGGATCCTCTGGCTCTGGCAGTGGACGTCATGTCCCTCAGCTGGGGAGTTTTGGGATTTCTATACCTGTTTCCTCCAATACCCATGCTGGGCAGGGTGCTTCGGAAGTTGGCTCTGGAAAGGGTGTCCGCCGTTCTCGTGGCCCCAAGGTGGCCAAGGCGAGTGTGGTTCGCAGACATCGTTCGGCTGGCAGTGGACCAGTTCGTTCTGCCTCTTCGGCCCGGTCTGCTCACTCAGGGTCGATTGTGTTACCCCAATTTACCAGCGCTGGGTTTGACGGCCTGGCTGCTGAAACCTCCATCCTGAAGGAGGAGGGTCTTTCTGATTCAGTCGTTAAGACTCTGATCAGTGCCCGGAAGAGGTCTTCGTCTATCATCTACTATAGGACTTGGAAAGCCTATATCGCTTGGTGTGAGATAAGATCTTTTCCTTGTAGGGTCTTTTCGGTCTCCAGGATTCTGGAGTTTTTACAGTCAGGGCTGGACTCTGGTCTTCAGCTTAGTACGTTGAAAGGGCAAGTGTCTGCCTTATCTATCTTTTTTCAGAAGCGTGTTGCGCTTCAGTCTTTAGTTAAAAAATTTTTCCAGGGGGTTACGCATGTGCGGCCTCCCAGGAAACCATTACTCCCGGTTTGGGATTTGAATTTGGTTCTTTCTGCTCTTCAGGCTCCTCCTTTTGAGCCTTTGCAAGATATTGCTTTGTCTACCCTGACTCAGAAGATTGTCTTCTTGGTAGCGATCACTTCGGTCCGGCGCGTCTCGGAGTTGGCGGCCTTGTCTATCCAGGCGCCTTACTTTGAGAGGCATCAGGATAAAGTGGTCTTTCGGTTCAAGCCAGACTTTCTTCCTAAGGTTGTTTCTGCTTTTCATTTGAACCAAGATATTGTTCTTCCCTCCTTGTGTCCTAATCCTAAGAATGACAAAGAGAGGGTTTTGCATTGTTTGGATGTAGTACGCTGTGGTAAGTACTACTTGATTATCACGTCTCCTTTTCGTAGGACGGATTCCTTTTTTGTTGTGCCCCATGGGCCTAAGAAGGGTTTGGCACCAGCCAAATCTGCCATTAGCAAGTGGATACGTCAGGCCGTTACTGCGGCCTATTCTGCTAAGGGGAAAGTTCCCCCTTTTCGTATCACTGCTCATTCTACTCGCGCCATTGGGGCGTCTTGGGCTTTTCAGCACCAAGCTTCTGTTGAACAAGTTTGTAAGGCCGCCACTTGGTCTTCTGTTCAGACTTTTTCTAAGTTTTACAAAGTTGATGTGCAAGCCTCAGTGGATGCTGTTTTTGGCCGCAAAGTTCTGCAGACTGCAGTCATTTAAAGTGGACCAACACCCAGGATTTTGACTATCCTGGGTCTTGGTCCACTTCGGTGGGGCACCCCCGATCGGGGTGCCCCGCTGTGTGAAACCCCCCCTAACCCCCCGAAAAACTCACCTCTCCCCGCTCCCAGCGCCGACGTACAAGCTAGGTCCAGGAACGTCTAAGCGGCTGCCGCCGCCGCCGCCTCCCGCGCGTCCCTTTTGACGCGCGCGCGCCCGTGCCGGCCATTCGCAGACGGCCGGCGCCGGTGCGCGCACGCCTACAGGGGCGCGAGGGAGGCGGCGGCGGCCGGCCGCCGCCGAAGATCAGGTAGGGTTTTTCGGGGGTTTTGGGGGGGTCTCGGATGTCCCGCGGGGTGGGGGGGTGATCGGCCCGGGAATCTTATAGATTCCCGGGCCGATCACCCGTGGGTGTTGGTCCACTTTAAGTTATGCTTCACCTGGCCTTGAGATGCCCATCCCTTGTGGACACTGCTTTTGGATGTCCCAATAAGTGAAGAATATTTAAAAGTGAAGCGGGGTGTGTGGCACACCAAGAATAATACCATTTTGTGAGTACTCACCTGAAAAATGGATATTGTTGGTGTGCCACACACCCCGCTTCACTCCCACCCTTTTCGGTATTTCCGAAGCCTTTATATGGTGAAGCTTTTTATTTTATATCAAATTGATTTTGAGGTTACCGGTAAAATACTGGTACCTTGTCTTTCTGCTTTTTTAATATACTGGTGATTGAAGGGAGGTACCAGGTATATATAGGCCGGAAGGGGGCTCGTTACAAGACTTCCTCTCTGCACAGCGTCACCTGGCGGTGAGTTAACCCAATAAGTGAAGAATATTTAAAAGTGAAGCGGGGTGTGTGGCACACCAACAATATCCATTTTTCAGGTGAGTACTCACAAAATGGTATTTTTTTTTTTAAATAAAATACTTTTATTACTTGTGTGTTTTTTTTTTTTTTTCACAGTTAACCCTTTGTGAGCTGGTAAGGGGTCCATGAGACCCCTTATACCAGTTCACAAGGCTCTGGGTCTGGTAAGTCACCTGCGGCTAGTGGGTGACTTGCCATTAACCCCCAGCCCCCCATTACCTGCCTCCCCAACGGCCGGGGGGGGGGGCAGAAGGGCCCGGGCCACTTAGTGGCTATGTGGGCTAGTAGCCTGCAGGGCCAGGGGCCACCAACGCTGACCCCTGCACCCTGTTCTACAAGCCCCCATAGCTGGCCCGGGTCGGTAATGCTGGGTAGGGGGGACCGTACATCATTTTTTGGGGGGATTTTTAAGGGTTTTTGTCATTTTTTTTTAATTAACCCTTTTGTGTTCTGTCATCTGTCATCCAGCAGCTATAAAAGGCTTGTAGCAAGAACTGAGCAGAAGCCAGTGTTCGCCGAGGGACAAAGGCTTCTAGCAAGAACTGAGCAGAAGCCAGTGATCGCCGAGGGACAGAGTGTTCCAGTATGGATGGGAGGTAAGTATTAAAAAAAAATAATAATAAAATATTTTTTCTCTGTGTGGTGTGTTTGTATGTTTTTTACATTTAACCCCTTGTGAACTGGTAAGGGGTCTATGAGACCCCTATACCAGTTCTCAAGGCTGGGGGGATGGCAAGTCACCTGCGCTAGCCGGTGGCTTGCCCCCGGCACCCCCATTACCTGCCTCCCCAAAGGCCGGGGGGGGGCAGAAGAGCCCGTGGCCACGGGCTATGTGGGCTTGTAGCCTGCAGGGCCAGGGGCCACAAAAGCTGGCCCCTGCGCCCTGTTCCTACAAGCCCTGCATAGCTGGTCCCGGGCTGGTTACTTTGGGTAAGGGGGGCCCCATGTCATTTTTTTATGGATTTGTAAGGGTTTTTAACCCTTAAAAATCCCCCCAAAAAATGCCCCCCCCCCCCCCCCGGAAGGGGGACCCTGTCATTGTTTTTTCTCGATTTAACCCTTTGTAGTGTGGATGGTAGTTGTATTTTATTTGTAAATGTTAAAAATTACTTGTTTCAGTTAGGAGGGTCTCCTGGGCAGGAACAGGGGGCTACGATAAATATGTGGTACCGTTCTAATCGGTAGAAATGGGGCTTTCACATGCAATATGGTTTTCCCTAATAAAATACATTTTTTATTTAAAATAAAGGAGGCAATTTTCTAAAAAAAATTATTTTTTTTTTACGTTATAAATAAAATTAATAATAAATAAAATTTACAAACAAGACATTTCATGTTAAAGCCTAAACTCTGCTGCAAAAAAATATATATAATTTTCCTGAAAATTCCAGCAAAAATGTCGCAAAACATGGCGCAAAATGGGGAAAAATTACCTGTCAACAGAGGGTGACAAAATCTCAAGTAGGCTGGCAATTAAAAGGTTTAATAGTACCTCTGCATGTTGGGTATTGTTCTGTTCGGGGGACCTTGCGCTTTCAGACTTAGCTTGTTTTTTTTGTTTGCATATTTATATTTTAGGAAAAGGTGTTTTTTATTCAGCTTTTTTATAAATTTTTTAGGGAAACCCTGCGCAACCAAAGAATTCTTTGAGGGATCAATTCCAGAAAGATTAGCCCACTACAACAAGCTGGGTACGCTTAGAAAGCTTAACATGTGTACTTTCAGGGAATATATGGTTTATGGGGGATATTCCAAATGTCAAGGGTTGTTTTGGTTGAAAAATCGCAAGGTGCGCACTTTGCAGAGCTGAAATTTTCAAGAAAAATTACCGTTATGCTCATGCTTTACTTTGGGGTGTTTGGCAACTCTTCCCTTGACAGTAACTTTGCATGTTGGGTATCGTTCTGTTCGGGGGATGTTGCTTTTCAGATTATACTTGTTTTTTCTTGTTTGTATATAGTTTTTTAGGAAAATGTGGCTTTGATTCTGCTTTTTTATCCTTTTAGGGAAACTCTTTGCAACCAACAAATGCATTGAGGGATTACTTCCAGAAAACTGTGGCCACATCAACAAGCCTGGTACACCTAGAAAGCTTGAGGTGTGTACTTCCAGAGAATATATAGTTTGTGGGGGGTATTTCAAATGTAAAGGGTTGTTTTTCTGGAAAAACTGCAAGGTGCGCATAGCGCATATCACAGTTGTATTTTTTCTGAAAATCCCCTAAAGCTCTGTTTCAGTTTGGGGGAGTCTCCTGGGCTGAAAAGGGTGTCTACCAATACATATGTGGTACTGCTGTAACCGGGAGAAATTGGGATTTCACACTCAATAAGATTTTATTGACAAACTTAACTTTTTTTATTACAAAACTACAAATTGTAAAAAATAGATTTTTTTTAATTTTTTTTGCACATATTTCGCCAAAAAATATTGAGAATACACCTAAAAATGACAAACAAGACATTTCATGTTAAAGCTCAGACTCTGCTGAAAAAAACAATATATAATTTTCCTGGGAAATCCCTTCAAAATTCACATTTGAACATGGGGAGTGCAAAATAGTGCAAAATGGTCTGGCAACAAAGGGTGACAAAAACTCCAGGTAGGCTGGCACTTCAAGGGTCAATGCGCTCACTCGCTGTGATGTTATTCTTAGTATACAGTACGTCCTGCTCCAGATAGATTACTTACACTTGGGTTATCCTCCACCAGATGGCGCTGCACTGCAGAGACATGTAAAACAGGCTCTTCCCGGCCCCTCAAATACCCGGGGACCTCCCACAAATCCCCAGATTTCTCTGCAGTGCTTACTGCGAAGACATGAAGTTATCACTCTCTCGCAGGTGAGCGGGGCTATTAGCCTGCGGCCCTGTTGGACTATTCCCACCCGTCCTTTGTGTGATGTGCCTCCCAGCCTGGGCTGCGCTGGTCGGGTGAAGGTAGGCGGCACCATGCGTGCTTATGGAGCGCTGCTCCACCGCAGTCCCCCACCAAAGGGTAGGCGGTATAGGCTGATGGTGAGCCTTTATGGGATGCCCCTCCCGCATTATTGTCCCATGCCCCGGTAGCGGTGGGCCCTGTACAAAGGGCTGCCATCCTCCCTCATTATCCCTGTAGCCTTCGGGGGGAAAGAAGGGGGTGTGTGTGTGGGTGTCAGTGTATCATGATTACGTGCATATGGCCTTTTGTAATGTCTTTTGGACTAGTATATGTGGTGTCAGCCGCCGGGCTGACTTGTGTTTTTACTGTTGCAAATGCTGCCACCGCGCGCGCCTTTTCCTTCATTTGGATGTTCCGCGCCGGGCGGCGGCGTTACCTCAGACGCTTCTGCGTCCTCATTGGCTGCTTGTTGGTCTTCGCGCCCATCAGGGGGGTGGGGCCTGGCCTGGCGTGCCCCGTGTCACGGCTCGCTCTGGCCCGCCCTTCGAGGTACTCGGCGCCATGTTGTCAGGTCGCGCGCGCGTGTGACGTTCTTACTTACCGTGGTCCGTAAGTGCCCTCGCGGGCGGCTTTATACTCATTGTAGTATTTTTCGGTTCTGACACCTTCTTCTCATTGTGTCTTTCAGACGGGTGAATCCATTGGCTTCTCCCGGCCCGATGTAATTGATAGTCGGGCCTTGTAAAATTACTCCCACTTCCCTAGCGGGTCATTGGGGCATCCAGGGTTGCTTTATAGCGTCAATCCCTACTGGCATATTGTGCCTAATAATCACCATATGGAGGCATCTCCGGATAATGTGACCGGGGTCCCTTTGGGACAAGACCGGCTGTGTATGGCATGTGGACAACTTCATGCTGACGCTGACAAGGCGCGGGTCTGTGTACCCTGTGCTGAGCAAGCGCTGGCCTTGCAATCTGGCCTGCCAGTGGCTGCACCTCGTTTCACCGCACCTATTCCCCCAAGCTTAAATCTCACTCCTGCTGAGTCGCATACAAGTGGGGATTATCAGCCTGATTGTCTTATAGACTGCCTACGGCTGAACAGATTATTGCGAGGTCTTTAGCGCGTAAGGGCCCTGGTAAGAAGCGGCACTTGACGCCTTATTTTACTGTTTTCCCTATGGGATCTCAGGAGTTTATGAATCTGTGTGGCTATACCCCTTCTGATGAAGGAGAGCTCTTTTCTGACTCAGGCTCATCTGATGAGAGACCGAGGGGTCATGACGATTCTGGCTCTGACCCCTGGGCCCCAGATGACACTGACAGATTATTGACCCAGATCTTTGAGGTTCTGTCTATCTCTCTCCCTGGTGAGGCTCCCAGGCAAAGAGGGGAGCGTTTCCATACAGCAACATCACGTTTGGAATTTCTAGAGCAGGCACATTTCCATACCCTTGTGCTCAAGGAATGGGAGTGCCCCAGTAAACTTCCCGGGGTTACAAGGGATTGGGATAGGAAGTTTCCTTTTCCCCATGAGGTGGTTAAATGTTGGTCATCCCCCCCCCCCGAGGTGGATGTCCCGATCATAGGGCTATCTAACACCCCTGCCATGCATCCCCCTGATTCTACTACCCTTCGGGATGCTGAGGACCGGCGCATTGACCTTCTGGCCTCCCACGCCTTGCATGTGAGGGGATGGCGCTGCGCCCGGTCTGTGCCTCTGCCATTACTGCTGTGGCCACTAGAACCCTCATCAGAAAAATGCTTGATAGTGCCCCTGATGATCTCCCTTGTGAGGTGTTAATGCACTCTCCAGTTGTGATGCGTTTGTAAATTTTGTCCTATTAGCATTGGATGACACCATCAGAATGTGTGCAAGAACTTCTGCCCTCGGGGTGGCTATACGTCGCTTGGTCTGGCTGCGACAGTGGGGTGCTGACAATGCTGCGAAGAAGGCCCTTACTGGGCTTCCTTTTAAGGGGCTACGCCCGTTTGGGGCCCGTCTAGACCTGTTTGGTAAGAGAGGTAAGTTACCCCAGCGCAGGCGGCTGTCTCGACCCCTTCGGGGCCAGGGCCCCCCTTCTACCCCCTACCATGGTGTTAAACAGGAACCAGGGGTGTCCTTCGTGGGAGCTTGTGCAGATTCCTGCCCCAGGAGCAGCAGACAACACCCTGGCTCCTCCGGGGGGGGGGGGCTAAGCCCAAATCCTCTCCCAAGTCCCCTCAAGCATGATGGGGCGCCCTCGCCCGTCTGGGTGAGGGGACGGCTGCGGCACCTTGCTCATGTCTGGAGGCATCACACCTCAGACCGGTGGATTCAGGAGGTAGTGTCCTCCGGCTACAAGATAGTTTGCTGTGCGGCCTCCCCCAAGATTATCAGGTCCCGGGTACTCCTGGTCCCTGCCTCTGCTCAGGTGTTGGCGCAGGCCGTGCAAGGGTCTGGGGGTCATTTGCAGATTTCCCTTAACAGACAGAGGCAAGGGACTCTACACCAACCTTTTCACAGTTCCCAAAAAGGATGGGTCAGTCTGGCCCATTCTGGATTTACAGATCTTCGGCAAATCGTCAAGTACAGGCATTTTCTGCATGGAAACTCTGCGCTCGGCCATCAGCTCCTTGCGCCCCGGGGGGCTTCATGCCGTCTGTGGAGATCAAAGATGCTTATTTTCACATCCCTGTGTTTTCAGGACACCAAGGTTCCTCAGATTCGCGTTGGAAGACCAACACTGCCAATTTGTGGCCCTGCCATCTGGCCTCTCTTCAGCTCCCAGAGGTGCTGACGGGGGTGATGTCTCTGAGACCAAGGGGCGTCCGCGTGCTGCCCTACCTGGACGTCCTCATCACTTCCCAGTCTCTACATCAGGCTAAGTTGATGATTAAGAGCCTGACCAGGCTTGAAACGCGTCACTAGGTGCTTGCCTTTTGTTGTTACTGGGCCATTTCAATTGCCTCAATAGTTTCACAAAAAGCTGTTTTTAACTGGATGGATTAAAAGCTATGTTTTAAGGAGAAGCTGGACAAATCACTGTTATTTTCGCCTGTCAATTCTGGAGGAGCTGTGCCTGGGATCTCCCCGTCCGTGCTTTTACTAAGGAGTTTGGTGAGCTGGCTATTTTTTCTTTGAATTTCATAAGTTGGATACTCAGCTGGTGGTGTCCATTCTGGAGTCATTTGGATGGGTGATCAACCACCCCAAGTCCTCATTGTCCCCTTCCTTGGTAACTCCATTCCTAGGAATGAATCTGGATACAGTTCAGGCAAGGATCTTCCTTCCTCAGCAGAAAGTGGACAATCTGTTTGCACAGGATCAGTCCCTCCTAGCTGTCCCCGTCCCTCCACCAGGCAGGGGATGCAGCTGGTGGGCCTGATGGTGGCATGCCTCGAAGCGGTCCCTTATGCTCAGTCCCACTTTGGGCTTCTGCAACTTCTCCTATTGTTTATATGGGACAAGGAGCCAGCATCCCTGGACAGGGTCTGTGTGCCCCCCCCCCCCGGTAAGGAGGTCCCTCTTGTAGTGGATGGACTCAAGGAACCTGTTGGGGGGCAGATCCTTTCTTGCCCCTTCCTGGGAGACGATCACCACGGATGCCAGTCTTATCAGGTTGGGGGGGGGGGGTTCTGGAAGTCCCTGCGGTTCCAGGGGAGGTGGGGCCCTTAGGAGGCCCATACACCTATCAATGTTTTTAAACTGTGAGTGATCAGGTTAGTTCTGACTCGCTTGACTACTCATCTTCAGGGCCTGCCTGTTCAGGGGCGCTCGGTCAATCTGACGGCAGTTGCCTACATCAATCATCAGGGAGGGACCCGGAGCAAGTGGGTCCTCCAGGAAGTGTCTCTGATCTTGACCTGGGTGGAGGCCAATGTTCCCTGCATATCAGCGGTATACATTCCAATGGGGTCCCTCTGCAACAGGGTGTTCCAATCTCTGTGTCACCGTGGGGACCAACCAGATGTGGATCTGTTTGTGTCCCGTCACAATCACAAGCTCCCGGCCCTTGTCTCCCTGTCCCAGGATCCTCTGGCCGTGACCACGGATGCTTTAGTAATGTCATGGCAGTAATGTCTTTCCTCCATTCCCCCTGCTAGGCAGGATCCTGTGCAAGATTGCTCTGGAAGGGGTGCCAGTGATTCTGGTGGCCCCCAGGTGGCCACAAAGAGTGTGGTTCGCAGACGTGGTGCAGATGGCAGTAGATCAGTACGTTCTGCCAGGAGTGCCAGATCTGCTCACTCAGGGCCCCTTACGCCATCCCAATTTACAAACTCTGGCTTTGACGGCCTGGCTGCTGAAACCTCCATCTTGATGGAGAAAAGCTTGTCTGCCTCGGTGATTGAGACCATGGTGAAGGCTAGGAAGAAAACTTCTTCTTCCATCTATTATAGGGTATGGCGTACCTATATTGATTGGTGTGAGTCTAGGTCTCTTCCCTGTCGGGTGTTCTCAGTTCCCAGGGTTCTGGAGTTTTTACAGCATGGGTTGGAGTCGGGTCTCCAACTCAGTACTCTGAAGGGTCAGGTTTCTGCCCTGTCTGTCTTCTTTCAGAAGTCTTTTGCTCAGCATTCTTTGGTTAAGACTTTCTTTCAGGGGGTTACTCGTGTGTCCCCCACGTAAACCTATGGTCCCTGTTTGGGATTTGAACTTGGTTTTGTCTGCCTTGCAGGGTGCTCCCTTTGAACCTATTCAGGATGCTGCTCTGGCTGTACTTACCCTCAAGGTTGTCTTTCTGATGGTTATTACTTCGGTCAGGCGTGTGTCTGAGCTGGCGGCTCAGACACACGACCAGGATAAGGTGGTGTTCCGCTTTAAGCCGGACTTTCTGCCTAAGGTGGTGTCTGCTTTTCATTTGAATCAAGATATTGTTCTTCCTTCATTGTGCCCTAATCCTAGCAACGCTAAGGAAAGGGTTCTGCATTACTTGGATGTGGTCAGGTGTCTGAAGTATTACCTGGTAGTCACTGCGTCCTTCAGGAAAACTGATGCTCTTTTTGTGGTCCCTTCTGGTCCTAGGAAGGGTTTGGCTCCTGCCAAGTCTACTATCAGCAAATGGATCCGTCAGGCTGTGATTCAGGCCTATTCTGCTAAGAGGAAGAGTCCTCCCTTCCGCCTTACTGCTCATTCTACTAGTGCTATTGGTGCCTCTTGGGCCTTCCAGCACCAGGCTTCTGTTGAACAAGTTTGCAAGGCCGCTACTTGGTCTTCTGTTCATACCTTTTCAAAGTTTTACAAGGTTGATGTTAGGGCCTCAGCTGATGCTGTTATTGGCCGCAAGGTATTCTCAGTGTGCGACACACCCCGCTTCCCCTTTAATTCTTAACAATCGGGTTACTCACCAGCAGGTGACGACGTTGCAGAGAGAAGTCTTGTAAACGAGCCCCTCCTGGCCTACATATACCTGGGACCTCCCACTGAATCACCAGTTTTTTCTCTCTGCATGAAGCGACAAGACAGAAGAATGAAGTCTCCTGCTTGCAGGTAGCCGGGGTAAAATCCGGTATCCCCTTTTGGTCTATTTCTGCCCAGTTCTAGTGTGTTTATTATGCCTAGTTAAATGGAAGCCTCCCAGCCTAGGCTGGGCAAAGGTAGATGGCACTTTAGGTGCCTAGGAGCTTATCTCCTCCGCTCGACCCCACTTGTGGGGCAATGCGGCTATCCGGCTGGTGATCCGGATTTGGGATGCCCCTGTCCTGATGTCCCTTTAGATCACCTTCTCCCGCTTGGCCTTCTCCCTTCGCTAGGGGGGGGGGAGGGGGGTGTGTGTGTAATGTGCATGAGTGCTTTACTTTACTGTGAAAAGGTTAGTGTCAGCACATGGCCAGGGCTGCTGGGGCCTGTTTTTGACTGTTTGTGTTTGTTCTTCTGGCCCGCCCCTCGCTTCCCTGGTCTCATTAGAGACCTGGACGCTGCAGCTGGTGGGGGAAGAGCTTGCGGCTGAAAACTACACAGGTAAAACGGCCCCACCATTGCGCACGTGGGGCCGTTCTTATGCTATGGCTGCTTGTGCAGCATTTTTCTCCCTGGGGCATTTCTACTTATGGGGAATGTTGTTGTTTCACATGGGTGGGATATGTGCTCCAGTGGCTGCGATTGTTCACGTTACCTTGTGATTCGCATATATATATATATATATATATATATATATATATATATATATATGTATTTATATATGTATGTACAGGTATGTGTATATTTATGTATGTGTATGGGCATGTATTTATACACAGTATGTGCTCTGATTTTTTGCACTCTGCTTTGCCTTGAAATTACATGTGTCATGTATATTTATTCAAGATGTTTAAGCTAGCCATATATGTTTGCCTTATTGGTTATGTATGATTGTGGCTGGGGGACTGACTGTGGTCTCTTTTCCCCCACAGATTCTGGGATCCCCTCACTGCAGTGGCTCTCCCGGTCTGTTATACCTGGCTAGTCTTAGTCTCTAAATTGGGATTTTCCTAGGTTTAAAAAAAAAAAAAAAAAAATCCTCCCACTTCGGGGACTTTAATTACAAAGGGGCATCTCGGGTTGCTTAATGCGTAAAACCCTGGGTTGTTGCGAATACCACAAATTCACCATATGGAGGCTTCCAATGTTACTGGAAATGGCTCCTTGGGGCTATCCAGGTTGTGGGGGGCTGTGGGGTTCCGCTCCCAGGCGATGTCATATTATGCGTTCCATGTGCTCAGCAGAACATTGCGTGCCAGTCCGTTGCTCCTGCTTCTGGCTCCTCGCAATTTCCGTCATCTCCTATCCCCCCCAACCTAGTCCGGACCCCGTGTGACACTGTAAAAAATGGGGATTCGCATTCCGAGGTGCATGCGCGGTTGGCCAACCTCGAGAAAATTATCTCTGCTTCAGTGGCTCAGAAGGCTACGGCAAAGCGGAAGGACTTTGCTCCGGCAGTACCTGCCCTGGAGGATGAGGTACCTGAATTTTTGGATTATTCCGATTGTCCCCCTGATGAGGAGGGGGAACTCCTTGAGGAGTCGGATGAGCCTGCAGACCAGCTATTGTTTGATACTGCTGGTGATCAGGCTGTGTCCCTTGACACTCCTTCCATTTTGGCTCAAATGTTTAAAGTTTTGGCCTTGGATCCGCCTGCGGTGGTCCCCCTGCCAAAAGGTGAGTTGTTTGATGTACCCCAGCCGCGTTTGGTGTTTCCCAGGCAACAGCACTTTGAGAAGCTTGTCCTTAAAGAATGGGAATAACCCACACGCCTGGCTGGAAATCCTCCTAATTGGAATAAGCGTTATCCCTTTCCAGAGGACTTGGTGAAGCTTTGGTCAGTGCCCCCCGAATTCGACACCCCGGTGTTGGGGTTGACTGGCCCGGCTGCGTTGCACCTTTCTGGCACCACTACCATTAAGGATAGTGAGGATCGTCGGATCAATTGGCTCGCCATGGTTTTATCAGTGCCGGCTCGACACTACGGCCAATTTGTGCTTCGGCGCTTCTGTTGCTGGCTGTTAGATCCATGATTAGGGATCTGCTTGCAGATCTTGATCCCGCTTGTGATATGATTAGCTCTCTCAAGCAGTGTGAGTCATTTGTTTCTTTTGCCCTGACTGCTCAGGACGATGCTCTTGCGACGAGTAGCAGGACAGCGGCTTTGCTGGTGGCTATTCGTCGGTCTATATGGCTGCGCCAGTGGACGGCGGACCTTAACTCTAAAAGGGCGCTTACAGCGCTTCCCTTCCTAGGTTTACGCCTTTTTGGCGAGAAATTGGATGCTGTTACCAAGGATGGTAAGTTGCCTCAATTCAAGAAACCTCGTCGCTCCTTTAGGGGTGCGAGTTCCTTTAGTCCCTCCTTTCGAGGAGCCAGAGCGGGCAGAGGGGCTTCCCTTCCCGTTACTGGGGCTGTAGGTTGGTCCCGGGGAAGAGGTCGGGGCCGTCCCGATCAGTCCTGGGGCGCCAAGCCCAAACCTACTGCTAAGCCCGCTCAGCAATGAGGGGCTGCCCTCACCCTTGCGGGTGGGGGGACAATTGCGACACTTCTCCCTGGTTTAGGGCCGGGAGTCTCCGGACACATAGATCTGGGAGGTGGTGTCACCCGGTTACAAACCGGAGTTCGAGTCTCGCCCTTCTTCACGGGTTTTCCTGGAAATGGCGGTCATCCGGCTGGTGCCGCACTTAGAGGTGGGCCTCGATTTTTACACCATTCTCTTCGCAATCCCCTAGAGGGACAGGTCAGCTTGCCCCGTCCTGCATCTGAAGTTTTTCAAACTTCCCAGGTCCCCCCTTGCTCTAGCCAGGGTGGTGTCCTTTCTGGGAATGCGGTCGGATTTCGGTCAACACAGGGCGTTGCTCGCTCAGTCCAAGGTTTGTCTAATTCAGGAGTTGGCTTGGATCCTTCATTCCAATCCTTGGCCGTTTGTTCTGGAGCTGAGAGCCTTCCGTCTGGTTCTTGCTCTTGTGTCCCATCAGGGTCTGGACCTTCTGGTTCAGCTACGCTCGGACAGTCAAACAACGGTTGCTTACTTCAATCATCAGGGAGGGACTCCCAGTCTGGGTGCCCTCAGAGTGGGGTCCCTGATCCTGACTTGGGCGAAGACACATGTTCCTTATCTCTCGGCAGTCTGCAGTCTGCTCCGGTGGGGGACACCAGAGGTGGTCCTGTTTCCCTGGCGTCACAATTGCAGGCTCCCGATCTTTGTGTCGCCCTCTCAGGATCCTCTGGCTCTGGCGGCGGAAGCCATATCCCTGAGCCGGGGGAACCCGGGTTTTCTGTACCCGTTTCCTCTGATACCCAGGCTAGGCTGGGTGGTACGGAAGCTGGTTCTGGAAAGGGTGTCCGCCATTCTCGTGGCTCCAAGACGGCCAAGACGAGTGTGGTGCGCAGACATCATTTGGCTGACAGTAAATCAGCTCATTCTGCCTCTTCGGTCAGGTCCGCTCGCTCAGGGTCAACTGTCTTACCCCAGTTTACCAACGCTGGTTTTGATGGCTTGGCCGCTGAGACCTCCATCTTGAAGGAGGAGGGTCTTTCTGACTCGGTTATTAAGACCATGATCGGTGCCCGAAAGAGGTCTTCTTCTATCACCTACTATAGGACTTGGAAAACCTATATCGCTTGGTGTGAGGTTAGATCTTTTCCTTGTAGGGTTTTTTCGGTCTCCAGGATTCTGGAGTTTTTACAATCTGGGCTGGACTCTGGTCTTCAGCTGAGTACTTTGAAAGGGCAGGTTTCTGCCTTATCGATCTTTTTTCAGAAGCGTTTTGCGCTTCATCCCTTAGTTAAAACTTTTTTCCAGGGGGCTACGCATGTGCGGCCTCCCAGGAAACCATTACTCCCTGTTTGGGACTTGAATTTGGTCCTTTCTGTTCTTCAGGCTCCTCCTTTTGAGCCTTTGCAAGATATTGCGTTGTCTACCCTGACTCAGAAGATTGTCTTCTTGGTAGCTATCACTTCGGTTCGGCGTGTCTCGGAGTTGGCGGCCTTATCTATCCAGGCTCCCTACTTTGAGAGGCATCAGGACAAAGTGGTCTTTCGGTTCAAACCAGACTTTCTTCCTAAGGTTGTTTCTGCTTTTCATTTGAACCAAGACATTTTTCTTCCCTCCCTGTGTCCTAAGCCTAAGAATGACAAGGAGAAGGTTTTGCATTGTTTGGATGTAGTACGCTGTGATAAGTACTATTTGATTATTACTTCTCCTTTTCGTAAAACTGATGTCTTTTTTGTTGTGCCCTGTGGGCCTAAGAAGGGTTTGGCACCGGCCAAGTCTTCCATTAGCAAATGGATACGTCAGGCCATTATTGCGGCCTATTCTGCTAAGGGGAAAATTCCCCCTTTTCGTATCACTGCTCATTCTACTTGCGCCGTTGGAGCGTCTTGGGCTTTTCAGCACCAAGCTTCTGTTGAACAAGTTTGTAAGGCCGCTACTTGGTCTTCTGTTCATACTTTTTCTAAGTTTTACAAGGTTGATGTGCGGGCCTCAGCGGATGCTGTTTTTGGCCGCAAAATTCTGCAGACTGCAGTCATTTAAGTTATGCTTCACCTTGCCTTTGGATACCCATCCCTTGCGGACACTGCTTTTGGATGTCCCGATCGTTAAGAATTAAAGGGGAAGCGGGGTGTGTGGCACACTGAGAATACTACCATTTTGTGAGTACTCACCTGAAAAATGGATATTGTCAGTGTGCCACACACCCCGCTTCACCCGCCC
The DNA here is from genome assembly GCA_027917425.1 of Gastrophryne carolinensis. Classification (NCBI taxonomy): domain Eukaryota; kingdom Metazoa; phylum Chordata; class Amphibia; order Anura; family Microhylidae; genus Gastrophryne; species Gastrophryne carolinensis. The sequence continues at coordinate 139,475,045 of CM051235.1, forward strand.
TTTTCGGTATCCCAAATCCTTTTTATGGCGAAGCTTTTCTTTATTTTGAGGTTACCGTTGGATTTCCTGGTACCTTGTCTTTCTGCTTTTTAAATAACTGGTGATTCAGTGGGAGGTCCCAGGTATATGTAGGCCAGGAGGGGCTCGTTTACAAGACTTCTCTCTGCAACGTCGTCACCTGCTGGTGAGTAACCCGATCGTTAAGAATTAAAGGGGAAGCGGGGTGTGGGGCACACTGACAATATCCATTTTTCAGGTGAGTACTCACAAAATGGTATTTTTGCAGGCAGCAGTGGTTTAAACTGTCTGCTGTTACCTTTTTTGTTGGGGATCCCACCCTACTTTATGGACACTGCTATTGGATGTCCCAAGTGTAAGTAATCTATCTGGAGCAGGACGTACTGTATACTTAGAATAATACAATTCTGTGAAATACTCACCTGTAGAATTGGTATTATAAGTATACAGTACGTCCTGCTCCACCCCACCCTGGTTTTTGCATTATTCTGGATCCCCTGTATGGTGATTATCATTGTTATAGTTACCAGATTTTGGTGGTTGAATTCTCCCGGCTTCTTGTTCACTGCTTTTCAATGCTGGGGATTTGTGGGAGGTCCCCGGGTATTTGAGGGGCCGGGAGGAGCCTGTTTTCCATGCCTCTGCAGTGCAGCGCCATCTGGCAGAGGATAACCCAAGTGTAAGTAATCTATCTGGAGCAGGACGTACTGTATACTTATAATACCAATTCGCCAGGGAGAGGTACCTCTCACCAGGTAGAATGGTCCCTCTGCAACAGGGTGTTCCAATCTCTGTGTCACCGTTGGGGTCAACCAGATGTTGATCTGCTTGCGTCATAAGCTCCCGGCCTTTGTATCCCTGTCCCAGGATCCTCTGGCCTTGACCACGGATGCCCTAGCAATGTCCTGGCAGGATTTTCAGTTCCTATATGTCTTTCCTCCATTCCCCCTGCTGGGCAGGGTTCTGCGCAAGATTGCTCTGGAGGGGGTGCCAGCAATTCTGGCGGCCCCCAGGTGATCAAGAATGGTGTGGTTTGCAGTTGTGGTGCAGCTGGCAGTAGATCAGTGCGTTCTGCCCGGGGTGCCAGACCTGCTCACTCAGGGTCCCTTATGCCATCCCAATTTACAAACTCTGGCTTTGACGGCCTGGCTGCTGAAACCTCCATCTTGATGGAGAAGGAGCTGTCTACCTTGGTGGTTGATAACATGATTAAGGCTAGGAAGAAGTCTTCTTCTTCCATTTATTACAGGGTTTGGAGTGTCTACATTGACTGGTGTGAGTCTAATTCTCTTCTCTGTCGTGTGTTCTCTATTCCCAGGATCTTGGAGTTCCTGCAGCATGGGTTGGAGATGGGGCTCCAACTCAGTACTCTGAAGGGTCAGGTTTCTGCTCTGGCTGTTTTCTTCCAGAAGTCATTTGCTCAGCATTCTCTGATCAGGACTTTTTTCCAGGGGGTCACTCATGTGTGTCCCTCACGTAAGCCTATGGTGCCTGTTTGGGATTTGAACTTGGTTTTGTCAGCCTTGCAGGGTGCTCTCTTTGAACCTGTGCAGGATGCTGCCCTGGCCATTCTTACTCTCAACGTTGTCTTTTTGGTGGCTATCACCTCTGTTAAGCGTGTGTCTGAGTTGGCGGCGCTTTCCATCCAGCCCCCCTACTATGAGAGACACCAGGACAAGGTGGTGTTCCGCTTCAAGCAAGACTTTCTGCCTAAGGTCGTGTCTGCCTTTCATCTAAATCAGGACATTGTTCTTCCGTCATTGTGCCCTTACCCTAGTACTGCTAAGGAGAGGGTTTTGCATTCTTTGGATGTGGTTAGGTGTCTGAAGTACTATCTGGTGGCTACTGCACCTTTCAGGAAAACTGATGCCCTTTTTGTGGTCCCTTCTGGTCCTAGGAAGGGTTTGGCTCCTGCCAAGTCTACGATCAGCAAATGGATCCGTCAGGCTGTGATTCAGGCCTAATCCGCTAAGGGGAAGAATCCTCCCTTCCGCCTTACTGCTAATTCTACTCGTGCTATTGGTGCATCTTGGGCTTTTCAGCACCAGGCTTCTGTTGAACAAGTTTGCAAGGCCGCTACTTGGTCTTCTGTTCATACCTTTTCAAAGTTTTACAAGGTTGATGTTAGGGCCTCAGCTGATGCTGCTTTTGGCCGCAAGGTTCTGCAGGCGACAGTGGTTTAAACTGCTGCTGTTAACTTTGGGGATCCCACCCTACTTTATGGACACTGCTATTGGATGTCCCGATTGTAAGTATTATATCTGGAGCAGGACATACTGTATACTAAGAATAATACAATTCTGTGATTACTCACCTGTAGAATTGATATTATGAGTATACAGTACGTCCTGCTCCACCACACCCTTGGTTTTTGCATTTTCTTGGATCCCCTGTATGGTGATTGTTATCATTGTTATAGTTACCAGTTTGGGTTTATTTCATTCTCCTGGATTCTCGTTAACTGCTTTTCAATGCTGGGGATTGTGGGAGGTCCCTGGGTATTTGAGGGGCTGGGAGGAGCCTGTTTTCAATGTCTCTGCAGTCCAGTGCCATCTGGCAGAGTAATACCCGATTGTAAGTATTCTATCTGGAGCAGGACGTACTGTATACTCATAATATCAATTCTACAGGTGAGTAATCACAGAATTGTATTTTTTTTTTTTTAATTAACCCTATGTTACCTGTAACCCAATAGGTATAAAAGGTTTCCAGCAGCAGCAGGAGAGCAGAAGCCTAAGTGATCAGCGTGGGACACAGGGATGGATGGGAGGTAAGTATTAAAAAAAAAAATTAAAAAAATGTATTATTTATTTATAAAGTTATTTTTAAAAAGTGTGTCTGTGTGTTTTTTTTACTTTTAACCCTTTGTGAACTGGTAAGGGGTCCATGTGACCCCTATACCAGTTTACAAGGCTCAGGGGTCTGGCAAGTCACCTGCGGCTAGCGGGTGACTTGCCATTAACCCCTGGCCCCCCAAATTACCTGCCTCCCCAAAGCCCGGGGGGGGGGCAGAAGAGCCGTGGCCCTAAGCTATGACGGCTTGTAGCCTGCAGGGCCAGGGGCCACTAAAGCTGGCCCCTGCGCCCTGTTCTACAAGCCCCCATAGCTGGTCACAGGCTGGTTACGCTGGGTAGGGGGGACCTCACGCCATTTTTGGGGGGATTTTAAGGGTTTTAACCCTTAAAAATCCCCCAAAAAATTGGGTCCCCCTCCCTGGGAGGGGGGACCCTATGTCATTTTTTTTTTTAAATTAAACCTATGTTACCTGTAACCCAGTAGGTATAAAAGGCTTCCAGCAGCAGCAGGAGAACAGAAGCCTAAGTGATTAGCGTGGGACACAGGGATGGACGGGAGGTAAGCATTAAAAAAAATATATATATATATATTTTTTTTTTTAATAGTTATTTTTAACGTGTGTATGTGTGTTTTTTTTTTTATTTTTTAACCCTTTGTGAACTGGTAAGGGATCTGAGACCCCTATACCTGTTCACAAGGCTCTGGGTCTGGCAAGTCACCTGCGGCTAGTGGGTGACTTGCCATTAACCCTGAGACCCCCCATTACCTGCCTCCCCAAAAACCCTTAAAATTCCCCCAAGAAATGGTGTCCCCCCCCCCCATAGGGGACCCCACACCAATTTTTATTTTATTTAACCCTTTATTATGTGGATAGTAGTTGTATTTTATTTGTAAATGTTATAAAGTGCTCTTTTCAGTTTAGGGGATCACCTGGACAGGAACGGGGGGCTACCGATACATATGTGGTATCATTGTAATCGGGAGAAATGGGGCTTTCACATGCAATAAATGTTTTTGTTAAAATAAAGGAGACAATTTAAAAAATATATATATTTTTTAATTTTTTTTTTTACTTTTTGTTTAAAAATATAAAAAAAGTAGAAAAAATCCAGACATCCAAGACATTTCATGTTAAAGACTAAACTCTGCCACAAGGGGGCGTGGTTACGCTGTGGCCGTTTGAGGAAGCATCTAACAGAGCTCTGTGCCTTAACCCTTTAAGTGCCAGCCTACCTGCAGCATTTCCCACTCCCTGTTGCCAGACTGAGTTTCACTGTTTCGCGCTACACATGTTCAACTGTCATTTTTGAAAGGATTTCCAGGGATTTCCCAGGAAAATTATATATTGTTTTTTTCAACAGAGTCTGGGCTTTAACATGAAATGTCTTGTTTGTATTTTTTAGGTGTATTCTCAACATTTTTGGGTGAAATGTGTGAAAAAAATTAAAAAAAATATATTTTTTTACAATTTGTAGAGTTTTTTTGTAATAAAAAATGTAAGTTTGTCAATAAAATCTTATTGCGTGAGAAACCCCAATTTCTCCCGGTTACAGCGATACCACATATGTATAGGTAGACACCCTTTCCTGCCCAGAAGCCTTTTATAGCTGCTGGATGACAAATGGTTAATTAAAAAAAAAAATGACATAGGGTCCCCCTTCCCGGGGAGGGGGACCCCATTTTTTTTTGGATTTTTAAGGGTTAAAAACCCTTAAAAATCCAAAAAAAAAAATGACGTGGGGTCCCCCTTACCCAAAGTAACCAGCCCGGGACCAGCTATGGGGGCTTGTAGGCACAGAGTGGGGGGGCCAGCTTTGGTGGCCCCCCCACCCTGCAGCCTACGAGCCCACATAGCCTATGTGGGCCCGGGCTCTTCTGCCCCCCCCTGGCCTTTGGGGAGGCAGGTAATGGGGGTGCGGGGGTTAATGGCAAGCCACCCGCTAGGGCAGGTGACTTGCCACCCCCCCAGCCTTGTGAACTGGTATAAGGGGTCTCATGGACCCCTTACCAGCTCACAAAGGGTTAATGTGAAATAAAAACACCACACAATAATAAAAAGTATTTTATTCAAAAAAAAAAAAAATTTTTTAACTGTACTTACCTTCGATTGCAAGCTCTTGTCCCTCGCCGCTCAGCTGACAGATGCCTGTGATCGGCATCCAGAGAAGGAGAAGGCAGGAGATCAGAGGATCTCCTGTCACCTCCTTCCAGGGCACCGATCACCGGCATCTGAGAAGCTGAGAAAGCTGAAGCCGGTGATCGGGACCGGGATGACGTCATAAGCCCCGCCCCCAAGGGGGCGGGGCTTAGAGGCAAGATGGCTGCCACCATCGTGAAGAAGAGAGGAGAGAGCCTCCCAGGCTCTCTCCTGAAGATCGGTAAGTCCTGGGGGGGGATCGGAGGCCCCCCAGGTGAAGAGGAGGGACAGCGGGAGCCAGCGCACACACAGGTAAGTGAATGTCATTTTTATTTTTTATTTTTTTTTACAGTTAGCAGCTGCTGCTGCAGAAGCGGGGGGGGGGGGGCGGCCTATTCCGGGGGCTCTCCTGGAGCCATCCGACCCCCCACGGGGGATCGGATGGCACCAAATTAAAGAGGAGACCCGGCCGGATCCAACAAGGGGTCAGGTGAGTATTTTTGATTTTTATTTTTTAAACTAGAAGCGAGGAAAGTCAAGCACGTAACACCTACGGGCTTGGCACTTAAGGCCCAGCCAAGCCAGCACGTAGGTGTTACGTGCTTGGCAACAAAAGGGTTAAAGCGATTATTTATCACCTGTACCCTTGGTCTGGACCCATCCCGACCCATGTCTAAAAGAAGAAAGAGCAGGGCAGCGCCTGGGAGCATCAGGGCTGCGAAAATCCCTTCATATTTCTCCCCAGGAGAAGCTGTGACGCCACGGCAGGCAGGTCGCAATATGGCGCACGCTGTGGGAGATGACGTGAGGAGACCGGCATCCGGCGGGAGTGTGGAGGCTGCGGACGTTCAGAGCCCAGGCGAGAGGGGCCCGATACGAGAGAAGAAGGTAGGGGAAGAGACACTGGCGGTCTTACCGGGAGCGGAGATCGTGGGGTCCCGGGGCGGCGAGGCGGAGGAGAGCCGGAGGAAGGGCAGCCCATCGTTGTCTTCTGCCCACGTGGAGGAAGAGGTGCCGCCTGAGATGGCGGCGGGGGAAGGAGCTGAAGAGGAGCGGCACGTGAGGCAGGAGCCGTCATGACTAGCTGCAGTGAAGGGCGGGCGGTGTGCGTCACTCAGCCGGGAACTGATGCCGCTGCCAGTGTGTTGAAGCGGCGGGGCGGTGAGAGAGGAGAGGCACCGCAGCCTGCGCTGTTACAGTTATCAAGCACAAGGGGGGCAGCCCCTCAGCAAAGAATTGCCACAAGCCCAGTACTCAGTCCTGTCCTCAGAAGAGGATGTCACCCCAATACTCTGGCAGCAGGAGCAAAGTGTTAACACATGTCCTATAGGGCGGGCCCCTCCACCCACTGCCCACCTTCTTCTAGTTCCAGCTCTAGATGCAGTGTCTTTGACAGCTGGTCCCAGTCTGGCCTTCATGAGGGGGCTATTGAGCGCCGAATGGGCTCCCCCCCCCCCGGCCCACAGATCGTCGGCGAGCATTGCCCGTCGGTCAGGGATAGCCACCGGCCAACTAGCCCCCCCGCAGAGCAGCGCAGAGTTACCCTCAAACGTCCCCAGATGTGCCACCATCGAAAGGAGGATCGCCCCCGGACGGACCGGCACGGCAGGCTCCTGTGCCAGAAGGCCCCACACACTCTGGAGGCATGGAGAGCCCTATCCCACTGGAGGGCGGGGGGGAACTAAATGGCTGCTAGCAGGACTGTCAAAGCCATACCAGATCCAGGTGGGATGTGGGCGTCACCGCATGGTTTTCGGCTGTGTCGTGACGGCGGGGTGGTCGGGGCTGGTTCTGTCCTTGTGGAGGTGCGGAACATGCAAAATGCAGCGCCTCAGCTATCTTTGGGGCTGTGCTCGTCGCCCGCCCGGGAGTTCCCTGTTGCTGGACCGGTCGGATCCGATTGTTGGCCTGACACATTAGCATCTCCCACCAGTGTGATCCCCGAGTGCATACCCTTAGCGCAATATAATCTGGATATCCTTCTGAAGTTTCTACCCTCAAGAAAAGACTTTGAGAACTACACCAATAGGATGGAGACCCTGTTCAGGAGGGAGCTGGAGGAAGTAACTAGATCCGTGTCGGAAGTCACCGATAGGGTACAGATCCTGGAACAGGACCGAACATCCACAATTCAGCGTATAGAGGCTCTTGAAAGAGCGAATGTAGCCCTACAGCGAGCCCAGGATGATTCGTCTCAACACAACACCAGAATGCTATTACACATCGACGATATGGAAAACAGGGAAAGAAGGAATAATATCTGCATCCGGGGGCTCCCGGAGTCACCTGAGAACAACAGGTTGGAAGAAATCGGCATTCACCTTTTTCAATGAGCTTTTAGGCGGCGTGACGAGCACATTGAGATCGACAGAATACATAGGGCGCCGGGCCAGCGTTCGCCAGATCCGGCTAGGCCCCGGGATATAGTCTGCCGTATTCACTATTACAGAATTAAGGAAGAGATTCTACGAAAGACGTGGGAAAGAGGGCCTTTGAAGTTCCGGGCGCCACAATTTTGCTGTTGCCCGACCTGGCTAGACGGACTCTCCAGATGAGACGGTCACTTAAACCCTTGCTTGAGAAGATCAAGGAGGTGGGTGCCACCTATAGGCGGGGCCACCCATTACACCTGGTGGCGACGAAGCAGGGACGCTCTTTTGTGCTGCGCTCCCCCTCTCAACTTCCAGATCTCTTTGGCTTTCTGGATCTCCCGGCTTTTCCTATTGAGGACTGGTTGTCCCCGAATCTTGGCGTTGGAGAGGTCAGGCCGGCGAACCCGATGCAGGGTGATGGTCGGCCGCGCAGACCGGAAAACAGTCGGGGGAGGCGCCGTATTTGCATCCAGCAGGACTAACCATTTTGGGCTGGTCCGTCACAGCTTATGAAGGCGGACTGATCTGCACTGAGTGCTGCCCTCGTTTTGGGTTTGGTTCTCCCCCCCTGGGTGGGGCGTTTGGGCTGGTGGGTCCCCCGGTTCTGCTCTGTTATTCAGAGCCTCTAATACTTTCTGATCCTCGCAGAGCGGTCTAAGCCTGCGGGAGATGGGCCGGGGGGCCAGCCTGCCTGCGCCGGCCTGGGGGGGGGGGGAAGGAGCTCAGGTTGAAGGTTCATGTTAATACTTTTGTTCCCGATGTTTAAAATGTTTATACCAGGTTAAGATCATGGATCATGGGTAATTGCTGATGTGGAGGTTGTGGGTGGGTTGGTCTGTGGTGGGGCTGCCCGACTGGGCCTCGCTGGAACCTGTCCAGAGGGGTGATCTCATGAGCTCCGAGGGACGTTTTGTCTGGGCGCGGTCGGCCGGGACGCCCGGCATCGTGGCTGGCTTGTGGCCGGTTGGCCCCGGGCGGGACCGGGTCTGGGGTTCCCCCTCATATCTGCTGGGGGCGCCTTGGGCGGTCCTGCCGGGCCTTAGCTGGGGCGCTTGGCTTGCCCTGTCTGTAGTAATCCCATGTGGTAGCAATTGCAGCATTAAGCCATGGATCATGCTTCAGGAGACGCACTTCAGGGCAGACCACATTCCCAAAATTGGTAATAGGTACTACCCAACCTGGCACCATTGCCCCAATCCTGATTCTAAGACTAAAGGAGTATCGGTGGCATTCCACAAATCACTCCCACATGAATTAGTAGAAACTAAGACGGATCCTCTAGGCCGGCTCCTCTTCCTCAAAGTAAAGCTGTTCAGTAAAATGTATACAGTAGCCAATATATACGCTCCAAACTCCGACCAGGTTAATTTCTGTGTTAGGACGCTGAAGCTGTTGGAAGACTTTGCGGAGGGGATAATTATTGTGGGAGGTGATCTCAATACCCCGTTTAACCCGACACGTCGTCTGGGAGGGCGTGGATGTCACTTAGCAAGACTAACAAGCTGAAAAGATCCTTGACCCACCTCCAACTGATTGACACTTGGAGGGCTCTTAATGGTTCCAAAAGAGACTATAAGTTCTATTCCCATGCAGCCAACTCGTATAGTAGAATAGACTACCTGCTACTTAGTCACCACGCCCTGGACTGGAATCCCAAGGCCTGGATTGGCTCTATACTATGTGACCACGCTCCAGTTTTTGTCTCCCTATGCCTTCCTGGCCCATCCCCCCCCGGGATGGACATGGCGGTTGAATGACGATTTATTGGGTGACGTGGTCTGTTCTGCCGCAATTGACAAGGCGATTGAACACTTCCTTGAGGACCATAGAGATGACCCCACCCCGTTACCCTAGCAATGGGAAGCCCTGAAGTGCGTTCTCAGAGGAGTTCATTAGGCATGGGGCCAGGCTTAAGCGGGAACGGACCTCACTCATAACCAAGACACAAGACCTGATCCACTCGCTTGAAAAGGAGCACAAGGGTAAACCTACGAATACCAAATTGTTGGGATTACAGAGCGCCAGGGAAAAGCTTCAAAAGCTGTACAACCAGTCATACTTATGCTATAGGGCCAGGGGTAGTGCCCTTCTTTATGAGTCGGCAAATAAGTGTGGACCTATGCTAGCTAGAATGCTCCACCCACGGCCGACGGCAACTTGCATGCCGGTCCTCCAAAAACAAGATGGTACACTTGCCCAGACCCCTTCTGATATAGCAGATACCTTTGGGAGCTTCTATGCCTCACTTTATAATATCCACAGCCCCCCTGACTCCACACCGAACACCAGGGCAACCCCGGAGGAAATTGATGCATACATAGGAAGTATCCCCCTCCCCACCATCCCTGCGGAGGAAGTGGGACTCCTAGAAAGACCTTTCACGGTGCAAGAGGTAGCTAGGGCAATCAAGGAGTCACCAGCGGGCAAATGTCCAGGCCCGGACGGGTACTCGCCTAAATTCTTTGGACCCCGCTTGATTCCAATCTTAACAAAAACCTTTAATGCTATAGGAGAGCAATGCCCCTTCCCTAAGCAGGCGCTCAAGGCAACGATGGAGGTCATCCCCAAGCTGGGTAAAGACGCCACCCTTTGTGGGAATTATAGACCGATATCTTTAATTAATATTGATATTAAGCTCTACGCCAAGATTATCGCCTTGAGGTTTCAGCCATTGTTACCAGCTCTGATCCATTTGGATCAGGTAGGGTTTGTCTCCGGGAGGGAGGCCAGGGACAACACCAATAAGCTCCTTGATTTAATATCTCACATTACTATCTCCGGGGAACCTGCTTGCCTTCTCTCGTGTGATGCGGAGAAGGCATTTGACAGAGTTGACTGGGAGCTTCTCTCCGGCAGATTGGTGTTGGACCTGGCCTCCTCTCCAAAATCCTTGCACTATATGCCTCCCCATCAGCCAGAGTTAGAGCCAACGGCCTCCTCTCTGCCCCTTTCCCCATAAGTAAGGAAGACAGGGGTGCCCACTGTCCCCCCTTTTATATGTTCTCACAATGGAACACTTGGCTATAGCCATACGGTACAACACGGACATCAGGGGGATCCAGATAGCGGACTGCCAATACAAAACTTCCTTATTTGCGGATGATTTACTATTACACCTAACATCTGCACACATTTCCTTCCCATCAGTTCTGAGGGAGTTTCAGCGGTTTGGTCGAGTGAGCAACTTCAAAGTCAACTACTCAAAGTCTGAGGCTCTTAATATCTCCCTCCCAGCGCGAGAGGTTAAGCAACTGGAAAGCAGCTTCCCCTTTAAGTGGAGGTCCCAGGCTATTAAATACTTAGGTGTGCAAATCCCTGCCGACCTTACTAAACTGTATGAATTAAACTACGCACCACTCCTTACCAAGGTACTGTCCGATTGTTGCTTTATACAAAGAAGCCGATCTCGTGGTTTGGGAGGATTAACAGCTTAATAATGGACATGCTCCCCAAACTTTTGTATATATTCCAAACAGTCCCAATAAAAATCCCCAGTGGGTTTTTTCACAAGCTGAGGTCGGTATTTTCCAAATCTGTCTGGGGGGTCGCCAGACCAAGAATTAGATTCACTACTCTCTCAAGAAATAGGGCTGAAGGGGGGTGTGGGACTCCCTCACCTGAGGAGATACCATACAGCCCCAATTCTTCAGGGGATGGTCGCCTGGTCCCACGGGGGTGGAGATAATGCTTTCTCAAGCTGGACCCATAGTTTATCTCCACTCAACCCCACCTTAATGCCATGGGCCGGCCCTCTCACCAGGTCTCAAAGGGAGTCCATGCCTTTCCTGATGAGGCATTTCTTGGAGACTTAGGACCCTCTGCAAAGTAAGCGTAACTTGGTACACAGACCGGGCCCTCTTACTCCACTATTTGACAACCCAACATTTGAGCCTGGAATGCGGGCTAAGAGCTTCCTTATTTGGAAAGCATCTGAAAACATCACGATTGGGCACATACTAAAATCAGGGGTAATACCTTCGATGGCAAACTTAAAAGAAGAATTGGGGGGGAGACACATCTCATGGCTCCTTCACAGACAATTGACTACATTCATAAACTCCAACAATATGCTGGAAATCTCTCGGAACCCCCTTACAGAATTAGAGTCCCTGATTACCCAGAACACTCCCCCCACCCGGGTCATATCATCTATCTATTCCCTCTTGAATAGATTACTCAATTCTTTCCCACCTAAGTATATAGCCAAATGGGAAAAGGAGCTAAATATCCAACTCTCTGACAACGACCTCACCAAAATATTCCTAGGCACCTATGGCATGTGGATGGCGAGCACTGTCCAAGAGAGGAATTACAAGGCTCTATCCAGGTAGTACAAGTGCCCGAAGGACATCCACCGATTTGCTGCAACACAGTCAGATAGGTGTTGGAGATGCCAGAAGGAGGTGGGCAACATGACCCATATCTGGTGGAGTTGTCCGGTCATTAAAGCCCTTTGGGACCGGATCTTCAATATATATGAGGACATCTCCAGGACCAAGGTAAACAACACACCGCAGGTGGCGCTGCTTTCGCTTGTCCCTGGCCCAATTTCTGGTTTTAAAACATGAATTTTGAGACACTTCATAACAGGAATGAGATCCATTATCCCGAGACATTGGAAATCGCAGGTCCCCCCTACGCTGATGGAGTGGGTGCAAGAACTAGAACTTATCCGTAGCATGGAGGAGTTGGCTGCTGCCAAAAGAGATGCCTCGGGTCGGTTCCTGACTACCTGGACGGGCTGGATAATCTACCGTGACACACATTTGTTGGCCTTGCTCCAGCCCGACGGGCGGTCGGGGATTCTCCCGGGGACTCTAGGTCATTGATGATCTGTATTAGGTTGACGGGCTTCTCAGATACGGAGTCCGGTTATGCGTGGGCCCACAAAGTAGTCCGCTACCCCGTTCCTGCTACATACCCCCCCACTCCCTTACTACCTGTTCCCCCTCCCCCCCTTTTTTTTTCCCCTTCTCAACCAAGTTAAAGGCCTAGTACCAACACACTGGCCACCTCCCTGTTTCAGAAAAAACTTTTTTAAACCATATATCCGTATATAATATCTGGTTTGTTACTGTGGCCTACACATCTATAAGTATTCCTGGGACGGGCTGTGGTTAAACTGGTTCCAGCAACTCCTTTAAGGGGCTGTAATAGGTAGAGGGCAATCCCCCTCAGGACAGTCAATAACCCCCCCTTTTTTTTTTTTTTTTGTTTTTTTTTTTTAAGTAATGCGTTTGTATGTGTGTAGAAGCAATGAGCAAGTTAAAAGTATGGAGGAATGTGACCAACACCGAATATCTAAATGATTGTATCTATATGGTTATTGTGATACTGCTTCCCTCCCCTTTTTTTTTTTTTTTTTTTTTTTTTTTGTTTCCCCCTTTAAATGTATGTCCCCCTTGTCATTTCTTTCTGCTTATAATTGTATGTAAAATCTCTGTGTTGTTTTTATTGAAAACCAATAAAGTGTGATTACACTAAATTCTGCCACAAAAAGAAAATATGCCATTTTCTTGGAAATTCCTGCAAAAATCACAGTTAAACATCACGCAAAATGGTGAAAAATATCCTGTCAGCAGAGGGTGACAAAATCTCAAGTAGGCTGCCAGTTAAAAGGTTACAGGTACCTATGCATGTTGGGTGTTGTTCTGCTCGGGGGACCTTGCGCTTTCAGATTTAGCTTGTTTTTTCTTATTTGCATATTGATATTTTAGGAAAAGGTGTTTTTTATTCTGCTTTTTTTATACATTTTTTTGACAACCCAACATTTGAGCCTGGAATGCGGGCTAAGAGCTTCCTTATTTGGAAAGCATCTGAAAACATCACGATTGTGCACATACTAAAATCAGGGGTAATACCTTCGATGGCAAACTTGAAAGAAGAATTGGGGGGGAGACACATCTCATGGCTCCTTCACAGACAATTGACTACATTCATAAACTCCAACAATATGCTGGAAATCTCTCGGAACCCCCTTACAGAATTAGAGTGTTGTGTTGTTCTGCTCGGGGGACCTTGCGCTTTCAGATTTAGCTTGTTTTTTATTTGCATATTGATATTTTAGGAAAAGGTGTTTTTTATTCTGCTTTTTTTATACATTTTTTTGTGAAACCCTGTGCAACCTAAGAATTCTTCGAGATATTACTTCCAGAAAGGTAAGCCCACTACAACAAGCTGGGTACGCTTAGAAAGCTTAACATGTGTACTTTCAGAGAATATATGGTTTATCGGGGATATTCCAAATGTAAAGGGTTTGAGTAGAAAAAGCACAAGGTGCGCACTTTGTCTGCAGAGCTGAAATTTTGAAGTAAAATTACCGTTATGCGCATGCTTTACTTTGGTGTGTTTGGCAACTCTTTCCTTGACAGAACCTATGCATGTTGGGTATTGTTCTGTTTGGAGGATGTTGCTTTTTCAGATTTTCAGTTTTTTCTTGTTTGCATATAGTTTTTTTTAGGAAAATGTGGTTTTGATTCTGCTTTTTTATTCATTTTTAGGGAAACCCTGTGCAACCAAAGAATACATTGAGGGATTACTTCCAGAAAATTGCACCCGTGTCAACAAGCCTAGTACGCCTAGAAAGCCTGAGGGTTATACTTCTAGGGAATATATAGTTTGTTGGGGGTATTTCAAATGTAAAGGGTTGTTTTTCTTGAAAAACTGCAAGGTGTGAATATTGCATAGCATAGTTGTATTTTATCTGAAAATCTCCTAAAGCATGGTTTCAGTTTTGGGGAGTCTCCTTGGCAGGAAAGGATGTCTACCTATACATATGTGGTACCGCTGTAACCGGGAGAAATTGGAATTTCACACGCAATAAGATTTTGACAAACAATTTTTTATTACAAAAAACACTACAAATTGTAAAAAAAAACAATTTTTTTTTTTGCATAATTTTCACCCAAAAATATTGAGAATACACTTAGAAAATGACAAACAAGACATTTCATGTTAAAGCCCAGGCTCTGCTGAAAAAAAAAACAATATATCACTTTCCTGGGAAATCCCTTGAAATCCCTTCAAAAATCACAATTAAACATGGGGAGCGCAAAATAGTGCAAAATGGTCTGGCAACAAAGGGTGACAAAATCTCAAGGTAGGCTGGTGGTTAAAGGGTTAAGGGGCAACTCGGGTAGCTGCACAGCGTAATTCCCATTGGTCATTGTGACGTTAAAATCACCATATGGGACTTCCGGGGGAGGAGCCAAGCAGCATGGCTGCATTTTAGAAGTGCTCCCTCATCACAAACAGACAAGACAAAATCTTATGGAATCTCTGCCATCAGAGAGAAAGGAGCACAAAGAACAAGGAGGACAGACCCAGCCTGATAAGAGGTACTGATCTGTGCCCCCCTTTTACTGCCCGGAGGTCCCTGCCTGCAGCTGTAACACCGAGCCTCACTACATGTGGTAAAAGCCGTTACAAGGCTCCCTGACATCAGGGAAGCAGGGGCAGAGCCCATCAACACTGGACAAGCAGTTCACAATTATCCCCTCATCAACTTATCCACTGACCTGAGCTGCTGGGATCACCGAGGAGATAATCAGCGTGTGATTCTGTGAAGGAAGGTGACCTTTACCCTAGAAGACAGAACCTCTCCTGCGCGTAGCTGACCCCCGTCCTTCCCCTCATTGCTGGTGCGGGAGAAAGACAAAGAGAGAGGCTGTGAAGCACTTAACCCTCACTGCAGCAGACGGATTCCCAGCTGAGGAGAGACTATCCTGGCCATCCTTTACATCCCTGCCTGAACTGTCTAGCCAGGGAGATCACTCGACACCTCCTGGAGAGACCTTGCCGCCCCCCCCCTCACTGCTGAGCTTCACAGAAGACGAGACACCCTGCGGGAGCGTGCCAGGAGGAGAGACTGCAAGTAGGTGGACGAGAAATCCAGCTTGTGCTGTCTCAGAGGACACCAGACATCTCCATCCAGAGCCAGGAAAGAGAAATCCAGTGTGTGCTGTCTCAGAGGACACCAGACATCTCCATCCAGAGCCAGGAAAGAGAAATCCAGCTTGTGCTGTCTCAGAGGACACCAGACATCTCCATCCAGAGCCAGGAAAGAGAAATCCAGCCTACACGGTCTCAGAGGACACCAGACATCTCCATCCAGAGCTGGCAGAAGGTAGGGGGATTGGTGCTGTGGGGGGACCTAGTGAGGAACGGCCAAAAGAGGGATACACTGTCCCTGTCCCACCCCATAAGGACACACACTAAAGGAACCCCCTGAAAGAAGCCTGCTGAAGCTCCTGGTGTCTGAACTGAGGGACACAAGCCATCAAGCTAGGGTTTGGAGCACAGTGTAGGGACAACTCCCTCCCACTTTCACTGCCATCAGCCTAGCCAGCATTCAAGCCTGCTGTGCTCTATACCCTGGAGCAGCGCATGTGGGAGCTCCTTATAAAACCTCCAGAGCAGATAGCTGAGCCACTGGAACTGTGAACTTGCCCCAGGGTGATTACCCCATGTAAGCTCCAGACCCATCCCCCACTCAGGAGGAACAGAACATCCCTTGGCTTATAAAGAATCAGCTGTGAAAAAGATCTCCCTCAATCTGACTCCAATCTCACAGAGGGCTTCAGTGAAACCGAGCTGGACGCTTACCATCAACAGCAGCCAGAAATCTACAAGTCCAGAGAATTACTGACAGGATCTCTGAAGTTCAGATACACTGGACTCTGCACATATTAACATAATCTTTATTGCAGGTTGAACCAGAGCAACGTAACTAACATATTTTACATTGCAGGCATAAAGCAGCACAAATCTTAGGAGTAAATACTTGCTTTGAGTCATACCCAGGGGGCATCAGGGAGGGTTCCAGATCTGGTTTTCTGGGGCAGGCACTGACACCTAGTGGTGATATTTGGGGTGGACGTTTCCTGCCACCTAGTGGTCAAATAACAGAATATTGATTGATAGCAGAAGCAAAGTTTGCCGCCGCTGCTGCCACACATTATAACACAGGGGAATTAACTCACCCTCAACAACAGTCAGAAATATACCAGCCCAGAGAGCTACTGACAGGCTCTCTAAAGCTCAAATACACTGGATTACACATATTAACATACATTTTATTACAGGTTGAACTGAAGTAACGTAACTAATATACCTCACATTGCAGGCATGAAGCAGCACAAATCTGAGGTGTAAATATTTGCTTTAATCATACACAAAAAATTGGGGAAAGTTCCAGATTTGGGTTTCTGGGGCAGGCACTGACACCTAGTTGTGATATTTGGTGGTGCAGGCTTTGGAAAACTAGAGTGGACGTCTCCTATCACCTGGTGGTCAAACAAGAGAATATTAATTAATAGCAAAAGCAAATTGTGCTGTTGCTGTCACCAGGTGGCCATACATTATAACACAGGGGAATTATCCAACTCCAATATTCAGTGCCTATCGTGACCAATACTACTTCTGAAGGCACTAATAAACCTCCAGGTCCAAAACCCACAGCCTGACTCAATTGTAAATTACGGCATAAAAACTCGCTGCTACAAGGATATATACAGGGGGATCAAACCCATAAACATGCAGTGTTTAAACCTGAGTAAGGGCAATATGAGTCAGGTAACAACCAGGGGTATGGATAGATATATAGAGAAAATCGCCCCTCAACCCAAAATAAACATAAATCCAAATGGACTCTAGACAAAACACAACCCCACCCTCTTCACCACTTATGCCTGACTTAAACACATCTCCCCAACGGGATTTGCCCGACTCACCTAAGGGTAGGGATGATAAATCTATAGCACAAGAAGTCATGGCCACCTTGGTGCCATACTTTGATAAAAAATTTTAGGCCCTACATCACACGCTCGCGGAGGCCATGGAACAAATTAACTCCCACTCTATACAAATAGCTGAACTCCAACAAAGGGTTAGTGACCTGGAGGATTGTACCGCGACATACAGTACTAAAGTTAACTCACAAGAAAAGCTGCTGGCCGCTCTAAGTGAGAAACGGGAAGACCTGGAAAACAGAAGTCGCAGATCAAACCTCAGATTTCTGGGCATCCCGGAAACCTATAAAGGCCAAGGGCTAAGATCTTTCTTAACAGGAGACCGCATGACGGCGCTACAGCTGCCGGCGTGTGATCCCAGAAAGATTGAAAGAGCTCACAGACTGGGCCCAGAAAGGCAGACTGAGGGCAACAGGCCGAGAGCAACAATAGCCAAATACCTGCACTTTGAAGATAAAGAAGCAATTTTAACTGCATACTGTAAACAGAAAGAGGTGGTGGTGGCAGGTAATAGGATTCTAATTTTCCAAGATTTCTCGGTGGCAGTGACTCAGAAACGCAAAGAATTCACCCCTATATGTAAACACCTTGTGCAGCAGGGAATTAGGTTCACCTTGCTGTACCAAGCAAAACTGAGAGTCTCCATCCATCTCCATCCAAAACTATATGATGACGCCAAAAATGCAAAATTTGACTTACTGCCTCCAAATACTTGACACAGTGGACTTGCCCAAAAGGGCAAAGGGTCATGGTATCACTTAGTCACCCCTGATCCCAAGGCAAAATATGCATAGATTGAGGGATAATAGGGGCTACCTTTACCAAGGTAAACAGTTTGAAACAGTTCGGAATGTTAAAAGTATTTTAAGAGTAAGATAAGCATTCATGAAGAAAAATACTTGTATTATGTTAGGGTTAATGTTTGTGGATCTCTCTGGTGCTCTGGGGGCACGCCTTGAGGCTCAACACGGGAAGCTGGGGATAGCAATCCCGCCGCGGGGGGTCCTGGGCCTGTCCCGGCTATTCTGGCGGAGATTTACAGATCCAAAATCGCAATTGCAAACAAAGTTACATAGGCAATTTTACAGCTTGAACCACTGTGGGACGTCTGGAATACAATGATGAAAAGTGTATTAGCTTTGGCTGTGTGCATCACTCGGGGTGGGGGCTGCGACAACTAAACACCCAGCACGGGGGAGAACAAAAAAACAAATCAATACCACGAAACTCCCAGGTATGTTCAGCTAAACAACATTCTTATTTGACATATGACCACTGACTGCACAACCTCTCAAACAATAGCAAAAAATACACTCAAAATCGTCTCATGGAATGTAGAGGGCTTAAATCACCCCATCAAACGTAGAAAAACCTTGACATCCATCCGACGATTCAACCCCGACATAATAGGTTTACAGGAAACACATTGGAAGGAGGGGGAAAAAGGCAACCTCAGAGCTAGCTGGATAGGGGAGGAGATTGCTACTACATACTCACAAAAGAAAAGAGGAGTGGCCATACTGATTAACAAAACTCTCCATTATAGCATAACTGAAAAATACATTGATCCTGAAAGCAGGTACATAATCTTAAAACTCAATATAGCAGGACAAAATATCTCCTTAGTCAATATTTACGCACCTAATGGACCCAACACAGATTTTTACACAGAGCTCATGCAAAGGCTACTAACAATGCAGGTTCCTAATTTGAGTGTTTCTTGATTCTTGCCTATCCATTTTGGGGTCAATGACTGCATTGAAGTCTCCCATCACAATTAAACAGGGGGGAGCCCTCTCAACTTATTACTGCAAAACACAAAATTAATAGATCCATGGAGACTGCTATACCCAACAGCTAGAGAATACACATGCTACTCAGTAGCCCACAAAACACTGTCAAGAATCGATTACATCCTAATAGACGACCATCTGATGAGTGGGGTTCTGGACACATCCATTAAGCCGATTACTCATTTATCAGACCATGCACCAATCTCATTGACATTCAAGCTGGACTACACACAATCATACTCAAAAATATGGAGATTCCCAAACCATTTATATACCTCCCCAAACTTCAAAGAGTTTATAACGAAAAGTTGGGCAGACTTCATGGATGATAACATACAACATATGGACAATCCAACATTATTATGGGAAGCGGCGAAGGCTGTTCTGAGGGGGCAAATCATAGCCTACACAGCCAGAAAAAAGAAGGAAGCAGGGGAAAACACGCAATCTTATACAATACACTTACGAAGGCATACAAAACATACTTAAAAAACAATACAGAAAATTATAATAGTCATTACTGTGCCCCTTCACCAATATCTAAAACAAAGGGGGTCTCAATTTTGCTTGCTAGATCGCTTCAGCTATCTGTGTCTGCCGAAAGTGTGGACACGGAAGGACGATATATATTTTTGAAGGGCAGATTACCATTGGGGAAGCTTTTTACTGTCGCTAATATCTATGCACCAAACAAGGGTCAAAAGGGATTCATGTTAGCAACGCTGAAGAAATTGAGAACGTTTCAGGAAGGTATTTTGATTCTGGGGGGGGATCTAAACTGTGCATTAAACCCTTTGGTGTATACGTCAGATGCCAAATCAACTATCACATATAGAGCACTAAAACAGATTAAATGTTCCCTTTCAAATGTTCAAGGTGTAGATACTTGGAGGCTGCTGCACCCCACTGGGAAAGACTACACGTTCCCCCATTCATGGCAAATATTCAAGGATAGATTACCTATTCCTTTCTCAAAGAGATTTAGATAAGTTAAAATCGGTCGAAATTGGGTGTTCCTCTATTTCAGACCACGCTCCTGTGACCATGTGTTTGGAATTCCCCGAGGGGGTGCAGAAGGAGTGGCATTGGCGGTTGAACAGGGGGATTCTAAAGGATAGCAGGGTTGTATATAGGGTTAGGGAGGGCCTGCTACACTTTTTTAGGGAAAACATATCGGAAGAATTGAGTCCATTGACAGTCTGGGAGGCCCATAAGTGCACAATTAGAGGCATCTTGATCCAGGAAGGGACGAGACTTAAAAAGGAGAGAGTAGCCAAATTAGATGACTTGATTAGACAAGTGACACTGCTAGAAGCCAAACATAAAAAATCTTTGCTAGAGGCCCACCTTAAGGAACTCGAGGAGAAAAGGAGGGAACTTAAGGATTTAATGGAAAGAGCAGCTAGAAGATCATTTACATATAGGAGCGGTCTATACTATGAGTTGGGAAATAGGCCTGGGTACCTGCTGGCTAGGGCATTGAATCCCAGAGGCGAGAGGAATAGGATAGAAGGGATACGAGATAGCAAGGGTACACTTCACCAGAGGGATGGAGATATTGCAGAGCAATTTCGAGCCTACTACACTACATTGTATAACTTACCAAGCCAGGGGCAGGGGGAGACCCTTCGGGCTAAGATGCTGTCCTATGTGAAGGATTCTGGAATGCCATGCTTGACAGAGGAATCTATTGCTTTACTAGAAGCCCCAATCACAGTTTTGGAGCTCCAAGAAGTAGTGAAGGGCCTGAAGCCTGGAAAAGCACCCGGGCCAGATGGCTTTACGAGTCAATATTACAAGTCATTCTCTCCACAACTTTTGACACACTTAGCCAAGGCTTTTGATACGACTGCTGAGACTGGGGTTCTGCCTTCCTCAGCCTTGGAGGCCCAGATTACTGTCATTCCTAAGGCTGGGAAGGAGGCTACGGACTGCAGAAACTATAGGCCAATAGCCTTACTAAATGTTGATTTGAAAATCTTTGCTAAGGATTTGGCCACCAGACTCTCCAAACTTATGCCTAACTTGGTTTCACAAGATCAGGTGGGCTTCATCCCCTCACGGGAAGCTAGGGACAATGTAATTAAGGCTATAGATGTTCACTGGTGGGCCTCAAATCATGGATTCCAAGCTATGCTGCTCTCAACAGATGCCGAAAAGGCGTTTGATCGGGTTAGGTGGGACTGGATAAGAGTAGTTCTGGAGCATATAGGCCTAGGGGAGGCGGCCCTTAATAGGGTCTTGGCCCTCTACTCTGGCCCAGTTGCAAAAGTTAGGGTCAATGGTATATCCTCCCAGAGTTTTGATATAAGAAATGGGACGCGACAAGGGTGCCCACTGTCCCCCCTGATTTTTGCATTATCGCTGGAACCCTTTCTCAGAAAGGTAAACTTGAACTCAGGGATTAGGGGAATCAAGATCGGGGATCGGGAAAGGAAAGTAGCAGCATATGCTGACGATATGCTTTTTTTCATTGAGTCTCCTAGGATCTCGATCCCATCGCTTTTGCAGGAACTAGCTATATTTGGCACCATTTCAAATTTGAAAATCAACTACAACAAATCCTCGGCCCTGAATATTTCTTTGCCCAAATCAGAAGCTGATGCTCTGAGAGGGGCCTTCCCATTCTCTTGGAGGGACCATAGCATAACCTACTTAGGGATTCAGCTCCCCAGAGAACTGAATAGGTTGTTTCAGTTAAACTTTGCCCCCTTAGGGATTAAGCTGAAGAAAGACCTGGAAACTTGGAGTAGGCTAAAGTTGTCTTGGTTTGGTAGAATAGCAGTTCTGAAAATGAATGTTCTTCCCAGGATTTTATATCTCCTCCAGTGTCTTCCGATAACAATACCCCCACAGTTTATTAAAACTCTGAATAAAGCTTTTAGGGAGTTTGTGTGGCATAAGACACCTGCCAGGATTAAGAGGGAGATTTTGATTTGTAGCAGGGGGAGAGGTGGCGCTGGCCTTCCCTGTGTTGAGAGTTATGTCAGAGCGGTCCACCTGGGTAGATTCTTGGACTGGCATGTTAATCACTCTCAGAAAGACTGGGTCAGAGTGGAGGATGAGGTGGGCAAACAGAAATTGAGGGATACCTGCTTCCTAGGAAAGAGAGATGTCCAGGGCACTGTTGAGACGCATCCATTGATTGGGGAGACATTGCGGAGGGTTACACTGTTTGGGAAACAACATCCAGACTTGCTCTCAATGCCGGGCCCACTAACCCCGATTAGGCACAACCCAGCTTTTCCCCCAGGGGTTGAGGGTCGCTTTTTGGCACAGTGTAGCACTCTGCGGGCTCCCAGAGTCTACAATCTATATGATAAGGGTAGATTTTTGGATAGAAGGGATCTACAGGAAAATTGGGGGGTCCGATTCCTACCTTCTCGTACTTCCAAATGCGCCACTTTGTTGGAAGTGGAGAGCTTAGGGGAGTTGGAGAGAGAGCCCCTTCAGAAGTGGAGAGAGCCTGCCTGGGGGACGGTCCAAATGATCATCTACTGTCCTGGGCTTATTCGGTGATAGGGGAGGCAAGGCCAGCAGTCAGGAGACCATGGGAAGATAGGTGGCATAAAGACCTGGATATGGAGCTAACACCTGACGAATGGGAAGCGATCTACGAGGGGCTGCATAAAGGGGTGGCTAATAGCTCCCTACAGGAAACTAACTATAAAATTGCCACTCGCTGGTATAGAACTCCTGCTGGTCTTCATAGGATATTCCCGGAGGTCCCTGACCAGTGCTGGAGATGTGGTTCTCAGGGGGCTACGTTTCTTCATGTATGGTGGTCGTGCCCTAAAATTGTTACTTTCTGGGAGAGGGTGCATGAGGTTACAGGGAAGATTTTGGGCGGTTCCTTGGAGTGGGGCCCAGCTGGGTACCTATTGAATTGGTCAGCTGATGGGAAGGGGATAGGAGGAGTGAGCCCACTGGGGATACACCTTATGAACGCGGCTAGAGTCTTGATCCCCAGGAATTGGAAAACCCAGAGAACCCCCTCGCTTAGGGACTGGTTCACCCAGGTGGACCACATAGAGGAGATGGAGGAGATTCTACTGACAAAACAGGATAGATTGGAACACTTTAGAAAGACATGGACTATTTGGGACCTCTTCAAGAGCTCTGAGGTTTATAGTGAGGCTGTTGGACCCTGACTTGGTGACTTATGCTTTAGGCAAGATGGCGCGTTGATTTTATGGGAGACTTGGGACTCTTGAGTTTGGGGGAGTCTACTGGGGGAGGTGGTGGAGGGCTCTGCAGATCACCGGGGTTTAGTCTGGTTTGACGAGGTGAACTGAAGCCCGTGCGGAGAGAAGTGGTGATGCTGAGATTCAGGAGGTGGGTGCTGGTTCTCCCTCCCCCCCCTTCTTCTTTATCTTCCTATCCACTCTTAGTTTATGTAGGCCTTTCTTTACCTTCACCCATCCTTTCTTGCTGATCCCTGATCCTCCCCGTCCCCCTCTGTCTCTCCCTTTCCTTCTGCCCCTTTGTCACCTAGGTGTTTATTTGGCACCCCTGCGTTGATGGGCTCTGGGTTTCCTTTTTCTTTCTTTTATCTCTCTTATATCCTCTACCCACTGCCAAGTTTTGTGTCCCTCTTTCCCCCCCTCCTCGGGCCCCGCTCCGGTCCAAGGGCTGGGTGGGGGCCGGGGGGGATGGGAATGGACACGGTGGTCACTGAAGTCAGCTGGCACTGCAGGACTCCTCTGGAATGAGCACTTTAGCGGATGGACCCTGACTTGGTGACTTATGCTTTAGGCAAGATGGCGCGTTGATTTTATGGGAGACTTGGGACTCTTGAGTTTGGGGGAGTCTACTGGGGGAGGTGGTGGAGGGCTCTGCAGATCACCGGGGTTTAGTCTGGTTTGACGAGGTGAACTGAAGGCCGTGCGGAGAGAAGTGGTGATGCTGAGATTCAGGAGGTGGGTGCTGGTTCTCCCTCCCCCCCCCTTTCTTCTTTATCTTCCTATCCACTCTTAGTTTATGTAGGCCTTTCTTTACCTTCACCCATCCTTTCTTGCTGATCCCTGATCCTCCCCGTCCCCCTCTGTCTCTCCCTTTCCTTCTGCCCCTTTGTCACCTAGGTGTTTATTTGGCACCCCTGCGTTGATGGGCTCTGGGTTTCCTTTTTCTTTCTTTTATCTCTCTTATATCCTCTACCCACTGCCAAGTTTTGGGTCCCTCTTTCCCCCCCTCCTCGGGCCCCGCTCCGGTCCAAGGGCTGGGTGGGTGGGGGCCGGGGGGGATGGGAATGGACACGGTGGTCACTGAAGTCAGCTGGCACTGCAGGACTCCTCTGGAATGAGCACTTTAGCGGATGCGGGGTTGTGGCAGCAGTGAGTCCCGGATCAGTACTGTGAGCGGAAAGGGGAGACTTCCCCTTCATCTGATACTGGACATGTTATGCTTACCTGCAATGTGCTAGCCTTAAAATAATGTTACCTGTAATCTGCAGTTGATGTATATTCGTATATGGCATTGTATATTTGAGATAGGTGGCTGCTGTGTCCTATACAAGAGGACACGTGTTGCATGTTATATGTTATATGTACTAAGCGGTATATTATATGGTATATGCTTTTCCTTGATTTCTTTGTCTTTCGCCAGGTTGGGCACTTTGTACACTTTGATAACCTCAATAAACAAAGTATGTTTAAAAAAAAACAAAAAAAACAATACAGCAGAAAACAAGAAGCCATGGCTGGAGGCATCCTTGATATTGGACACACACCTAGGAGCAGAGGCCAGGAGCAAACTACATTTTCAAAGAGCAAAATATTTTAGATTCGGGAACAAAGCGGGTGCATTGTTAGCCAACATGGCAAAACCAAGGGGACATAAAAGAACTATAAATATCATAAAGGACACAGACACGGGTCAAAGGACACACAATTCCAAAGTTATAGACAATGCTTTTGAAAGCTACTTTAAAGAATTATACACCGCCACTGCATCAAACTACATCACAACACAAGAATTACTAAGTAAAGTAAGACTTCCAAAACTTACAGCAGAGCAAAGGGCCACATTAGAGGCAGACACCACAGAGCAGGAAATAGCAAACACTATCAAAAATCTTAAGAACCAAAAGACACCAGGTCCAGATGGATACACAACTGAATTCTATAAAATATTAAGCCCTATGATCGCTCCCACACTCAAAGAAGTATTTCATAAAATAATACACCATGGAACCCAGATGCCTTGATTTACTGAATCCTATACAATTCTATTGCCAAAACCATACCGAGACCCAGAGCTGGTTAAGTCTTACAGACCAATATCACTATTGAACACTGACTATAAAATACTATCCAAAATAATGGCGTATCGACTCCAGTGTTTTCTCCCGAAGCTACTTACTAAACACCAGCTGGGCTTTGTTAGGGGCAAACATATTTCAATAGGCATAAGAACTGCATTAACAGCGATTACTACTAAAAGAAACTCGAAAGAACTACTTCTCAGTTTAGATGCTGAGAAAGCTTTCGATAAGATATCATGGCCATGGCTAAATGCTTTACTAATGGAAAGAGCCTTTGGTAAGTCGTTCACCTCATTGATACAATATATATACATGCCGACTAATAGTTAACGGGCAACTCACGGACAACATCTAACTGGATAGGGGAGTCAGACAGGGATGCCTCCTTTCACCATTATTGTTTAACTTGGTTATTGATCCGCTCTTTCACCTATTTGAAGGGGAAGCTACATTTCAGGGCATAA
This sequence comes from Gastrophryne carolinensis, assembly GCA_027917425.1. Classification (NCBI taxonomy): domain Eukaryota; kingdom Metazoa; phylum Chordata; class Amphibia; order Anura; family Microhylidae; genus Gastrophryne; species Gastrophryne carolinensis. The sequence goes on from CM051235.1 coordinate 139,500,636, forward strand.
AGGTAGGAGGAGAGGAGATAAAGATAACAACCTTTGCAGACGATGTCCTCTTGTATATTGCAAATCCCAAAAACACACCACGGATACTGGAAATTATAGCCCAATTTGGCTTGGTTACAGGTTACTCGATAAACTTAGAAAAATCAGCTGCCCTGTACCTGAGCAGATGCACAAAGCCCAGCTGGGGGAACAATTTTCCATTCCATTTAAATGGAATAAACAACATATAAAATACCTGGGAGTCTTGCTACCTAAAAACCAGCAAAAACTCTATGACATCAACATTAAACCAGTAATAAGAGAAATTCAACGGGATTTGCAAACCTGGTCCAGTTTGACACTTTCATATTTGGGTCGTGTTTCCCTAATAAAAATGATTGCATTTCCAAAGCTGTTATTCTATATACAAACGCTCCCTATACTCTTAAGAGATAAGGAGCTAAACAAAAAATTCAGAGAGTTCATCTGGGCTAAGAAAAGGGCAACAATAAGCAGAAGGGTGTTGCAGCAGCCTAGGGAGAACGCTGGAGTCAACCTACCAGAACTTTATAATTATAATGCAGCGGCGTTACTTGGTGTATTAAGAGATTGGATTAAAAATACTCAAACAGACAGAAACCCGCAGTTAGACCAAAACATGATACCAAATATCAAACTAACCTACCTAATACACATGCACAAAGCAATGCTACCTGAACACGTTACCTTGAACCCACTATTAATGTCTATCTGGGAACTCTGGGGGTTCAGATTGTGTCTTTTCCTTAATTTTTGCCACTCATCTATGCTTCTACCCATAACGGGAAATTTAGATTTCTTAAATGGGGACATGACACGCCCATATACAGATTGGGAAAGGGCAGGAATCACTCAAATTAGACAACTATTAGTACCAAGTAGAGAGAAAATGCTCACCTACCAAGAACTCAAAGAACAATTCCCATTTATGGCCTCACATACTTTTGCATGGTTCCAAATATCATTGTATGTCAAAAAAACAATTAAAAAATTCTCTGCTAGGGACTGGGACAATGAACTGGACACACTCTTAAACACAACCCCACCGAATCGTAGAGCTATAGCGCTACACTATAATTTCTTAAGACAGCCATTACAATATGAGGAACTCAATACAGGGATGATCAAATGGTGTACTCACTTCCCGGAGCTAGAAATTGATGATCTGCTAAGAATGTACAAATATTCATGGGCAACCTTACAGGCCTCTACATATAGGGAAATGCTCCTCAGACTATATCATTACAACTATGTGTCACCCGCCCGATCGGTACAGATGGGACTATCGGATTGAGACAAATGTAAAAAGTGTGGGGAGGAGGGGGCAAATCTATACCACTGTCTGTGGGAATGCCCCATCATCAACCAATTTTGGAGAACAATACATATATACATGACCATGAAATTGATAAATTATTTACCTTTAACACCAAAATGGGCAATATTTGGCTCAATAGATTCAGTCACCCTGAGAGTGGATAGCGGTATACTAAAAGGTTAATACTGATAGTATCAGCGGTTGCAAAAAAAGTCATTCTCCAGAATTTGATTGGTGCCAACCCCCCCTCCTTCCGACACTTCATGGAAAAGTTACAACAGGTTTTTAAATTTGATTGGACAGACGCAACATTGGACATGGAGTAAAAGACGCCCATTTTTTTCAAAACGTGGGAAAGCTTTATTGACACCTTACATATAGAAGTCAAGCAGAAATTATATCAAACATTTAGAGACACCACATGGTATCTGACTAGAACGATGGTAGGAGATAACCCGGTGGATCTTGCTGGGAGAAATGTCGCTGGGGTGTCGCAGCCCTTGACAAAGTGAATCCATAGGGTAGACAAGAATGCACGCAACAATCACATGGGTAGCTTATGATGATAAATGCTAATCCACTGTTTGATATAGAAAAGGTAAAAATAGGCATGGTTTCGTATGACATCGTAAAAGCTTTATTTTTCTGATATGCCAAAATAACTATGTAACAATTTATTATTATGTACATTGTAGCTATGTTGAAAAACCCAATAAAAACAATAAAAAAAAAAAAGTCACCATATGGAGGCTTCCCAGGATGTTGTGCTCGGGGTCCCATCGGGGCAAGCCCATCTGTGTGTGGTGTGCGGGGCATCCCATGTGGGAGATGATGTGCGGGTCTGTGTACCCTGCGCTCAGCAGGCGCTTGCGCGGCAATCTGGGCTTCATGTGTCTGGGTCGGCACCCACTGTATCGTCCCCCGCGCCCCCTCACTTGATTATGACCCCCAGTGAGATCAACACTAGCGGGGAGTCTCAACCTGATGTTTCCACCAGATTGGCCAATATTGAGAGACTGATTGCTAGCTCTGCAGCCCGTAAGGCTCCAGCTAAAAGACGGCCTTTACTATGGAACAAGATGATTTCCTTGATTTGTCTGACTATACCCCTCTCGAGGAAGGGGAATTATTCTCAGATTCAGATTTTTCTGATGATCAGCATTGCCTTGGCGCTGATGCCAGCTCAGAGCATTGGGATGCTGACGACACCCATAGACTTTTGACTTTTGAATCGGTTGTTCAGACTCTGGTCAGGGCTAGGAAGAAATCCTCTTCTACCATCTATTATAGGACCTGGCGGACCTACATTGACTGGTGGTTTTCTCCATCCCTCGGATACTGGAGTTCCTTCAACATGGTCTGGATTTGGGTTTTCAGCTCAGCACTCTGAAGAGGCACGTTTCCGCTTTGGCTGTTTTCTTCCAGAGGTCTTTCGCTCTTCATCCTCTGGTCAAGACTTTCTTCCAGGGGGTCACTCATGTGCGCCCTCCCCGCAAACCCATGTTACTGGTCTGGGATTTGAATTTGGTATTGTCTGCCTTTCAGGGTCCTCCCTTTGAGCCTGTGCATGAGGCTTCGCTGTCTATTCTCACTTGGAAGGTCGCCTTCTTGGTGGCTATCACTTCTGTCCGGTATGTCTCTGAGTTGGCAGCGCTGTCAATTCAGGCCCCCTACTTTGAAAGACACCAGGACAAGGTGGTTTTTCGCTTTAAACCAGACTTCTTGTGCTTCCTTCCTTGTGCCCTAATCCTGGTAATGACAAGGAGAGGGCCCTGCATTCTCTGGATGTTGTCAGGAATTTGAAATACTACCTGGTGGCTACAGCGCCTTTCAGGAAGACGGATGCCTTGTTTGTGGTACCCTCGGGTCTCAAGAAGGGTTTGGCGTCTGTTAAGTCTACTATTAGTAAATGGATTCGTCAGGCCATCGTTAGGGCCTATTCTGGTAAGAGGAAAGATCCTCCTTTCTGAGTCACTGCTCATTCTACCCGTGCTGTTGGGGCTTCCTGGGCTTTTCAGCACCAGGCTTCTGTTGAACAAGTTTGTAAGGCTGCTACATGGTCTTCTGTTTATACTTTTTCCAAGTTTTACAAGGTTGATGTTCGGGCCTCAGCGGATGCTGTTTTTGGCCGCAAGGTTCTGCAGGTGGCAGTGGTTTGAACTGCGCATTGTTGCCTTTGGGATCCCCAACCGTTTGTTGGACACTGCTATTGGATGTCCCAGACGTAATGAATCATTACTGGAGCAGGGCGTGCTGCATACTTATAATAACAATTCTACAAGGTGAGTATTCACAGAATTGTATTTTTTTTTATTTCCAAATTCTATATGTGTGGGAAATTTTTCAAAATTGTTGCCAAATTTCTGATATTCTCTTTTCAGCCTATAAATCAACCTGATTTTAACCCTGGGGGAATGGGGGGCGGGGGTCTAGTTATAGCTGTAGGTCAGCTTTTACACATTTTTGCTTATAAAGAAGCCCCTGCCCAGAGACCTGGTCCAACATTGCTCTGGTCAGCTTTTACACATTTTTGCTTATAAAAAAGCCCCTGCCCAGAGACCTGGTCCAGCATTGCCCTTCTGCTCACCTCAGTTCTCTGTGTTTCCTCTCTGGGGAACCACTGGAGAGTGTGCTAGGAGATGGTTAGTCTTCAGGCCCATTTTTTTTTTTTTGTTTTTTTTTTTAGTTTTTTATTTTAACAATCAAGAGTCCTGGAAGAGTTTACTGTACCCTAAATATCACATACCGGGATGTAGTTCATCCCCTGACTTGGGTGGCCAGGGCTAAAATTCCCGCATAGACTAAGTACGAGTAGTTGCAATGTTTTTTTTGTTTTTTTTTTTAAACCCTGAGCAACCATTCCATGCTTTGGTTGTGCTGGATACTTGGCAGAAGCCTCTGTGTCAGGAATGCAAACTCGGCAGCCCTCCTCGGGGAGACCCTTGCAGCAAGCCAGGAGATGGCCTCAAATGCGGGATTCCCAGGGGGGTTTGTGACCCATTCTGAGTTATCCTTTGCTACTGCACCGACCTCTAATTGTGCTGGGACCCCCCCACCCACCTCATATGGATACACACTCAGGTGCTGCCTGGCAATGGGTCATTATACTTTTTAATTGAGACATTTTACTCATGGTCTAGTCTTCTCTATGAGCAGCAACTGACCCCTGTCCAAGGATTGTTTTCTTGTGTCCTGTTTTTATGCCAATATATATATATATATATATATATATATATATATATATATATATATATATTCTATAGTTGCAGTAATATTTTGTTATGGCCACCTATGTGAAATGTGAAAACAAAATGCAAGTGGAACCCAAAAAGGGGGAAAAAAAAAACTGCTATCTGGGTCTTCCCAAACTGCTCACCCAAATCTGCACTGCTACATGGGGCATCCCAAATGGGGAAAAACGTGAAAATGAGAAGTCATCCCAAATGGGGGAAAAATGTAAAACGGTGCTATCTGGGGCACCCCAAATGCTCACCCACAACTGCACTGCTACATGAGGTATCCCAAATGGTGAAAAACATGTAAAAACGTGTTACAAGGGGCATCCTAAATGGGGAAAATTTTTAAACGGTGCTATCTGGGGCATCCCAAACTGCTCACCCACAATTGCACTGCTGCATTGGGCATCTCAAATGGTGAAAAACATGTCAAAATGAGATGCAAGGAGCATTTCCAAATGGGGAAAAATGTAAAACAATTCTTACTGGGGCATCCCAAAATGCTCACCAACAACTGCACTGCTACATGGGGCATCCTGAACAGGGAAACATGTAAAACTGTGCTAACTAGGGCATCCCAAAATGCACATCCACAACTACACTGCTTCAAGAGGCGTCCCTATTTGCTCACCCACAACTGTACTGGCACGAGGGGCATCCCAAACTGCTCACCCACAATTGCACTGCTACAAGGGGCATCCCAAACGGGGAAACATGTAAAACGATGCTAATTGGGTCATCCCAAAATGTACATCCACAACTACAATGCTACAAGGGGCATCCCTAAATGCTCACCCACAAATGCACTGCTACATGGGGCATCCCAAATGGATAAAACCATGTAAAAACGTGTTAAAAGGGGCATCCTATTTATTTAAATTTTAAACAGTGCTATCTGGGGCATCCAAAACTGCTCACCCACAGTTTCACTGCTTCATAGGGGATCCCAAATAGTGAAAACCGTGTGCCATTGGACCGGGAAAGAAGTGGGGGGCTCACACGGCGGGGCATCCCGATTTTGGATGCCCCGGGGGGGGGGAATCAATCAGCCCAGGAATTTTCGCTGGCAATGGGTTGGATACAATGCAGGAGCCCGATATGCTGGCGTGGCCCTTGAAGTTGAGTTAGCTGTGTCAAATGTGTAAGTATGACCCTAACAGACACCTGAAACTGTGACAATGCTTCCAATAGCAACCAAACAGGCTTTACCCACAATTGCACTGCTACAAGGGGCATCCCAAACTGCTCACCCACACTTGCACTGCTACAAGGGGCATCCCAAATGGGGAAACGTAAAATGGTGCTACAAGGGGCATCCCAAATGGGGAAACGTAAAATGGTGCTAACTGGGGCATCCCAAGATGCACATCCACAACTTCACTGCTACAAGGGGCATCCCTAAATGCTCACCCACAACTGCACTACTACATGGGACATCCCAAACTGCTCACCCACAACTGCACTGCTACATGGGGCATCCCAAACTGCTCACCCACACTTGCACTGCTACAAGGGACATCCCAAACTTCTCACCCACAATTGCACTGCTACAAAGGCCATCCCAAACTGCTCACCACCAATTGCACTGCTACAAGGGGCATCCCAAATGGGGAAACATGTAAAATGGTGCGAACTGGGGCATCCCAAAATGCACATCTACAACTACGCTGCTACAAGGGGCATCCCTAAATGCTCACCCACAACGGCACTGCTACAAAAGCCATCCCAAACTGCTCCCCCACAACTGCACTGCTACAAGGGGCATCCCAAACTTCTCACCACCAATTGCACAAACTGGGCAACATGTAAAACAGTGCTAAGTGGGGCTTCCCAAAATGCACATCCACAACTCCACTGCTTCAAAGGGCATCCCTAAATGCTCACCCAAACTTGCACTGCTATAAGGGGCATCCCAAACTGCTCACCCACACTTGCACTGCTACAAGGGGTATCCCGAACGGGGAAACATGTAAAACAGTGCTAACTGGGGCATCCCTAAATGTTCACCCAAAACTGCACTGCCACATGGGCCACCCCAAACTGCTCACCCACAATTGCACTGGCACGAGGCGCATCCCAAACTGCTCACCACCAATTGCACTGCTACAAGGGGCATCCCAAACGGGGCAAACATGTAAAATGGTGCTAACTGGGGCCTCCCAAATGCACATTCACAAATACACTGCTTCAAGGGACATCCCTAAATGCTCACCCACAACTGTACTGCTACATGGGGCATCCCAAACGGATAAAACCATGTAAAAATGTGTTTGGGAAAAATTTTAAACAGTACTATCTGGGGCATCCCAAACTGCTCACCCACAATTGCACTGCTGCATTGGGCATCCCAAATGGTGAAAACCGTGTGCCATTGGACCGGGAAAGTGGTTGGTCTCACACAGCGGGGCATCCCGATTTTGGATGCCCCGGGGCAATGGGTTGGATACAATGCAGGAGCCCAATATGCTGGCGTGGCCCTTGAAGTCGAGTTAGCTGTGTCAAATGTGTAAGCATGACCCTAACAGGCACCTGAAACTGTGACAATGCTTCCAATAGCAACCAAACAGGCTTTACACCTCACTGAATGATGAAGCTTAATGGTTGTCAAGGGCAACAACCCCCTACTACCATTCTGAGATGAGAAGTCCCAGCGTGCTCCCTTTTCAGTTACTTTATGTTCAAACCTGCTTAGACAGTAACAGCAACACATTTGTCATGTAGAAAGCCGATGTTTATATTGTAAGAGCAAACATCACATGAAACCTTCCTTCATGGCTTCACCCCTGTGACTGGAACAGCGAGCTGACCTCTATGTCCCCACAGCGGCAGCCATATTGCTGGAGCCAAGTCCTGTTTATGCAAAGGCAACGCTGGCTCCAGGAAAATGGCTGCCCCTTGTCGCAGCTATCTGTTGCCATTTTTGTCCTGCAGCGTGTTACATAAATGTGCACCTTTGTAAAATGAAAGGCAGAGAGCTGTGGTGTTTTAATAAATAGTATTCTTAGTATACAGTACCTCCTGCTCCAGATAAATTACTTACACTTGGGGTTATCCTCCGCCAGATGGCGCTGCACTGCCGAGGCATGTAAAAACAGGCTCCTCCCGGCCCCTCAAATACCCAGGGACCTCCCACAAATCCCCAGATTTCTCTGCAGTGCCGACTGCGAAGACATGAAGTATCACTCTCTCGCAGGTGAGCGGGGCTATTAAAGCCTGCGGCCCTGTGGACTATTCCCACCCGTCCTCTTTGTGATGATGTGCCTCCCAGCCTGGGCTGCGCTGGTCGGGTGAAGGTAGGCAGCACCATGCGTGCTTAGGGAGCCATGCTCCACCGCAGTCCCTCACCAAGGGGTAGGCGGTATGGGATGTCCCTCCCGCATTATTGCCCCGTGTAGTGGTGGGCCCTGTACAAAGGGCCGCCATCCTCCCTCGTTTCCCCCGTGGCTCGGAGGGAAAGAAAGGGGTGTGTGTGTGTGTGTGTGTGTGTGTGTTTGGTGTCAGTGTATTGTGATTACATGCATAAGGCCTTTGCAATGTCCTTGGACTTGGACTATGTGGTGTCAGCCGCCGTGCTGATTCGTATTTTTACTTGTGTAACTGCCGGCGTCATCATTGGCTGCTGTCTTAGAGCTTCGCGCTCTTCGGGGCGGGTGGGGACCTGGCTTGGTGCGCTCCGCGTCACGGCCCGCTCTGGCCCGCCCTTCGAGGTTCGCTTGGCGCCATTTTGATGTGTAGTGACGCGCGCGCGCGTGGTTAACGGTCCCCCCTTCCGCGGTCTGTAAGTGCCCTCGTGGGCGATTTTTATGCTTGCCTACTGTGCATGGTTCTGACACCTTTTATTATTATGTCTTGACTGGACTAACGTTCCATAAGCCCTACGTCTAAGCCCATCCAACCCAGAATAACAAGACCAGACCACTATGTAGTTGGAATGATTAAATTTAATCGGCCACGGCCAACAATGTATAAACAGGTTTACAACAAGCCTAGAAAAGTCCCCTTTTATGATCTGGGTCTGAGCAGCCTTATGATCCCCAAAAATCAAAGGGGAAGGGAAGGGGACCAAGTTTTCCAATACGACCTCCAACCAAGCAGAAACCAACATAAGCTCGGCCGCATCCCTCCTAGGCCAGGGAGCTTAATCGGGCTAACCGCTGGTGGCCAAAAAATTCCCCTTCCCTACTTCCACCCCGAACACCACAATATCAACCAGAATCGTCCTGGCCGGTTTCCCCCTGTGGAAAGAGCCGCACCCCCCCCCCCATTGGCCATGCTAACTCAGACCCAGAACCCGAGAGGAGACCCACCAACGGCCGCGACAATACATCAGAACATATATATAAAACAATACATTACCTAGAAGAAAGAACAGCACATTACATACGATCAAAAACCTCAAACATTCTTTTGCGTTTCTTTTTTTTTTTTTTTTTTAAACAAAATATATACAATGCCATAAATAATAAATGCGGTACACTGCAACACCCACAATAGGTGGCAACAGCATATTGCACCAACCTTATCTGTTTTTTTGTTTTTTAATAAATATAACAATAAATTACAACAATTCCAAACCCTAACAAACCACCTAACTCCATACCCTCCCCCCAAGCACGTGACCGACAAAATCCAACCACAACCAAAAAACAGGGCGGGCGGGTGGGACTGCTCGTCCGTCCAGTCAGGGGTCAAAGAGGGAAGGGAGGGGGCGAACGTCCCCTTTATACTCCCCCCCTCCCCACACCCGATGTCACTTCCTTTAGTGACCACTTCCCACCCATGGCTGGTCTGCCTCCGGACAGGAACGCAGGCCAGTCATGGGGGCAGCCCTCCCTAAAGGGACGGCGCTTTCTTGACTGGACTAACGTTCCATAAGTCCTACGTCTAAGCCCATCCAACCCAGAATAACAAGACCAGACCACCATGTAGTTGGAATGATTACATTTAATCGGCCACAGCCAACAATGTATAAACAGGTTTACAACAAGCCTAGAAAAGTCCCCCTTTATGTTCCGGGTCTGAGCAGCCTTATGATCCCCAAAAATCAAAGGGGAAGGGAAGGGGACCAAGTTTTCCAATCCGACCTCCAACCAAGCAGAAACCAACATAAGCTCGGCCGCATCCCTCCTAGGCCAGGGAGCTTAATCGGGCTAACCGCTGGTGGCCAAAAAATTCCCCTTCCACCCCGAACACCACAATATCAACCAGAATCGTCCTGGCCGGTTTCCCCCCGTGGAAACAGCCGCACCCCCCCCCATTGGCCATGCTAACTCAGACCCAGAACCCGAGAGGAGACCCGCCACAGCCAGGAAGCGCTGAAACCTTAGCGCTGCCTGGCCCGCCACAACTCGACCGCCATCTCGATCCGCTCCTTCAAAGATAGGTTGAACAGGTCGTTCCCCATATCGTTAAGGTGCACCCCATCGGACCGAAAAAAACCCCTCATCCCTTCCACATCAACGTGGCGCACGCTCAAACCCCCGTTGAGCCTCACGAACCTCGCCATGGCCTTGTTAACCTTCACCCGAACCTTCTCTAAGGCCAACGAGTCCCTAGCATGCCACCAGACAAAACGGGGGACAGTGTGGGACCATACTAAAACCACCCCCGGGAAAAACCCCAGAAAAAACAGCAAATCCCGAGTCATGTCCTTAATCAACCGCCTCATAGGCACCCTCCCTAAATCATTGCCCCCCGCATGTAAAACCAAAACACCCGGTGGCCTTGTCGTCGCAGCTACACGCAGAGTATGCTCCCGCAGTGCCTCCCAGCACATTCCTCTCACTCCGGCCCAGCTTAGCTGCGCTCGATCCTCTGGTATGCCCAGCTGCTTTCCATTCCTTCGAACCTCTGCACGGTGAGCTGACCAAAAAATAAAGGAATGCCCAACAATCAAGACTGAGCATGCAGATTCTAAAAAAGAATAAGGGAAAAAGGGGAGGGAGGGTGGGAGGCAAGATAATGTTAAAAACCGCTCACCTATATGACTGATCAATCTTATCCGGCCGCACATACCACCGAAACCGCGTCGACTCCCACCTACCCAACCTCTTTATTATCTCTTCCGGGAGCCCCAGCCTAGCCGCCTCTGTCGCAGCCCCAATCCGAAAGGAGTGGGTCCCGTAGTCCCTACTCGCAAGCCCCAGCTCTTCCAGACATTTCCTAAAAACCGCTAAAAATTGAAACCACGACAAGAAGGAACCGTCTTCATGCAGCGGACCATCTCCAGGAGGCCGGATACACATGAATTCCTCGAAGGCAGCGGCCGGACATGAAGAACAGTGCCGCAACCTCCCCAAAAAGACACTAACCCCCCTTCCCATTTGATCCGTTTTTGATTTTCCTATACGCACCACCACCCCCTCATCCGCTGCCACTACATCCCCGACCCCCAAACCCCCAGGTAACCTCTTATTGGGGCTCACCAACTCCCCCACCCTCAGGGCACCAAAAAACGCCAGTGAGAATGCCACCTTAAACAGACTCACTTCAAACCCAGCCGTACAAACCCTAGGCAACACCTCAATTAACCCCCGCAACAGGCCCCACGAAACTGGCCGTCTGCTGTCCACCACCCTGTGTCCCTTACGCCAACCCTTCAGTGCCTGCCGGACCCAAAATGATTTAGTCATATCGGCCCACCCCTCTAACCGACACAAAAAGGCCATAGCCGACATCCTCCTGTCGACTGAGGCCGGGGTCTCGCCTCCCGCTACCAAATCACTCACATACCAGATCAACAACCCCTGTCTATCCATATCCGTTGCGGGCACCCTAAACTCCTCCATCAAGGACCACCATTGCTGCCATGTCTTCACGTATGACCTCCAAGTGGATGGTGCGTCCGACCTCTGTATCAGGCTAAACAGGCATCTCACAGGATCTCCAGCAGCCAGCTCGGGCATGACTCGCCGACCTCCCGTGCCGCGGGTGCCAATTTCCTGAAGCGCTCCCACTGCGAACGAGAGAGAGCGTCAGCTATACCATTCTCCACCCCAGGCACATGTGCCGTCCTGCACCACACATTGTACCACAGGCAACCCAATACCAGCTGCCGGAGCAGCACCACGACCGGCATTGAAGACAAAGTCTGGGTGTTAACGGCCGCAACCACCGACATATTATCTGACCTAAAACACACTGCCCTGTTCCTCAGCACCTCGCCCCACAAGGTCACCGCCACCACCAGAGGGAACAGTTTCAGAAAGGCCAAGTTCCTTATCAAAGCCGAATCTGACCACCGCCCGGGCCAAGAGCCCGCACACCAACGCCCCGCCAAGTAAGCCAGTACGCCAGCCCATCAAAGGATTCCAGGAAGGTAATCCACATTCTAATGTCCTCTTTCAACGCCGCCGTTAACCTAATGAAATGATGCGGCTCACGAACCCCCACCATGGCCAACGATAAACGCATAGTGAATACCCGCCCCATAGGCAAAACTCGGCACGCAAAATTCAACCTCCCCAGTATCGATTGCAGTTGCTGCAATGTAACCTTTTTAACCGCCAAAGCCCCTTCCAGTCCCCCAACCAGGTCCTCAATCTTTTCTCTCTGCAGCCTACAGACCCTCCCCACTGTATCGATTTCAATCCCCAAAAACTGAATCACGGTTGCCGGACCCTCCGTTTTGTCATGCGCCACTGGGACCCCGAAAGCCCCGAAAACCTCCAACATTGTTCCCAGCAGCAACACACAAATTCTAGTGTCCGCTGGCCCCACACACAGAAAATCGTCCAAATAGTGGGTTACGGACCCCCCGCCCGCTCTCTCCTTAACCACCCACTCCAGAAATGAACTGAAGGCCTCAAAGTATGCGCACGAGATCGAGCACCCCATCGGCAAACATCGGTCCACATAGTAACCCCCTTCGAAAAAACACCCCAAGAGGTATAAGCTATCAGGATGCACCAGCAGAAGCCGAAAAGCGGACTCAATATCTGTCTTCGCCATTAGTGCCCCGGGGCCCGCCTCCTGCTCCAAACCCAAAGCAAAGTCAAACGACGTATAAGACACCGATGACAGCTCTTTGTCTATCCCATCGTTAACCGACGTGCCCCTCGGGAAAGACAGGTGCTGTATAAGGCGGAATTTTCCCCGCTCCTTCTTGGGCACCACCCCCAAGGGGGACACCACCAGTCTCTCCATCGGGGGAACACTAAATGGGCCCGCCATCCGCCCCAAGGAAACCTCCTTCCCTAACTTCCCCCTTATCACCTCCGGCTGCTCCCAAGCTGACTTTAGGTTTTTAAGAGAGTGTCCCTCGGGAGGCACGGCGCACGGGATAATAAAGCCAAATTCAAAACCGTCCATCAACAACCGAGCCGCCCCCTGATCGGGATACCTACTTAGCCAGGGGTGCATCTCCACCCCGCTCACCGGCGAAACCCCTTTTTGCAGAACCATCTGTCCCTCTGCGCCCCCCTCCTCGACCCTTCTTAAAGCAACGCACTCCCGGATGACTCCCCCCACAACCCGAGCACTCGCGCCGGAATTTGCACGTGGGCCCCCATCTGCGCGAGGAGTCGTTGAAGGCCCAGCACACTCCCCGCTTGGCCGCCTCCACCACTCCCGACCCCGCTGAAGTGGCGCCACCCTGAAAGGGAGGGGGACCCCCTCCTGCGGGGTACACTCCCCCCCTGGGATTCATCACCCGCAACCAAAGGCCGATATCCCTGTGGTCCCAGCCTAACTCTTCGCTTACCGCCATCCGCTGCCGAAACTGCTCATCATACCGCAGCCAAGCCGAGCCCCCGTACATCCGGTGGGCCTCCCATATGGCATCCAGGTAGCAAAACAGCGAAACGCTCCAACGGTAACAGCGTGAAAATATCCACGTATTCTCGACGCCAAATCTTCTCCTTCACCTTCTGCTTCAAGTGCCCCCCCAACGGGCCCTCAAAACACACATAGGTATGCCCCTTGGCGGAGTCAGAAATCGGTGCTGGCCTATCGCTCCCCTTAACCCCGCCCGACCCCACGACCTCCATAGACCTCCCCTCGCCATTACTCGGGCCATCTAACCCCCGCGGCGCCGCTGCCCCCCCGACGTCCACCCCTGAACCCACTGCCCCCGGCGCCCCGGTCGCCGTTTGGCCCTGCGACGCCCCCAGACTGTGTCCCCCCGACCCGGCCCCCACCTCCCACCTTGTTAACAGTTCCCTATCCCCCGCCACAAAATCAGCTACACCCTCTGCGCCCCCACCCGTAACAACCCCACTCTGAGCTTGTGATAATGACAGAATATCGACAATAACATGTGGCTCACCCTGCCGAACGCTCCCGCCGCTTGGTCCGCCCGATTGCTGCTCCGATCCCTGAGTCGCCAAGCCCGACTGGGCCGGCGACCCGCTTGCTGCCGGATGTCCCGATGCCGCCGCCGACCCTGGCACCGCCGTCCCGCTGGAGGAAGACGATGGTCCAGCACCGTCCGCCCGCCAACCCAGTGTCCCGACCGCCACGCTGCCCCGCGCCAGATCCTGGTCGACCACCGCCTGCGGGGAAAAAAGAAGGGGCGAGTAGCTGTCCGTAGCCGGGAAACCGAGACCCCGGCCGCGTATATGCGCTTCCACTGCGCCCGCCTGCTAATGGGCGGGGGAGGACGCCATGCGCGCAAGCCCGGCAGGCTGGGGGGGGGGCGGTGAGCTCGAAGGGCCATGCCTGCAAGGATGCAGGGGCGCGCCACGACGGCAGAGCCGGGAGGGGATGCAGCAATGCCTGGGGGGAGGGGAGTAGTCGGGGGACAGCGGTCTCGTCCCGTGGCGTGCCCCGCAAGAGGGGGGGCGTCCCGGGGAAGTGGCGAGACCAGTCCGCCGTGGGAGGGGGGGCGCGGGAGGCCTGAGAAAAGGGGGGGGATATGTGTGGGGGGTGCTTGGGTGTAACCTACAAGGCCCCCCCAGGCGTCCCGTAGGATGCCGGGAGGCCCCCTGCTGGTGCCGGAGGTGCTGGCTGCGCCCCCAGCTCCAGCCCCCGCTCCGCAGGGAGCGGGGCTCTGACCCACGTAGTGTAAGGGGGGTGGGGGCGCGGGGAAGAGGAGGGGGGGAGGTGGAGGGAGCGGGCTGCGGCGGAGGAGCCGCCTTATGCGTGCGGGGGGTGCCTGCCGATCCCCCCCCCCGCTGTGCCGCGCGAGGGGGGGTGACACTACAGCCTACACGAGCGGCGGGGAGCCGCAGCACTCGCACGGCCCGAGCTGCGATGCCCGGGCCATGCAGGCACGACCAGAGGAGGAGGAGGGGGCGGGGCCAGCGGTGGTGACGTCACCGCCGCTCCCGTCCCCGCGAGGTGCAGAGGGGAAGCTGGCCCCTTGCGGCCAGCCCTCCTCCGACGGGGCGCCGCCGGACCGGGCGTAGGAGAGGCGTCGGCCAGTGAGGGAGAGGGCATCGTCGGGGGTGGGGCCACGTGGCGGTCGCGCCACCCCCTGCCCGACGACAAGGTAAGAACCAGATGGGGGGTGAGGGGAGGGGGGGGCGGCACTCGCTCCCCGCCGGTCAGAGCGGCGGGGAGACGAGGGACTGAGCCGGGATACTGCCCGGCGAGAGCGACCGGAGTGGGAGGGGGGGGCGGCAAGGAGGACAGGGGTGGAATTAAACTCCTTACCCAGTCCTCGCCTCGCTGCTCCGCCTCCCTCCTTAGCTGTGCCAAAAGGGCTTCCATGCCCTCAGGGGATTTGGCCGGGCGAGCGTCAGTCCTGACTGCTCGTCCGTCCAGTCAGGGGTCAAAGAGGGAAGGGAGGGGGCGAACGTCCCCTTTATACTCCCCCCCCCCTCCCCACACCCGATGTCACTTCCTTTAGTGACCACTTCCCACCCATGGCTGGTCTGCCTCCGGACAGGAAAGCAGGCCAGTCATGGGGGCAGCCCTCCCTAAAGGGACGGCGCTTTCTTTCAGACGGGCTTCTCCCAGCCCTGTGTAATCGCCAGTTGGGCCCTGTATAATTACTCCCACTTCCCTGCGGGTCATTGGGGCATCCAGGGTAGCTTACAGCGTCAATCTCTACTGGCCTATTTTGCCCATTAATCACCATATGGAGGCATCCCAGGATAATGTGACCAGGGTTCCTTCGGGACAAGCCCGGCTGTGTGTAGCTTGTGGGGTCTCACCTATCAGCGGTGACAATGCACGGGTCTGTGTTACTTGCGCGCAGCAGGCGCTAATGGTACTTCCCGCCCCCCGGTGGCTGGGCCTGCACCTTGCCTCACGTCACCTACTCCCCCAAGCCTGAGTCTAACCCCCAATACAAGTGGGGATTCTCATCCTGATGTGGCTGCTAGACTGGCCAGTGTTGAAAAATTGATTGCTTAGCGCATAAGACCACCGCTAAAAAGCGGCACTTAACCCCTAATACCACTCTTTTCCCTACGGAGTCTGACGAGTTTTTGCATCTATATGGCTATACCCCCTCGGACGAAGGGGAGCTGTTCTCTGACTCGGGGTCATCTGACGAGAGGTCCATGGGTCATGACGATTCTGGCTCTGATCCCTGGACCCCGGATGATGCTGACAGGCTGCTGGTTCAGATTTGAGGTTTTGTCCATCTCTCCCCCTGTTGCGGCTCCCAGGCAAAGGGGTGAGCTCTTTCATACTGCTAAGGCTCGATTGGAATTTCCTGAGCAAACCCATTTCAATAACCTCGTGCTTAAGGAGTGGGAACACCCTAGTAGACTTCCCGGGATACCTAAGAGTTTGGACAGGAAGTATCCTTTTCCTGCTGATATGGTCAAGTGCTGGTCATCGCCCCCCGAGGTCGATGCTCCTATTCTAGGGCTGTCTAACACCTCTATTATGCACTCCCCCGACACTACTACATTGCGGGACTCTGAGGACCGGCGCATTGACCAATTGACATGCCATGCCTTTGCATTTGTGGGGGCGGTGCTGCTCCCGGTTTGCGCCTTGGCCATTACTTCTGTGGCGCTCAGGGCTCTGGTCAGAAATGCACTCGAGGGCCCAGACGAATTGCCACCTGATACGGTTAATGCACTGTCTAACTGTGATGTGTTTGTAAACTTTATCCTGTCTGCATCGGATGATGCCATTAGGATGTGTGCCAGATCTTCTGCCTTGGCGGTAGCTATACGCCGCGCGGTGTGGCTGCGCCAGTGGGCTGCTGACCATTCTGCAAAGAAGGCCCTTACCGGGCTTCCATTTAAAGGGCTACGCCTGTTTGGGGACCGCCTAGACCTCTTTGCTAAAGGAGGTAAGTTACTCCAGAGCAGGCGGCAGTCTCGGCCCTTTCGGGGCCAGGCCCCCCTTTCAGTCCCCTACCGAGGCGCTAAGCAGGGAAAATGGGTGTCCTTCGCGGGGGCTCGCGCAGATTCCTGGCATAGGAGCAGAGGACGACGTCCTGGCTCCTCCTGGGGGTCCAAACCCAAAGCCCCTCCCAAGACCCCTCAGGCATGATGGGGCGCCCTCGCCCGTCAGGGTGGGGGGACGGCTACAGCACTTCGCGCACGTCTGGATGCGCCACGTCTCAGACCGGTGGATTCAGGAGGTAGTGTCCTCTGGTTACAAGATAGAGTTTGTTGTGCGGCCCGACACAAGATTCATCAGGTCCCGGAATCCCCAGGACCCTGTATCAGCTCAGATCTTGATGCAGGCCGTGCAAGGGCTTCTGGATCTGGGGGTCATTTGCAGGGTCCCCTTAAGAGAAAGGGGCAAGAGTTTCTATTCCAGCCTTTTCACAGTGCCCAAAAAAGATGGGTCAGTCAGGCCCATTCTGGATTTAAAGATTCTCAACAAGTTCGTCAAGAACAGGCGCTTTCGCATGGAAACTCTGCGCTCAGCCATCGGCTCTCTGCGCCCAGGGGATTTTATGACGTCTGTGGACATCAAAGATGCTTACCTTCACATCCCTGTGTTCCCGGGACACCAAAGGTTTCTCAGATTCGAGTTGAAAGATCAACATTACCAATTTGTGGCCTTGCCATTTGGCCTCACTTCAGCTCCCAGAGTGTTCACCAAGGTGCTGGCGGGGGTGATGTCTCTGATAAGGTCAGGGGGCATACGCGTGCTGCCCTACCTGGACGACATTCTCATCACCTCCCGGTCTCTACAGCAGGCAGAGCTGGACACTCAGCTGGTGGTGTCCACCTTGGAGTCCTTCGGCTGGGTGATCGATCACCCCAAGTCCTCTCTGTCCCCTTCGTCGGTGACCCCATTCCTGGGAATGATTCTGGATACGGTTCAGTCAAGGATATTCCTTCCTCAACAGAAAGTGGAAGCTCTGACTGCGCAGGTGCGGTTCCTGCTCTCGTGCCCCCAGCCCTCCCTCAGGCAGGGCATGCAGCTGGTGGGCCTGATGGTGGCGAGCTTCGAGGCGGTGCCCTTTGCTCAGTTCCATTTGAGGCCTCTGCAACTTCACCTTCTGTCAGTATGGGACAAGGACCCCACATCCTTGGATGGGGTCTGTGTGCTTCCCCCCTTGGTCAAAAGGTCCCTTTCGTGGTGGCTGGACCACAGGAACTTGCTAGGGGGCAGGTCCTTTCTGGACCCCTCCTGGGAGACAGTCACCA
Organism: Gastrophryne carolinensis; assembly: GCA_027917425.1. NCBI lineage: Eukaryota > Metazoa > Chordata > Amphibia > Anura > Microhylidae > Gastrophryne > Gastrophryne carolinensis. The sequence goes on from CM051235.1 coordinate 139,518,716, forward strand.
CGGATCCCAGTCTGTCAGGTTGGGGGGGATTCTGGAAGTCCCTGCGCTTCCAGGGGATGTGGGGCCCGCAGGAGGCTCACTTTCCCATCAACATTCTGGAACTACGGGCAATCAGGTTGGTACTGGAGCAGTTGACCGATCACCTGAAGGGTATGTCTGTGTAGGTGCCCTCTGACAACAGGACGGCGGTTGCCTACATCAACCATCAGGGAGGGACCCGGAGCAGGGGTGCCCTCCAGGAGGTGTCACGGATTCTGACATGGGCAGAGGCCAATGTTCAATGCATTTCAGCTGTGTATATCCCGGGGGCAGAGAATCTACTGGCAGACTCTCTGAGCAGGGGGACTCCCCGTCAGGGGGAATGGTCCCTCTGCAACAGGGTATTCCAGTCCCTGTGTTACCGTTGGGGTCTACCGGATGTGGATCTGTTCACATCTCGTCACAATCACAACCTCCAGGCCTTTGTCTCCCTATCTCAGGATCCTCTGGCCTTGGCCACGGATGCTCTGTCCATATCATGGAAGGAATTTCGGCTCCTGTATGTCTTTCCTCCATTCCCCCTGCTGGGCAGGGTCCTGCGCAGTATTGCTCTGGAAGGGGTGCCAGTGATTCTGGTGGCCCCCAGGTGGCCATGAAGAGTGTGGTTCGCAGACGTGGTACAAATGGCAGTAGACCAGTACGTCCTGCCAGGGGCGCCAGATCTGCTCACTCAGGGCCCCTGTCTGTCTTCTTTCAGAAGTCTTTTGCTCAGCATTCCTTGGTTAAGACCTTCTTTCAGGGGGTCACTCATGTGCGTCCCCCTCGTAAACCTATGGTCCCTGTTTGGGATTTGAACTTGGTTTTGTCTGCTTTGCAGGGTGCTCCATTTGAGCCTATTCAGGATGCTGCTCTGGCTGTACTTACCCTCAAGGTTGTCTTTCTGGTGGCTATTTCTTCGGTCAGGCGTGTGTCTGAGCTGGCGGCTCTGTCTATTCAGCCCCCATACTATGAAAGACACCAGGACAAGGTAGTGTTCCGCTTTAAGCCAGACTTTCTGCTTAAGGTGGTGTCTGCATTTCATTTGAATCAAGATATTGTTCTCCCTTCATTGTGTCCTAATCCTAGCAACGCTAAGGAAAGGGTTCTGCATTCCTTGGATGTGGTCAGGTGTCTGAAGTATTACCTGGTAGTCACTGCAGCCTTCAGTAAGACTGATGCTCTTTTTGTGGTCCCTTCTGGGCCTAGGAAGGGTTTGGCTCCTGCCAAGTCTACTATTAGCAAATGGATTCGCCAGGCTGTGATTCAGGCCTATTCTGCTAAGGGGAAGAGTCCTCCCTTCCGCCTTACTGCTCATTCTGCTCGTGCTATTGGTGCCTCTTGGGCCTTCCAGCACCAGGCTTCTGTTGAACAAGTTTGCAAGGCCGCTACTTGGTCTTCTGTTCATACCTTTTCAAAGTTTTACAAGGTTGATGTTAGGGCCTCAGCTGATGCTGTTTTTGGCCGCAAGGTTTTGCAGGTGGCAGTGGTTTAAACTGTCTGCTGTTACCTTTTGTTGGGGATCCCACCCTGTTTATGGACACTGCTATTGGATGTCCCAAGTGTAAGTAATCTATCTGGATCAGGACATACTGTATACTAAGAATAATACAATTCTGTGAAATACTCACCTGTAGAATTGATATTATAAGTATACAGTACGTCCTGCTCCACCCCACCCTGGTTTTTTGGCATTATTCTGGATCCCCTGTATGGTGATTGTTATTATTGTTATAGTCACCAGTTTTTGGTGGTTAAATTCTCCCGGCTTCTTGTTCACTGCTTTTCAATGCTGGGGATTTGTGGGAGGTCCCTGGGTATTTGAGGGGCTGGGAGGAGCCTGTTTTTGCATGTCTCTGCAGTGCAGCGCCATCTGATGGAGGATAACCCAAGTGTAAGTAATCAAGAGGGTGCGCCAGCAATTCTGGTGGCTCCAGGGTGGCCAAGATAGGTTTGGTTCATACCACAGTTTACAAAGCTGGCTTTGACGGCGTGGCTGCTGAAACCGCCTCCGTCTTAATAGAAGAAGGTTTGTCTGATGTTGTGATTCAGACACTTGTCTGGGCTAGGAAGTGATCTTCCTCTAACATCTTCTACATGACTTGGAGGTCCTATATTGATTGGTGTGAGGCTAGGGCCTTGCCTTGCAAGGTGTTTTCGATCCCTAGGATTTTGGACTTTCTTCAGCACGGTCTGGGCCTGGGGCTCCAGCTTAAGTACCTTGAAAAGGCAGGTCTCTGCCCTGGTGGTCTTCTTCTGAGGTCCTTTGTTCCTCGAAAGTCTTGTGCCTGTTTGGGATTGAATTTTACATTTTCTATGCTTAGACAAAAGATTGCCTTTTTGGTGGTTATTACCTCTGTTCGCTGTGTTTCTGGGTTGGCGGCCCTGTCTATTCAGGCCTCTTACTTTGAGAGACACCAGGACAAGGTGGTTTTCCGCTTTAAGCCGGATTTACTTCCTAAAATGGTATCTGTTTTTCCATTTCATTCAGGATGTGGTTCTCTCTTCCTTGTGTCCTTAGTCTAGCAATGACGAGGAGAGGGCCCTGCACTTTTTGGATGTTTGTTTGTTGTGTGAGGTACTATTTCTTGGCTACTTCTCTTTCTGTAGGACGGACGCCTTGTTTGTGGTGCCCTCTGGGCCCAGGACGGGTTTGGCGCCGTCAAGTCTACCATTATTAAATGGATATGTCTGGTCATTGTTGGGGCCTATATTGCCAAGGGGAGGGTTCCTCCCTTCAGTTTACTGCTCTTTCTATTAGTACTGTTGGGGCTTCCTGGGCTTTTTTTAGCACCAGGCTTCTGTTGAACAAGTTTGTACAGCTGCTACTTGGTCTTCCGTTCATACCTTTTCCAAGTGTTTATAAGATTGATGTGCGGGCCTTAGTGGATGCTGTTTTTGGTTGCAAAAGTTCTACAAGCGGCAGGGGTTTCATTTGTGCACTGTTGCCTGTTGGGATCCCCACCCTTTTTGGACACTGCTATTGGATGTCCCAAGTGTAATGAATATTTCCTGAAGCAGGGTGTGAGACATACTTAGAATAATACCATTTTGTGATTACTCACCTGTAAAATCAGTATTATAAGTATGTCTCACACCCTGCTTCGCCCCACCCTGAGTTTTAGATTGGATCCTCTGTTTGGTGATACTGTTTTTCTCATAGATTTTATTTGCTCTTCCTGGTCCCCTTACTGCTTTCTTATACTGGGGAGTGTGTGGGAGGTCCCAGGTATTTATGGGCCGGGAGGGGCTTCTTTTTTTCTATTCATCTCTGCAGAAGTTCGCCCTCTACTGGACATAACCCAAGTGTAATGAATATTTCCGAAGCAGGGTGTGAGACATACTTATAATACACATTTTACAGGTGAGTAATCACAAAATGGTATTTTTAGATCCTGTCAAAATTGCCAGATGCTCCTACCCGACAACTGAAACGATCAGTTATGTATATGTTTTCCCCAGGATGTGGTTAATCTTAATCCCCTGATTTCCGGTTATTTGGAGTGCCTGAAAGGGGGAATGGATAGCACATTTTGTTTCATACAAATGCCAGATGGATCCGTTTTTACCTGCCCTCTGGGATCCCACTCACTTGCCCAGGTGGCAGATGATCAGCTAAGATGTAGACAGCTGGCAGTTCTAGATTAAGGTTTGCAGTAGAAGACACGTCTGATCTCATTCAAGCCATCTATACCATGCTAAAGATTCACCCCCAGCCCAACCTTGGTCTTTAAAGGATTCCTTATATCCGGGCTTTAAGGATTCTAAAATGCCTAGGCTTTTTTCAATGACTCTATTAAGTAGATGGTTTCAAGGGAGTGGAGGAACAAACAAGCCAGCTTCTTCTTCCCAAAATCTTCAAAACGCAGACATAGTGACATAGTGGCTTGGGCTAAGGCTCCCAGAGTGTATGCTTCCCTATCCCAAGTCTCAAAGTCTGACCTGTCCTTTGAAGACATGGACTTTGATTCACAAAGAGTTGAAAAAATACAATTCTGTGAGTGCTCACCTGTAGAATTGTTTTTACTATGCATGGCACGGCCTGCTTCAAGAAGTCCTTACGTATGGGTTATTCCACCACAAGGTGGCGCAGTGTACTGCAGAAGAGTTGTGGCTCCTCCCGGCACCATATAAAAACAAGATCACCAATAGACCTCCCCAGTGTTGACAAGCAGTTATACAAGAAGCCAGGAGATAATAAAGGTAAAAAAGGTAACAACCCCAACTAACTTGGAACAATCACCATAAAGAGGCAACCAAGAATAACGATAACAAGGGTGGGGTGAAGCAGGCAGTGCCATGCATAGTAAAAACAATTCTACAGGTGAGTACTCACAGAATTGTATATTCTTAGTATACAGTACGTCCTGCTCCAGATGATAATTCTTTACTTCTGGGTATTACTCCGCCAGATGGTGCTGGACTACAGAGACAGCGAAATTGGCTCCTCCTGGCCCCATAAATACCCGGGACCTCTCTACTCGCAGGTGAGCGGGGCTATTAGCCTGTGGCCCTGTAGGACTATTTCCACCCGTTCCATGTTATATTATATTATATATTATATTCTATGTGCCATACACTCCACTTCGATCTTCATGACATCTGGGTTATATCCTCTAGAGGGCGAACTTCTGCAGAGATGATATGCAAAAAAAAAAGAAAGCCCCTCCTGGTCCATATATACCTGGGACCTCCCACCAATTCCCCAGTTGTCTTCTCTGCAGGAAGGCGAGCAAGACAGAAGATGAAGACTTCTTTACTTACAGGTAAGCCAGGCTCGCACCCGGCCTTCTATTGTCCCTATTACTGCCAGGACCCTTCTAAATTGTCCCCCACTGAGCCTCCCAGCTTAGGCTGCGTGTCCTGGCAAGGGTAGGAGCACCCAGTGGGTGCATTGGGAGCCTTTGCGCTACCATGAGACCTCAAATTGGGGCAGGCGGTATATCCAGGTTGTGGTGATCCTGGTATGGGATGCCCCCAGTCCCTGCTAAATACGGCCTCATTACGGGACGGAGTTCCCCCTTTTCCCCTTCGGGTCCCTTACTCCCTCGGGGGGGGGGCTGGCGCATCCTAAGCTGGCGTCTTCTTGCCTTTTTATTAATTTAATTTAATGGCTTTGTGTGTGTGTTAGGTGTTTCACACTGGCTTGGTTGATGTGGCACATCTGGTAGTGATCCCTCGATGTATTGGGCAATATGGCTTCCTTCAGCCTGAGGGAAGTCACTCAGGCTGTGTGTCTGGGTGAGGGGGGGGGGTAGCCCCGCCCCCTCGTTGGCGCGAATTGTACAGGCCTCCCTCTGGCCAGATCCGCGCTGCAGGGAGGGGGGCCTTCTTCCTGGGTCTGGTTTCCTTCTGGTTGGGGGCCAACTTGGAGATCTCCTGCGCTGCCGTGCTGCTCTTGGGGGTCAGGTAGGGGCCTGATGGCCTGTTTTCTTTGTCTGTTGGGGGTCACTCTCTGGTGGGGTGGACCCCTGATGGTGTATACTTTTATCATTTATTGCTGCATACCTGTATATTTATTTGTACATAGTATGTGTGGTATGCTTGTGATTTTATTAATGCAGATGCCTTAATGGTAATTATATGTCAATTGTGTGTTGCAGATTGCTTCATATTGTGCATATTAAAGGGGTTCCTCCTGGTCCTGGGGTCCCTAGGGTAAAATTGCTCTCCTCTAAATCCTCCCACCGGGACTTTTTAAGGGGCATCCCTGGTTGCTTAAGCGTAATTCCCTTCGGTCTTGCGACTGACCACTAAAAAATCACCATATGGAGGCTCCGCAGGATACTGGGCTAGGGCTCACCCATGTGTGCTGCGGTTTTGTCGCATATGCTGGAGGTGTTGGATATTGATCCCCCGGAGGCGCCTCCCTTAAAGAAGGGGGAATTTTTGGGGGTCCGTAAGCCCCGTCGCAGGAGTAATTCCCTACGCAGGATCATTTTGATGCTCTGATCCAGAAAGAGTGGGAGAGGCCCTGTCGGCTGCCGGGGGCTCCCCAGGGATGGGACAAGAAGTATCCCTTCCTGGTGGAGGCGGTCAAGCGATGGTCCTCTCCCCCTGAGATTGATGCGCCTGTCTTGGGCTTGACCAATTCTTCTGTGTTAAACACCCCTGACGCTACCTCCCTTAAGGATGGGGAGGATAGGCGCCTGGATCAGATGGCCTGTCATGCTTTTGCCTGTGTGGGATCGGCCCTGCGGACGGCTTGTTCATCTGCTCTAGTGTCGCTTGCTGCCAGGTCTCTTATTAGGGACTGGCTTAATGACGGTCAGGTGGATCCAGCTAGCGCTGAGTTCGCTAGAGGTATGAACTATTCATGGATTTTGTGTTGTCTGCTATGGAGGATTCTATTGTCATGTGTAGCAGGCTCTATTGGTGGCCATGCGCAGGTTAGTCTGGCTGCGTCAGTGGACAGCGGATTTTGGGGCTAAGAAGTCCCTTACAGCTCTTCCCTTCATGGGTGCGCGGCTGTTTGGTGATAAATTGGATGCTGTTGCTAAGGGAGGTAAGTTACCTCAGCGGAAGAAACAGCGCCGTCCCTTTCGGAGGGGCGGTTCTTTCACCCCGTCCTTTCGTGGAGCCAGAGCAACTAGGGGCCTGCCCGTCTCTGGTGTCAGGGGCTCGTCCTGGAACAGGGGCAGAGGTCGGGCGCGCCTGACTGCTACCTGGGGTTCCAAGCCTAAGCCCGCCGGTAAGCTGGCTCAGCAATGAATGGGCAATGGGCCCGGGAGATCACAGACAATTGGATCCTGGAAGTGGTTTCGTCCGGGTACAAACTGGAGTTCGAGTACTGGCCGCCTCCAAGGTTCTTAAGGTCTCGGGTGCCCTCGGACCCTCAGGCTGCACAGGGGCTCCTGTTAGCAGTAAGAAACCTTCTGGACAGGGGAGTTATTTGCCCGGTGCCTCAGTCGCAGAGGCAGGGGTTACTACTCCAACCTTTTCACGGTACCCAAAAAGGAGGGTTCGGTGAGACCCATTCTAGATCTCAAGGGTCTGAACAGGTTTATCAGAGCCAAAAAGTTCCGCATGGAGACTCTGCGCTCCACTATCAATTCCCCAGGGGGATTTCATGATGTCCATAGACATCAAGGATGCGTATTTGCATATTCCCATTTTTCCGCATCAGAGATTCCTCCGGTTTGTGGTGGAGGATCAACATTTTCAGTTTGTAGCTCTTCCCTTCGGGTTGACCTCGGCACCGCGGGTCTTCACCAAGGTCTTGGCGGGAATAATGGCCTTGCTCAGAGCTCAGGGCATTCGCATTGTGCCTTATCTGGACGACCTGTTGATCTAAGCTTCTTCCCTCAGTCAGGCGGAGCTGGACACCCACCAGGTGGTGTTGACTCTGGAGAAGTTCGGGTGGGTGATCAACCGCCCCAAGTCCTCTCTCTCTCCATCAAGAGTGATTTCATTTCTGGGCATGAAGCTGGATACCGTTCAGGCCAGAGTGTTTCTGCCCCAGACCAAGGTGCAGGGGATTCAGGATCTGATCCGTCTTCTTCAGGCCAGACCTTGTCCCTCTATCCGACAGGGGATGAAACTGGTGGGCCTGATGGTGTCCTCCTTCGAGGCGGTACCGTTTGCACAGTTTCACATGAGATCTCTTCAACTTCACCTATTGACGCATTGGGACAGGTGTCCGCAGTCATTGGATCAACCTTTCAGGATGTCTCCCAGGGTTCGGCAGTCCCTTCGGTGGTGGCTGGAGTTGAGCAACCTGTTGAAGGGCAGGTCCTTTCTGGTCCCTTGTTGGGAGACGGTTACCACGGATGCCAGCCTGTCGGGCTGGGGAGGTTTTTGGAAAAGTCATCAGTTCAGCGGGCTGTGGAGCCCTCAGGAGGCTCACAACCCCATCAATGTCTTGGAGCTCAGGGCCATCCGACTTGTTCTGCAACGGCTGACGTCGCAGTTACGGGGTCTGCCGGTTCAGGTTCGGTCAGACAATCGAGCGGCGGTGGCCTACCTCAATCACCAAGGAGGGACTCGCAGCAGGGGTGCCCTCAAGGAAGTCTCTCTGATTCTGCACTGGGCGGAAAACATTGTTCCTTGCATTTCGGCAGTTTACATTCCGGGAGTGGAAAACACGGAGGCGGATTCCCTGAGCAAGGGATCCTCTCGCCAAGGAGAGTGGTCTCTCCACCCCGAGGTTTTTCTGGATCTTTGCTGCAGGTGGGGGACACCAGAGGTGGATCTCTTTGCCTCGAGGCACAATCACAAACTTCCGGCCTTTGTGGCTCTTACCCAGGATCCTCTAGCATTGGCAGTGGATGCCTTGTCCCTTGCATGGAAGGATCTGGGGTTTCTGTACCTGTTTCTGCCCGTCGCCATGCTGGGCAAGGTAGTTCGCAAATTGATTCTGGAAGGGGCACCAGCAATTCTGGTGGCTCCAAGGTGGCCAAGAAGGGTTTGGTACGCAGACGTGGTAAGGCTGGCGGTAGATCAGTACCGGCTTCCCGTGTTGCCGGATCTTTTGTCTCAGGGTCAACTTCTTTACCCCAATTTACAAACGCTGCCTTTGACGGCTTGGCTGCTGAGACCTTCATTCTGAAGGAGGAAGGTTTGTCTGAGGCGGTTGTCCAGACCTTGATCAGAGCTAGGAAACGGTCCTCTTCTGGCATTTACTATAGGACTTGGAGGTCCTACATTGATTGGTGTGAGGCTAGGGCCTTGCCTTGTAGGGTGTTTTCTATTCCTAGGATTCTGGAGTTTCTTCAGCATAATCTGGATCTTGGTTTCCAGCTTAGTACCTTGAAAGGACATGTTTTGGCTCTGTCGGTTTTTTTCCAGAAGTCTTTTCCTTTGCACCCGCTGGTTAAGACTTTTTTCCAAGGAGTCGCACATGTGCGGCCTCCTAGGCTCCTCCCGCTTTATCGCCTTCCCCTCCCCGCTTGATCCGTACCCCGAGTGACATTGGTGCCAGCGGGGAGTCGCAGTCGGACGTTTGTGCCAGGTTGGCCAGCATTGAGAAGTTTATTGTTAGCACTGTGGGCAAGAAGGCCCAAGCTAAAAAGAGACATTTGTCGTCGGCCCAGCCTGTGTGGGACGTGGATGACGATTCTATGGATTTGTCAGATTTTTCCCCTTTAGAGGAGGGGGAAGTGTTTGAGGAGACAGAGTCTGATTTTGTACAGTCTGGTTATGCTTTTGGGGGGCAGGCGCCTGGGGATGCCGTAGATACGGCTGCGGTTTTGTCGCATATGCTGGAGGTGTTGGATATTGATCCCCCGGAGGCGCCTCCCTTAAAGAAGGGGGAATTTTTGTGGGTCCGTAAGCCCCGTCGCAGGAGTAATTCCCTACGCAGGATCATTTTGATGCTCTGATCCAGAAAGAGTGGGAGAGGCCCTGTCGGCTGCCGGAGGCTCCCCAGGGATGGGACAAGAAGTATCCCTTCCCGGTGGAGGCGCTCAAGCGATGGTCCTCTCCCCCTGAGATCGATGCGCCTGTCTTGGGCTTGACCAATTCTTCTGTGTTAAACACCCCTGACGCTACCTCCCTTAAGGATGGGGAGGATAGGCGCCTGGATCAGATGGCCTGTCATGCTTTTGCCTGTGTGGGATCGGCCCTGCGGACGGCTTGTTCATCTGCTCTAGTGTCGCTTGCTGCCAGGTCTCTTATTAGGGACTGGCTTAATGACGGTCAGGTGGATCCAGCTAGCGCTGAGTTCGCTAGAGGTGTGAACTATTCATGGATTTTGTGTTGTCTGCTATGGAGGATTCTATTGTCATGTGTAGCAGGACTTCGGCTCTATTGGTGGCCATGCGCAGGTTAGTCTGGCTGCGTCAGTGGACAGCGGATTTTGGGGCTAAGAAGTCCCTTACAGCTCTTCCCTTCATGGGTGCGCGGCTGTTTGGTGATAAATTGGATGCTGTTGCTAAGGGAGGTAAGTTACCTCAGCGGAAGAAACAGCGCCGTCCATTTCGGAGGGGCGGTTCTTTCACCCCGTCCTTTCGTGGAGCCAGAGCAACTAGGGGCCTGCCCGTCTCTGGTGTCAGGGGCTCGTCCGGGAACAGGGGCAGAGGTCGGGCGCGCCTGACTGCTACCTGGGGTTCCAAGCCTAAGCCCGCCGGTAAGCTGGCTCAGCAATGAATGGGCAATGGGCCCGGGAGATCACAGACAATTGGATCCTGGAAGTGGTTTCGTCTGGGTACAAACTGGAGTTCGAGTACTGGCCGCCTCCAAGGTTCTTAAGGTCTCGGGTGCCTCGGACCCTCAGGCTGCACAGGGGCTCCTGTTAGCAGTAAGAAACCTTATGGACAGGGGAGTTATTTGCCCGGTGCCTCAGTCGCAGAGAGGCAGGGGTTACTACTCCAACCTTTTCACGGTACCCAAAAAGGAGGGTTCGGTGAGACCCATTCTAGATCTCAAGGGTCTGAACAGGTTTATCAGAGCCAAAAAGTTCCGCATGGAGACTCTGCGCTCCGCTATCAATTCCCCAGGGGGATTTCATGATGTCCATAGACATCAAGGATGCGTATTTGCATATTCCCATTTTTCCGCATCAGAGATTCCTCCGGTTTGTGGTGGAGGATCAACATTTTCAGTTTGTAGCTCTTCCCTTCGGGTTGACCTCGGCACCGCGGGTCTTCACCAAGGTCTTGGCGGGAATAATGGCCTTGCTCATAGCTCAGGGCATTCGCATTGTGCCTTATCTGGACGACCTGTTGATCTAAGCTTCTTCCCTCAGTCAGGCGGAGCTGGACACCCACCAGGTGGTGTTGACGGGTGGGTGATCAACCGCCCCAAGTCCTCTCTCTCTCCATCAAGAGTGATTTCATTTCTGGGCATGAAGCTGGATACCGTTCAGGCCAGAGTGTTTCTGCCCCAGACCAAGGTGCAGGGGATTCAGGATCTGATCCGTCTTCTTCAGGCCAGACCTTGTCCCTCTATCCGACAGGGGATGAAACTGGTGGGCCTGATGGTGTCCTCCTTCGAGGCGGTACCGTTTGCACAGTTTCACATGAGATCTCTTCAACTTCACCTATTGACGCATTGGGACAGGTGTCCGCAGTCATTGGATCAACCTTTCAGGATGTCTCCCAGGGTTCGGCAGTCCCTTCGGTGGTGGCTGGAGTTGAGCAACCTGTTGAAGGGCAGGTCCTTTCTGGTCCCTTGTTGGGAGACGGTTACCACGGATGCCAGCCTGTCGGGCTGGGGAGGTTTTTGGAAAAGTCATCAGTTCAGCGGGCTGTGGAGCCCTCAGGAGGCTCACAACCCCATCAATGTCTTGGAGCTCAGGGCCATCCGACTTGTTCTGCAACGGCTGACGTCGCAGTTACGGGGTCTGCCGGTTCAGGTTCGGTCAGACAATCGAGCGGCGGTGGCCTACCTCAATCACCAAGGAGGGACTCGCAGCAGGGGTGCCCTCAAGGAAGTCTCTCTGATTCTGCACTGGGCGGAAAACATTGTTCCTTGCATTTCGGCAGTTTACATTCCAGGAGTGGAAAACACAGAGGCGGATTCCCTGAGCAAGGGATCCTCTCGCCAAGGAGAGTGGTCTCTCCACCCCGAGGTTTTTCTGGATCTTTGCTGCAGGTGGGGGACACCAGAGGTGGATCTCTTTGCCTCGAGGCACAATCACAAACTTCCGGCCTTTGTGGCTCTTACCCAGGATCCTCTAGCATTGGCAGTGGATGCCTTGTCCCTTGCCTGGAAGGATCTGGGGTTTCTGTACCTGTTTCTGCCCGTCGCCATGCTGGGCAAGGTAGTTCGCAAATTGATTCTGGAAGGGGCACCAGCAATTCTGGTGGCTCCAAGGTGGCCAAGAAGGGTTTGGTACGCAGACGTGGTAAGGCTGGCGGTAGATCAGTACCGGCTTCCCGTGTTGCCGGATCTTTTGTCTCAGGGTCAACTTCTTTACCCCAATTTACAAACGCTGCCTTTGACGGCTTGGCTGCTGAGACCTTCATTCTGAAGGAGGAAGGTTTGTCTGAGGCCATTGTCCAGACCTTGATCAGAGCTAGGAAACGGTCCTCTTCTGGCATTTACTATAGGACTTGGAGGTCCTACATTGATTGGTGTGAGGCTAGGGCCTTGCCTTGTAGGGTGTTTTCTATTCCTAGGATTCTGGAGTTTCTTCAGCATAATCTGGATCTTGGTTTCCAGCTTAGTACCTTGAAAGGACAGGTTTTGGCTCTGTCGGTTTTTTTCCAGAAGTCTTTTGCTTTGCACCCGCTGGTTAAGACTTTTTTCCAAGGAGTCGCACATGTGCGGCCTCCTAGGAAGGCGGTGGTTCCTGTTTGGGATTTGAATTTGGTTCTGTCGGCTCTACAAGGTCCGCCTTTTGAGCCATTACAGGATACTGCTCTTTCTATTCTCACTCAGAAGGTTGCCTTTTTGGTGGCTATTACCTCTGTTCGGCGTGTCTCTGAGTTGGCGGCTCTGTTGATTCAGGCCCCTTATTTTGAGAGGCATCAGGATAAGGTGTTTTTTTTGCTTTAAGCCAGATTTTCTTCCTAAGGTGGTTTCTGCTTTCCACCTCAATCAGGATATTGTTCTCCCTTCTTTGTGTCCTAAGCCTAACAATGACAAGAAGAGGGTTCTGCACAATTTGGATGTTGTTCGCTGTATTAAGTACTACTTGGTGACTACTTCTTCTTTCCGCAAGACAGATGACTTTTTCGTGGTGCCCTGCGGGCCCAGGAAAGGTTTGGCGCCCGCCAAGTCTACCATTAGCAAATGGATTAGTCAGGCCATTGTTGGGGCCTATTCTGCTAAGGGGGGGACTCCCCCTTTTTAGGGTCACTGCGCACAAGTTTGTAAGGCTGCTACTTGGTCTTCCGTTCATACTTTTTCCAAGTTTTACAGGGTTGATGTGCGGGCCTCAGCGGATGCTGTTCTTGGCCGCAAGGTTCTGCAAGCTGCAGTGGTTTGAGTTGGTACATTCTCTTACTGTTTTCTGGTTCCCACCCATGACGGACACTGCTATTGGATGTCCCAGATGTCATGAAGATCGAAGGGGAGTGTATGGCACACTCATAATACCCGTTTTAAAGGTGAGTACTCACAAAACGGTATTTTTGCCTCCCAGCCTTGGCTGCGCTGGTTCGGGTGAGGGTAGGCAGCACCGCTGTCAGGTGCTTAGGAGCGCTGCTCCACCACAATCCCCCACCAAAGGGTAGGCGGTATAGGCACATGGTGAGCCTGCATGGGATGCCCCTCGCCCCTGTCTGTTGGTGGGTCCCATAGTGGTGGCCGCTACCCTCCCTCGCTCTCCCTTGTAGTTCTCGGGGGGGGGGGGGGGGGGGGGGGTTGCGTGTAGGCTTGCCATTTTCACTTGTATTATGCCTTTTCCCTGTCACCGCAATGAATTGGCTGCATGGTTGCCTTTTGTATCTGCCGCCGTCTCGCGCGCGCACGTGCGTGCTTGTGTGCCGTTCCGCGGTTGGTGGCGACATTTCCCCAGGCGCTGCTGCACCATCATTGGCTCCTGTTGTCAGGTGTGCGGCTTTGCGCTCTTCGGGGGGGGGCCCTGCGGATGCCACGTTCCGCATCACTGTCTCTGCGGCCCGCCCCTCGAGGTCTGCTCGGCGCCATTTTGCTTCCTCGTGCTGGCTGGCGTCTACCTACCGTGATCCGTGAGTGCCCCCCAGCTGCTGTTCATGTATTTTATATAAATATTGGCATTGTCACTTACGAGGTCTTTACCTTGTGTCTTGCAGGAGGGTCAGATTATATTGGTTTCTCCCGGTCCTGCCCCCTCTTTTAGTTTTACTAAACTTATTGAGGCCTAGTTTGCTAAATCCTTCCACTTCCCTAGCGGGCTTTTGGGGCATCCCGGTTTGCTTTACAGCGTGAATCCCTATCGGCCGATTGTGCCGCTATAATCACCATATGGAGGCGTCCCAGGATAATGTGCTCGGGGTTCCTTCGGGACAAGCCCGGCTGTGTGTGGTGTGTAGGGTGTCCCCTGCAAGTGATGACAATGTGCGGGTTTGTGTACCTTGTGCCCAGCAGGTGCTTGCGTTGCAGCCTGGTTTACCTGCGGCTGGGCCTGCGCCCCGTATGGCCTCACCTACCCCCCCATGCTTACATTTGACTCCCAGTGAGGTGTGCACCAGTGGGGAGTCTCAGCCTGATGTGTCTTCTAGACTGGCTGGTGTGGAGAAGCTGCTCGCTAATACCTTGGCGCGCAAGGCCTCGGCTAAGAGGCGGCATTTTGCGCCCGGTGTCACTCTTTTCCCTATGGAGGTTGAGGAGTTCATGGACTTGGCAACAACAAGGAGATATCCGCGCTCTGGTCAAGTAGGGTGCCTGATCCGGGGCAGTCCGAAGCCCCACAAATAGCAGCAGAAAAAATAGGTGGTGGATCCGCACTTCTTTAAAATCGTATCTTTATTATGTAAAAGTTAAAATCATCTCCATCCAAAAATGGTGCAAATAGCAGCAAGAAATAAAATCCAATACAGACTCGGGCACAATGAAGTGTGTGGTCCTCTGACGCGTTTTGGGTCTTTAGAGGCCATTAGTCATAGATAGAGGGACCACAACACCACACACAATTTATAAGAAGTAAAAGCAAACTTACCCCATACACATACCTCCCAACTTTTGAAAGCTGTAAAGAGGGACACAAGAAGCCACGCCCAGCCATGCCCCCAGCCACACCCTCAGCCACGCCTCATCCATGAAACACCACCTAGGAATTAAATAGGGCATCCCTCATTGCAGCCAGTGAGGGACATCCCTCAGTACAACCAGTTAGGGGCAACACAGACACACGCAGACAGGCACAAACACACACACATAGATGGCCATACACGTGCACGGCTAGAGGTGAACGGGGATGGAGCTGCAACACAGAGACACAGCGAGGGCTCTGGGAGAAGGTGAGTGTTCCAGGGGGTTTTACACAGCAGAGCGTTCCAATTTGGGAGAGCAGCAGTGTGAGCACAGACAGACAGACACAAACACACACACATAGACACACAGACAGACACAAACACACACAGACACACACACATAGACACACAAACACACACATAGACACACAGACAGACACAAACACACACAGACACACACAGACACAAACACACACTCACCAGCTCAACAACTTCCCTCCTCTGCAATCTCCCCGGAGGCTCCTTCTTGTAGCTCCGCCCACCTCCAGCTTAGCTGCAGCAATAGGAGCCACGCCCCCACCCAGTGAACCACCAATCAAATTAAAGAAGTGGAAAAAAAACTGCCTCTCATACTCCCGGCCTCTCAGTCGCCCGCTGCCGCCGGTACAGAGTGTTCAGCTGAGCGCTTATACTCGGGGCCGGCGGCGGGGGGAGGCGTCAACCCTCCGGGCGATGGCGCACGACAACTGCATGCGCCGGGGGACGCGGGACCATAGCTGAAGAATCGGGGCAGTCCCGGAAAAATCGGGACAGTTGGGGGGTATGCCCATACAGCAGCGCAGCTCACAGCAGCGGGGAGCCCCGGGTGTCCAGGAAGCCATGACGTCAGCAGCAGAGGAGGGCGCATCGACCAATCACAAGCGGCACCCGCGGGCCAATCAGAGGGAAGAACCCTCTCACATGACACCGCAGGGCCAGCCAATGAAAGGGCAAGTCACACGTCTAGCTGCGACATCAGGGAAATAACGTTGCCTAGAAACAAGTACACAACCAGAGGCTGGTTAGAACGTACTAAAAGCAGGCAGGGACTGAGCCACGGGAGTTTCAACAGGGCACCCGGGGGAAACCACGCAGCGTAGTGCAACTGTGCTGGGTTAGCTCAGTGATTATAGATTGAAATTAAGATTAAGATCTCACATAACATTTGGTTATTAAACATATTAGAAATATTTAAAATATAAACATGCATAATAAAGGATCTATCATACGTTGAAAATGTAAAACATCTGTAGGTAAAGGGGAATAGTACATTATGCATGGAAAAAGTCACCCAATCAAATTTTATAAATATATATACACCTATACATAGGTTAAGCGATATGGTTTGACACAATTCAATATTCAATGGGGTTCAAATACGTGTCAAGAGATATGATAAATACACAGTACATGTATTATATATATATATATATATATATATATATATATATATATATATATATATATATATATATATATATTACATATATTATATATTAGAAGCAATTTCATAATTCAATTGTTGAGACCTATGTGATTGTATATAAGGTGCCTATCTAACATAGATTATCTATCAGTGATTAGTTAAACATCCCATCTATGGCTCATGCCCTGAGGAAACCTGGTTGCCAGAGTGAAAATCCAGTATGCCTCTCTGGCTAGCAGATTCCTATGCAGATCACCCCCTCTTGGACCCAAGGAAACCCTCTCAATAGCACTAATTTTAAAGCTGGCCCTTTGGTCCTGATGACATGTATTATGGTGATGTGCCACGTTGGAGTTCCTGGAATTATCCATCCTGTGGATACCAGACAGGTGTTCTGCCAGGCGGAGATGAGTAAGTAAGTAATGAGATAAATTACTGAACATGAATTACAGTTCAAAATCGTTTTAATAGTGTACCTCATACCAGTGACAGTAGAAGTAAAATGTTTGCCCTTGTCCACCTTGTTGCACATACCGCAACGATTACCACCACACGGAAAGCAGCCCGTGGTAGATAGCCATGTCGATTTTTGTACATTATGTGATTGAAATAAACTGGGAGACAATACATTACCCAAGCTGGGTGATCACCGACTAACGATCTGTATCCCTTGATCAATAATGGTTTGTAGTAGAGGGTCTGCCCTTAACATGGGGAGATTTTTTCTAATGATACCAGCCACCTGTTGGAATTCTGTGGTATAAGGTGTACTAAACACTCCCTCCTTTGTTGTGTCAGTTGTGTATCGGTTGTTTTGTAAGACAACATGGATGCCCGATCCTTATGACGAGCAATGGTTTCAGCTCTGGTGAGCATCCAGGGGGATGCCCCTAGCTCTTAGTCTAGATTGAATGGAAGACACTTCTTCCTCAAATGACTCCACCCTGGTACAATCCCTTCTACTTCTTATCATCTCCCCCACAGGTATGGATCTAATAGTGTGTGGGGGATGGCAGCTTGTGGCTTGCAGAATACTGTTGCCTGCAGTGGGCTTCCGAAAGGTGCATGTATACAGGGTGTTGTTTTGCATATTAATAAGGATTTTCAAATCTAAAAATTCGACCATCGATGAGCTTGATTGTGCTGTGAAACGCAAATTTAAATAGTTCATGTTGCAATATTCTATAAATTGATCCAAATCCGTGGTACTACCAATCCAGATTAGGATCAAATTGTCTATATAGCGATAGAAAAGGGCTATATTTGATCTCCAGGGATTGATACACCCATAGATGTTGTGATGCTCCCACCATCCCATATACAAATTTGCCATAGAGGGGGAGAAGGGAGCACCCATGGAAGCACCACATTGTTGTATATAGAATGATGAATCAAACATGAAGTAGATGTGAGTGAGAAGAAACTCTGTAACCATGATGTCCTCACTGTATTCAGCATAGTGGCATAGATGAAATTGAAGGGCTTGAATGGCCAGTTCATGCGGGATGCTAGAATACAATGAGGCCACATCCATGGTACAGATAATGGACCCTATTGTTAAGTTGTGTGTGGACAAAATATTAATGAGGTGACCGGAATCACGTAGAAAACTCGGGAGGCGGAGAACCAGGGGTTGTAACATGGAGTCAAGCCACTATCCAAGTGGCTCATTTAACCCACCAATTCCTGCTACTATAGGCCTTCCCTTAGGGGGATTTTCGTTCCTATGGATCTTAGGCAAGTGATGGAAAAGGGGGATAACTGGATCCCTGACTTTCAAGTGGTCAGCTTTCTTTTGTGTAAGGACACCTAGAGCGACACCTTCATCTACCAACTTGTACAATTTCATTAGAAAAATCCCAGTGGGGTCCCCTTTTAGCTCTTTGTATGTTACGGTGTCACTGAGTTGGCGTAATGCCTCATCCTTGTAGGCTATTTTATCCAGAATGACCACCTTCCCACCCTTGTCCGCCTGTATAATCACTATTTGCGTGTTCTTTCTAAGCTGTTGTAGGGCCCTAGACTCCTCCTGGGATATATTTTTCACCTGTTTAAAGTTTGTATGGGACTGCAAATCCCATAAATAGCGCTCAACCGCCTCCTGAAATAATCCCAGCACATCCCCCCGCGACTACTGGGTAAAAGTCAGGATTACTGATACGGGATGCCCCTGGAGGATGTGTAGGAGTAAAAGCTGACTTCTGACCTAGTTCAAACTGCAATTTCTCTATGTCGGTGATTTTACAAAACTCTTTAAAGTCGACGCCCTTCAAACTATCCAACCCATTCTCTGGGTTGGTAGGAGGGTCAGTCGGCTGTAAAGAGGAATCACTACTCTGATTAGAAAAATGTCTCTTGAGGGTAAGAGATCTGACCATTTTATTAAACATCTAAGATTGTTTTAAATAAATCAAAATGATTATCAGGCACAAAAGTTAGACCTTTGGAGAGCATCGATGTCTCGGCGGGAGTAAGCTTATGTTTAGAGAGGTTAAGGACATTAACAGAAGTTAAGTCCTGCCCCTGAGTGTGTTGTTTCTGGTGGGACCGCCGGTTTCTACGGCCTGCCCTCCTAGTGGATTTCTTCCCCTGAACCGTGTTATCATGGGGGTGTATGGCATCTGCCCGCCGTCCCCTAAAAAACGTTGATCTTCATTCTTGGTGCCTCGTGCGTCCCGATACTGGGGAGGACGGTCCCTCCTAGGTCTCCTGGGATGATATTCCATTGATGGATCTGAATGATTCATGCCTGAAGTAGAATCGTCAGTGCCAGAGTCCGTGGTTAGAAATGTGACTGTCTTTGGTCTACTGGTTTTCTTAAGAATGGATCTAGTAGACCTTTTAGAATGGTAAAAATTATTCCAGTCATATACTCTCCCCGCTAGAGAGTCCTCTGAATCTCTTTGATTTACGCCGTTTGGAGACTATCACGTTACTCTCCAATTTTTCGTGGGTGGTAAGCATCTTCCGGTATAGGTCATTAAACTCCAGTAAAGATTTGTTAGCCTCTAAATCCACAGTGGATTTCTCCAGGGAAACTTGGAGCTCGTCCAGTGTTTGCCCTTGATACTCCACCAATATGCTCATCAGTGATGATCATGGAAGCTTCCGTTAGAACCTTGTTCCAACGATCTTTAAAGGAATCAGGGAGCTCAAACGTGGGAAACCTTTTATACGTAGTCCCCTGGGAATCATCTTAGCTATATATTTCGAAATTGTGGACATATCACACCAGATCCGGGTCTCCTTACTTAGGAGTTCACCATGCAGCTTAAAGAGTGAATGTAAATCCACCTGTGATTCCACGGATTTGGTGGGTTTTGTAGAAAAAGTGTCCAGCTGGGCTAAACGTTTCCTCTTATCAGTAAACATCAGATCCATATCTGGAAGAAAGCCCGGGTCTGGTTCAGCTGTTGCTGAGGTGGAAGTGGCCATATTTGATAGGTCACTAGGAGATGTCACGATGCCAGGTGCTGGAAATCAGGACAAATGCAGAAGCAGGCAACAACAAGGAGATATCCGCACTCTGGTCCAGTAGGGTGCACGATCCGGGGCAGTCCGAAGCCCCACAAATAGCAGCAGAAAAATTAGGTGGTGGATCCGCACTTCCTGTATTGGATTTTATTTCTTGCTGCTGCTGCTATTTGCACCATTTTTGGATGGAGATGATTTTAACTTTTACATAATAAAGATACGATTTTAAGGAAGTGCTGAGTTCATGGACTTGTCTGGTTATATTCCCCTGAAAGAAGGGGAATTGTTCTCTGACTCAGAATCATCTGATGAGCAGCCTAAGGGGTTCGGCTGGGTGATCAACCATCCCAAATCTTCCCTGTCTCCCTCCCTGGTGCCGCCATTTCTGGGAATGAATCTGGATACGGTTCAGGCAAGGATCTTCCTTCCTCAGCAGAAGGTGGACAGTCTGCTAGCGCGAGTTCATTTCCTCTTATCTTGCCCTCATCCCTCCATCAGGCAGGGAATGCAGCTGGTGGGCCTGATGGTGTCGTGCTTCGAGGCAGTTCCTTATGCTCAGTTTCACATGAGGCCTCTTCAACTCCACCTCTTCTCAGTGTGGGACAAGGTTCATGCGTCCCTGGATCAGGCTTTTGCTCTGTCTCCCCTAGTCAGGCGGTCCCTCTCGTGGTGGCTGGACTCCAGGAACCTGCTGGCGGGCAGATCCTTTCTGGCCCCCTGCTGGGAGACAGTCACCACGGATGCCAGTCTGACAGGTTTTGGGGGCTCCTGGAGGTCCCTACAGTTCCAGGGGCAGTGGGGCTCTCAGGAGGCCCACACCCCTATCAACATTCTGGAGCTGAGGGCGATCAGGTTGGTGCTGGCTCACTTGACCCCACACCTTTGGGGTCTCCCTGTTCAGGTTGGCTCAGACAACCAGAGGGCGGTTGCCTACATCAATCACCAAGGAGCGACCCGGAGCAAGGGGGCCCTCAAGGAAGCATCCCTGATTCTGTCCTGGGCGGAGGACAATGTTCCTTGCATCTCGGCTGTGTACATCCCGGGGGTGGAGAATCGGCTGGCAGACTCTCTGAGCAGGGGGACCTCTCGTCTGAGAGAATGGTCCCTCAGCGACAGGGTGTTTCACTCTCTGTGTCTCTCTGTGTCACTGTTGGGGTCAGCCAGATATGGATCTGTTTGCGTCTCGTCACAAGCTTCCAGCCTTTGTCTCCCTGTCCCAGGATCCTCTGGCTTTGGCCACAGACGCTCTAGCAATGTCGTGGTGGGACTTTCAGCTTCTGTATGTCTTTCCTCCATTCCCCCTGTTGGGCAGGGTTCTGCGCAAGATTGCTCAGGAGGGGGTGCCAGCAATTCTGGTGGCCCCCCCGGTGGCCAGGAAGAGTGTGGTTCGCAGATATTGTGCTGTTGCAATAGATCAGTACGATCTGCCCAGGGTTCCGGACTTGCTCACTCAGGGGCCGCTACTCCATCCCAATTTACAAATGCTGGCTTTGACGGCCTGGCTGCTGAAACCTCCATCCTGATGGAGAAAGGGTTGCCTGCTTCTGTCGTTGACACTATGATCAGGGCTAGGAAAAAGTCCTCTTTTTCCATCTACTATAGGACTTGGCGCACTTACATTGACTGGTGTGAGTCTAGGTCTCTTCCTTGTCGTGTGTTCTCTATTCTCAGGATTCTTGAGTTTCTCCAGCATGGGTTGGAGCTGGGGCTTCAACTCAGTACTCTGAAGGGTCATGTCTCTGCCCTGGCTGTTTTCTTCCAGAGATCCTTTGCTATGCATCCTCTGGTCAAAACCTTCTTTCAGGGTGTTACCCATGTGTGTCCCCCAAGTAAGCCTATGTTACCTGTCTGGGACTTGAACTTGGTCCTTTCTGCCTTGCAGGGGGCTCCCTTTGAACCTGTACAGGAGGCTGCCTTGGCCATCCTTACTCTCAAGGTTGTTTTCTTGGTGGCGATCACTTCTGTTAGGCCTGTTTCTGAGTTGGCGGCACTTTCCATCCAGCCCCCTTACATTGAGAGAAACCAGGACAAGGTGGTGTTTCGCTTCAAACCAGATTTTCTGCCCAAGGTTGTGTCTGCCTTTCATCTTAATCAGGACATTGTTCTGCCTTCCTTGTGTCCTAATCCTAGTAACCCTAAAGAGAGGGTTTTGCATTCTTTGGATGTGGTCAGGAATGTGAAGCTCTATCTGGTGGCCACTGCTCCTTTCAGAAAGACTGATGCTCTTTTCGTGGTCCCTTCTGGTCCTAGAAAGGGTTTGGCTCCTGCTAAATCTACTAACAGCAAATGGATCCGTCAGGCTGTGATTCAGGCCTACTATTCAGAGGCCTACTCTGCTAAGGGAAGAAATCCTCCCTTCCATCTTACTGCTTATTGCACTCGTGATATTGGTGCCTCTTGGGCTTTTCAGCACCAGGCTTCTGTTGAACAAGTTTGCAAGGCCGCTACTTGGTCTTCTGTTCATACCTTTTCTAAGCTTTACAAGGTTGATGTTAGGGCCTCAGCTGATGCTGCTTTGGCCGCAAAGTTCTGCAGACGGCAGTGGTCTAAACTGCGCGTTGTTGCCTTTTGGGGATCCCACCCTACTTTACGGACACTGCTGTTGGATGTCCCAGAAGTAAAGAATTATCATCTGGAGCAGGACGTACTGTATACTAAGAATAATACAATTCTGTGATTACTCACCTGTAGAATTGTTATTATGAGTATACAGTACGTCCTGCTCCACCCCACCCTTTGTTTTCATTATTCTTGGATCGCCTGTATGGTGATTGTTATCATTGTTGGTTTGCATTAGTGGTTGATTTTGTTTTCATTCTCCCAGCTTCTTGTTTACCAGGAGAATGAATTTATTTTGGCCAGGAGGAGCCAATTTCGCTGTCTCTGCAGTCCAGCACCATCTGGCGGAGTAATACCCAGAAGTAAAGAATTATCATCTGGAGCAGGATGTACTGTATACTCATAATAACAATTCTACAGGTGAGTAATCACAGAATTGTATTTTTTCCTATTGCATGGCACGGCCTGCTTCAAGAAGTTCTTACATATGGGACATCCAATAGCAGTGTGTGTAAGGTAGGGTGGGATCCCCAAAAAGAAGCAGGAGGCAGTTCAAACCACAACCGCTACCTTGCAGCCAAAAGCAGCATCAGCTGAGGCCTTTACATCAACCTTGTAAAACTTGAAAAAGGTATGAACAGAAAACCAAGTCGCGGCCTTGCAAACTTGTTCAACAGAAGCTTGGTGCTGAAAAGCCCAAGAAGCACCAAAAGCACGAGTGGAATGAGCAGTAATCCGGAAAGGAGGAACCTTCCCTTTAGCAGAATAGGCCTGAACCACCGCCTGGCGAATCCACTTGCTGATAGTAGATTTAGCCCTTCCTAGGTCCCACAGGAAGAACAAAAAGAGTATCAGATTTCCTGAAAGACTCAGTAGCAACCAAGTAAAATTTCAGAGCCCTGACAACATCCAGAGAATGCAGGGTCCGTTCCTTGGAATTAGCAGGGTTAGGACACAAGGAAGGTAAGAAAATGTCCTGATTGAGATGAAAAGCAGACACAACCTTGGGCAAGAAATCCGGCTTAAGCCTGAACACCACCTTATCCTGATGCCGCTCAAAATAAGGAGGTTTAATAGGAAGCGCCGCCAGCTCAGAGACTCGCCTGACTGAAGTGATAGCCACCAAACAGGCCACCTTAAGAGTCAGAATGGGTAACGCCGCCCCACGGATAGGCTCAAAGAGCAGACAACACCAGATTCAAGTCCCAAACGGGTAGCATAGGTTTATGTGGCGGATGCACTTGAGTAACTCCCTGGAAAAAAGTCTTAACCAGCCTGAGATTGGCAAAGGATCTTTGGAAAAAAATTGCCAGAGACACCTGTCCCTTGAGGGTACTAAGTTGAAGTTGAAGAATCCTGGGGATAGAAAACACCCGACAAGGAAGAGACTTGGACTCACACCCACACCAATGTAAGCATGCCAGACCCTGTAGTAGATAAAGGACGAGGACTTCTTCCTAGCCCAAATCATAGTATCAACAACAGAGGCCGGCAACCCCTTATCCATCAAGATGGAGGTTTCAGCAGCCAAGCCGTTAAAGCCAGCGTTTGTAAATTGGGATGGCGCAGCTGTCCCTGAGTAAGAAGATCTGGATCCTTGGGTAAAACGTACCAATCTACTGCCAACTGCACGACGTCTGCGAACCACACCCTCTTAAGCCAACAGGGGGCCACCAGAATTGCTGGTACCCCTTCCTGGGCTATCTTGCGCAGCACCCTGCCCAGAAGAGGAAAGGGAGGGAACACAGAGGAGCCGAAACTCCATCCAAGGAATCGCTAGCGCATCCGTGGCGAAGGACAGAGGATCCTGTAACAGGGAGACAATTCTTGGAAGCTTGTGATTGTGGCGGGACGCAAACAGGTCCACATCCGGCTGACCCCAGCGGTGACGCAGGGAGTGAAATACCTTGTTGCTGAGGGACCATTCCCCCAGCCGAGACATCCCCCTGCTCAGGGAGTCTGCCTCTTGGTTCTCCACACCCGGAACATAGACCGCCGAGATGCAAGGGACATTCTCTTCCGCCCAAGACAGTATGAGGGACCCTTCCATGAGGGCTCGCTTGCTCCGAGTCCCTCCCTGATGATTGATGTAGGCAACCGCCATCTAGTTGTCTGAGCGGATCTGAACAGCCCGACCCCGAAGGTGCGTGGTCAGCCGAGAAAGAACCAACCTGATTGCCCTCAGTTCCAGGACATTGATGGGAGCATGGGCCTCCTGGGGGCCCCACCGACCCTGGAACTTCAGAGACTTCCAAACCTCCCCCCAACCGGTCAGACTGGCATCTGTGGGGTTTCCCAGCACGGAGGCAGAAAGGTCCTGCCCACTAGAAGGTTCCTTGAGTCCAGCCACTACGAGAGGGACTGTCTAGCCAGGAGGGACAGAGCAAAATCCTGATCCAGGGACACAGGGTCCCGATCCCAAACTGACAAAAGGTGCAACTGAAGAGGTCTCATGTGAAACTGGGGCCGCCTCGAAGCAGGACACCATCTGGCCCACTAACTGCAGCCCCTGCCAGATGGAGGGATGGGGACACAAGAGCAGAGCCTGTGCCTGCTCCTGAAGGGCTTCCACTTTCTGCTGAGGCAGGAATACCTTAACCTGAGAGGTATCCAAAGTCATGCCCAGAAAGGACCTCACCAAAGACGGAGACAGTGAAGACTTGGGAAAGTTGATCACCCAGCCGAAGGACTCGAGAGTGGAGGTCACCACCTTAGTATCCTTCTCGGCCTGAGGAAGAGACTGAGCCACAATCAGAATGTCATCCAGGTAAGGGAGGATATGAATGCCCTGGTTCCGCAACAGAGCCATCACGCCCGCCTAGCACCTTGGTGAACACCCGAGGTGCCGAGGTGATACCGAACGGTAAAGCCACAAACTGGTAATGCTGATCCTCTAGAGTGAACCTCAGGAATCTCTGATGACCTGGAAAGATTGGCACATGAAGATAGGCAGCCTTGATGTCCACGGTGGTCATGAAGTCGCCCGGGCGAAGGGTACTGACAGCCGAACGTAGCGTCTCCATGCGAAAGTGCTTGAACTTGACAAACTTGTTTGAGACCCTTCAGGTCCAGGATGGGGACCGTGAAAAGATTGGAGTAGTACCCCTGACCCTGTTCTTGGGAAGGCACCAGGCAAATGACTCCTGACTTCAACAGGCGTTGAACTGCAAGGCGCAAACCCTGAGCTGACAGAGGGTTTTGAGACATCCGGGATCTGAGGAATCTTGGGGGCGGCCAGGCTGCAAACTCTATCTTGTAATTGGCGGACACCACCTCCTGAATCCACCGGTCTGAGACGCGGAGCCTCCAGACGTGAGCAAAGAGCCGAAGCCTTCCCCCCACCCGAATGGGAGAGGGCGCCTCCTCATGCCTAAGGGGCCTTAGGAGGGGGTTTGGGCTTGGAACCCCAGGAGAGACCGGGACGACCACGGGATCTGCCACGGCCCCAAGAATCTCTGTGGCTACCAGAGAAGAGTGAGCCACGACCTCCTCTGGAAGCACAAAAGGAGGGGAAGGAAGCGGAGGGCCCCCGAAAGGGCCGAGTCTGCTTCCTAGGTAACCTACCATCCTTGGCTAGAACATCCAGACGCTCCCCAAAGAGCCGTAGCCCCGCAAAAGGGAGCCCAGTGAGAGCCTTCTTAGCTGCAGTGTCAGCTGCCCACTGACGCAACCAAACAGAGCGGCGCATAGCCACCAAGAGGGCAGAGGCCCTACCACCCAGCCGGACCGCATCATCCATGGCAGTAAGGACAAAGGCAACAAAATCATAGCAAAGCAAGAGGGCCCTATAATCCTCCCTCCTCCTACCAGCCATAGCGCCATCAGTGAGACGCTTGAGCTTTTTCTTAAGGGCAATAGCTGTAATGGCAGCGGCGCAGACCGGACGCAGCCCAGCCCCCACAAATGTAAAAGCATGGCAGGCCAGCTAATCCATACGCCGGTCCACGCTGTCCCGCAGTGTAGTAATGTCAGGGGAAGGCATGACTGAGGTGTTGGACAGCCCTAGAATGGGAGCATCCACCTCCGGCAGGCTTAGTATATGGGGGACCCCTGGCAATACATGTCTGTTTGAAATGGTGATGTAATACCTTCCTTTATTAACATTTTGCTATATTGTATCCTTGGCCAGTGTATCATTATCTGCCTCAGAGCAGACATTCATTCACATGTAGAGTTTAATTATACTTCTTGATACAATTGTTGTTTGCACAATATCTTTTTTGTTTTTTCTTTCCTTTGTAACATAATATATTGCACTCAGCACTTTCCTTGTCTTCACATTGTATGTTATCTGTTTAATATACTATCTGCTGGTGGCTATAACTATACCCACCAGCACATTACTTACACTGGCATCTAGTATGGTGTTTAATTATACACCACAACAATTAATTATTTATTTATGACATTAGGAAGGTGATACTTTAAAGATTTTTTGGAGCCTCTATGTGGGAAACCCCCTCCCCCTCCTTTGTCATTGTGTTTATGTATTTTAAAATGTGTATTATAGTTTTTGTATATTTATGTATATTTGTCTATGAGTCTAATTTAATAAAAGCAGATATATATTTTTTGTAGATATAAATTCTTCCTGGGTAGAGTGCGGACCTTCTGGTGACCTGAGGGGAGATTTTCAGAGCCTACCCCAAAATTGTACATCCACCTCAGGGGGACACCACCATCGCTTGACCAAGTCAGCAGGAAAGGGATACCTTTCAATGCTGACCACACGAAGTGCCAGATCAGATTGTGACCCCCTGCTAGTATCCCCTCACTGGGGGCTAAATGCAGGTGCGGGGGGTAGGCAATGCCGAAGGGAGCGCAGAACTGGGAAGGGAAGCGCTCAGCCCAGCCTGGGCCGCAATGATACCTTGGGCGCACGGCACACACCGCGAACTATCACTCAAAGGGGATGCCCCGCACATGGCACACAGCCGGGATTGTCCTGAAGGACCCCCAAGCACGCTATCCCCAGAAGCCTCCATATGGTGATTAACCCAGGCGCAATAGGCCAGCACAGGGTAAGGGTTAATAAAAAGCCACCCAGGATGCCCCCATAAGAGCCAGTAAGGGGGAGATGATGGGGGGTAAGGAGCAGAAGTGGAAGAAACCACAACCTACAGTTGTCCCACCTGAAAGACATAAGTAAAAAGCACATAAGCATCCTGCAGCCCATGCCCCAAGGAAACAAACCCCCAAAGGGGACTCACGGTCCAAGGAGACCGAAGGATCACCAAGCCGCCAGACCACGGGAGGAAGCGACACAGGAAACGATGACCGCCGCAGCTCAGGGAGGAAGAGGGGCCCCAGACGCGCAGCAGGCTCAAAATGGCGCCGGCAGAAGAACCTGGAGGGGCGGGCTGCGGGGGGACGACACGATACACATCATCCCCCGGCCCCGCCCCCCCCAAAGAGCGCAAAAGCGGCGCTCACGTGACCTCACTGCCATAGCGCCGCCCGGCACGGAGCGAGGTACAAAGCGGCAACGGTGGCAAAAACGTTAAACACAATTCTACTTAAAAACACCTCGCCGCTGCCAAACGCCCCCCCCCCCCAGAGCACATGCCGCGGCAGGAGCCCGGCCGGGGGACCCCAGAAACCAAACAAGGCAAAACAAGGGGTATAACCAAAACAAAGTCCCCAAAACACTCACCCCCTCAGAAGCTAGGACAGGAACTCCGCATCCCTCTTTAGGCACACCATAAAGCCTATGGCCGGCTACCCTTTGTGGTACAGGGTTTGCGGCTTGGAGCAGCGCTCCTTAAACACCTGACCCTAGTGCTCCTCTACCCTCCCCCGATCCGTCAGCCTAGGCTGGGAGGCACAGAGGGTCCGGAAATGGGTGGAAATAGATATGCAGGGCTGCAGGCTTGGTTGCCCCGCTCACCTGCGCAACATAGAGAGACATCTTCTATCTTCGCAGTATCACTGCAGAGGAAAAACTGGGGAGGTCTAATGGTGATCCTGTTTTTATATGGTGCCGGGAGGAGCCACGACTCTTCTGCAGTACACTGCGCCACCTTGTGGCGGAATATCCCATACGTAAGGACTTCTTGAAGCAGGCCGTGCCATGCAATAGGAAAAAAAATCTCATAGTAGAAAAAGATTAAATTTGTGAGAATTTCACTTTTAGTGATAAAAAGACAATAAAAGTCAATGGCACTTTTTACTACAGAGTAAAAAGGAGTAAAAAGTTCAATACTTTTTTCAAAAGTAAAAAGTGCCATTGACTTTCATTGTCTTTTTATCTGGTGATTCACTAAAAGTAAAATTCTCATGCTTTTTTCTCATGAATTGAATCTTTTTCTACCATGAGAATCTTTTTCAACTCTTTGTGAATCAAGGCCATGGTGTCTTCAGGACCCTATGGATAAACGGGCAGATATTCTTTTTAAGAGTCTGGGACACTGATGCCTTTCTCTTGAAGACCGGACTGTGTGAGCTGTGTCTTAGAGACATGAATTGACAGTCTCTGGGAAGCCTTAGTTGGATGCTTTGGTAGGGCCATGGCAGGGAGTCCAGACATCTAAGGCACAGAGTTCAGTTCTTTCCCGTTCCTCGGATAAATGAAATAGGTTTCCGATTAAAAGAAGGGTGCTGGGGCCCCCTCAGAGGGTAGATAACAAGAAACAGAGGTATTCTCAGCAAGAGATCAAAAGGCATGAAATCAGAAAACCTTGGCAGACCTCCAGGGGAAGGGGGGACGCCTTCATTTAGCTCCTCTAAAGTACCCAAGCCTCAGTCCTGACATGCAGGTGGAGGTAGGGGCGCCTCTATATTTTTCCTTGCCTGGGAGATTTCCTAAAACCCCTTTATTTTATGAACTATTCAGGAGCGTTACTGGCCCCAGGACTATTTTCTGTTGACCTAAGTCAACAGAACTTAGACCTGAGTCAAGAGAGAAGCCGAACTCTATCACAAGGCAGTGTTAGAACCAGTTCTGGGTCTCCAAAGGAAGGAAGGGATGTACTCTTATGTTTACCTGGTTCAAAAACCTTTGGGAATATTCTGCATGATCTTAAAAAAAAAAAAAAAAAATCAGAATGGAATTAATTTATTCCAGAAGAGATATCTTACAGAAGGAGGCACTGATGGTGTCAGTTGACTTACAGGATGCCTACCTCCACATTCCTATCCATCCTGTTTACATAAGGTTTCTGAAGTTTGCAATCCTGCTAGAAGGCAAGGTGAAGCATTGGAAATTTCGGGCTCTGCAATTTGGCCTTTCTTCCGTACCCTGAATCCTTACAAAGATTCTATCAGAAGCAATGGCTCACCTGAGACATTATAGGTGAACATTATAGCCTATCTGAAAGATCTGCTTTTTTTTTTTTTTAACGAGGGACAGGTCCACCCTTCTAGCAGCCTTGCCGAAGACCTCACTTTGGACTTTTCCAGATTCAATATCCCACCTAACCCTTGGAGACCATCTCATCACTGTAAGCAGCTGCACGTACCTTGGATATCCTCCTTCCCGGGGCCAAAACAGAAACGTTGGTATGTGAAGCAAGTTCTCTCCTGCCAGTCAATCTCCGAGGCAGATTCTGACCATACTTGGTCTAATGACCTCCTCCATACCAGTAGTTCCCTGGGCCCAGCTTAATTCTCGTGCCCTTGCAGGCCTTCTTTCTGGATGCATGGAATAAGGATCAAGCCTTCCTGGACTGGTTAGTTGCCCTACCAGAGCAGGTAAGGAAAGGTCTGGTGTGGAGGTTCTTGTCAGAGAATGTGGCAGACAGGAAGTGTTTGCACCAGATAGAACCCATAGTATAACGACAAACATAAGTTCCTTTGGCTGGGGAGCTCATTGCCAAGGGCAATACCTGAGCCCTGAGGGAACTAAAGGCTGAAGTACTGGGCAGAGACATCCAGATGTAGATCAAACGAGAGCAAGCCAGGGTTCTCTTGATTGCGCCACACTGGCCCAGACCATGGTTTTCTCTCCTGTCCCTTATGTTGGTAGAGCACCCATGACTTCTACTGGAGTTTCCAGATGTCATTTACCAGAGCCAAATTCTCCATCCACAAGTCCAGTCCCTAAAATTAGCAACATGGACCCTTAAAAGGGGTTATAACTTGGAGTTATTTCCACCCTGTTGGAAAGCAGAAAGTTAGTGACACACATACCTCTACTGTAAGGTATGGAAAAGATACCGATCCTCGACTTGGTCCTTAAGGACAGAAGAGCAAGCCTCGTTTTTCTACAGGAGTGTTCAGACTTCGGCCCTTTTAGTCTTTTTGGAGGAACATCTTAGAGACGATCCTTTGGTGAATAGATTTTTCATAGCCGTTTCTAGGAAACAACCCTTTAAGGACAAAATATTTCCCAGTTGGAATTGGTCTTTAGCTCTTCAAGGACTAAAGTTATTTCCTTTTGAATCTATTAAGGATGCAATGTTAAAGATGCTATTGTTAAAGATTACTTTCATCCTAGTAATTACATCGGCCAGGCGGGTTAGTGACCTACATCTCCTGTCTATTAAAGAACCCTACCTCAGAAAGCTACCAGACAAACTTCTTTTAAGACCAGATTCCTTTTATTTACCTAAATTGACTTCAACATTTCACAGGTCACAGAAGGTTGTGTTGCCAGCAATAAGGCCAGCTCAGTCAGATCAGGAGGACAGGTCCTTAGAGCTTTTCCTGCATTTACAGATTACAGCAGAATGGAGAAAGTTGGATCATTTATTGGTTTACTTTCGGGGGAAGAGCAAGGGGTTGCAGGCATCCATGGCGAGATGGATCAGAGATGCTATAGCTCTGACCTATCAAGCAATGGGTGCCCACCCCATTGGGTATTAGAGCCCATTCCATTAGGGCAGTGTCCCCTTCTTGGGCTTATAATGGCTGCATCTCTTTGGAGGAAATATGTAAGGCTGCAAACTGGTCTTCACCACACATCTTCCTGAGACACTACAGGGTGGACTTGTGGAAGCACGACCAACAGAATCTCAGAAAGACTGTTCTTCAGGCAGTCTGCCCAGCCTGAGGTAGGATGCTGTGTGTTTGCTTGCCTTCTGTGGCTAGCCGTCCTGGAAGACGCCTGGGGAAAACCACAGTCTTATCGGTAACAGTATTTCCAATAGTCCTCCAGGATGGCATCCTACACTCCACCCCATTTTTTCATATCTATTCTGGCTTGGTTGCATGCATGTTACTTTTTCCCTGTCTTTCTCCCTTTGGGTCTTGAATTTTTCCTGTATGATTGCCTAAAAACACTGAGGGAAAGGGGCATTACCCAGTAATGTCAGTTTGTGTTTTCTGTTTAGGGGGAGGAAGTGAGTGGCTAGATGTCCTGGAGGACTATTGGAAATACCTTTACCGGTAAGACTAACTGGGGTTTTCTTCACTGGTACACTACTAGGATAGTCCATGAGTCTCTGTTTAAGGCCAATGTGGTCTACATCTTTTTTTCTCACAGTATTCTCAGCTTGAAAGAAAGTAGAGCTGAGGAATGGAGTCATCCACCTAGACTATGCACTGTACAGCCTCCAGGCTATGCCTCTGTCCCTTGGCTTTCCATGCTTTTGAGGTGCCCTCAAAGTCCTAATATTATGCTTATTGTTATCTACTCTGTTGGCTACCTTTCTGGGTAACCCTTGGTTGCATCTCAACCCAGAAACAATATTAGAGGTCAACCGATTTGCTTCCATCAAATGGTTGAGATTGTCCTCTTCTGACTTACACTGATCTTGTGTCACTACTAAACATTAATGTAGTTGCGCATTCCGAACCAAACCCCTCCAACTTGACAGGGGACAAGTCCCTGGGACACTTGTCACTTACAAACCCCAGGAAAGTCCATGCTTGTGCTGGTGCCCAAGGGAATGTCAGGGAAAAAGCCTTTCCTATCTAGAGAGGTAGTACAGTGAAGGCCAGCCTAACAGACTGGGTAGGCATCTGGGTCAGCAAATCAGCAGTCTCACCAGAGGCTCACAAGATTCTGGAACAGATATCATTACAGCTTTCTATGTGGTTCTGTATCTCTCCTGTAAAAGATACTGACGAGCATGCTTTCTCCGTAGACAAGGGATCAAGCTGAAAGAAGGGGCTCCCTTGGTGGCTAGCTTTTCCCTAGACTTACAGTGAGTGTGATCTGCCATTGCTGGACCTTTTATATTCACCCACTCATAAACTAGGCCCAGATAGCTTTATGATGTCATTATTGTAATGTAAATAGCATTAGGTATGATGGTGCTGTTAAGTCCATTAATGGCATATGGTAATAATAAAAAATTTTGAGGGTCACACAAATATTGAGAACACCCATATATTAGTAAGTGATCATAATAGTTGTCCAACGATTCCCCAAGGTCAGGTATTAGTAACGGGACCTCAGTATATAACGTGGCTATAGACAGAATATATAGAACACTATTATATGGGGACAGCATATAACTAAATATACAGGCAGGGGAATGACGGTATCAAGAAAAAAAACATGGCAATGGTCAGTAGCAGCTCATAAAGAGACAGGGCCAGATTATGAGAGGGGCGCAAGGGGCTCGTGCGCCGGGGCCTCCACCACTTGCCCTGCAAAGGGGGCCTCCATCAACCTTTGGTTTATGGTCTGGTCCAGGAGGGCCTTCACCAACCTTTGCTTTATGATCTGGTCCAGGATGCTTTTCAGTTTTTGGTCTGACGGCCTGTGGGGCTGGCAACAAAACTTGGTGGCAGTGGGGGCGCGCCTAGGCAGCCAAAGCCACCCCAAGGCAGGACGGAGAGTCTAGAGCAGCAAAGCCGATGTCAGCAACTTTACAGTGATGGGTGCGTGCAGAGCTGTCACTGCACATAAGCCACCAAGCACAGCCACTGGCAGCTCAATGCAGGGAACTGTTTTCTGCTGGACCAGCTGGGCCACTACACTACCCCCCACCCAAAATGGCAAAGCAGGAGTTCCCGAGCAGCACGCACTCACACAAGGGTGGCACAGGGGACTCGATCTGATGTTCCAGTAAGTAGGTGGGTGCTAGACAACCACCAATCATTTATTTGGCTGGACTATTATTTTAAAGGGAAAAAAAATACTGTATCTGGGGCCCCCACCATATTTTGTGCCCAGGGGCCTCCACCACACTTAATCCGGCCCTGTAAAGAGACATATAGAATACTAGTCCATGAATACAATGGCTTCAGATCACAAGATCAGGGCACCATGGGTAGTCCACCACCACTAAACATGCTGGATCAATCTGTCTCTGGGCAGGGATTACATGGGTTCATGTGACAATATGACATCACCCACACAGTTTATAACATGCATACAGGGGACCCCCTGATGTAATAGTATAATGAGCCAGACCACCCATGAGGTAGTGTCTATATGAAGGGGGTGAGGGGTCCCAGGCTGGGTGACATGGTGGAGGCAGGGGGTTGGATTCCTCCAAACATAAGAGTGGCCCATGTTTGGTATAAAGAAAGGAATGTTGCACCTTACCGGTTGCTTGGCCTCCTTATGGCCTTTTGTCCGCTTTACCTAAGCTTGCCTGTGTGCTGCCCTGCACGCCGTCCTTCCTTAGCCCCAATGCATGCTGTCGCTGCTGCAACTGCTGCTGCCACCTTTCCACTGATGTCCCTGCGCCCTCCAGTGTCTTCAAGCTTCCTCCAACCTGGCTAGCTGGCTAGGGAGCAAAATGCTGTCCTTCCGCTTCGGGGTTGCAGCACGTGTCACCACCAAAACCGAAAGGTGACATCAGCGCTAAGTTGCCGATCTCCAACTCCTCCCCCAAAATTTGAAATTTTGAAGGGAAAAGTTACTAAATGAAAAATAATTAATTTACCTTCAAAAATTCAAAGTTACTAATCCAGCACCCAGAAGTCACTGAAAAGTACAGCACACCCATAACTAACTCAGTTATCTGGGATTTAAGTGGACAGTGCACAAGTGTGCAGGGTCAAAAACTATGTGGGAATAAGCCCCAGCTGCACCAAGACCTCATATGAACTACACCTGGATATATGTTGTCAGTGAGCTTCTCCAGAACTCCCAGAGTCTGAAAAAACTAACTAAAACAATAAATTGGCCGAAGTCTAACACATCTTAGCATACTTTGTCCAGTGGTTTCCCAGGGAGGAAGGGGTAGGGCTTTTAACCTCAGTTTCAGTTTGTGTTTCCTCCAGGGGTGGAGCCATGTGGTCACACCGAAGGATGACTTGGAAAATGCCACTTTTTATAGGGCGTGTAAGAAGATGTGGGAGGTTTCTTTCCTCAGAAAAACACTCTAGGACTGGGTCCAGAAGACGGTGAGCTCAGGACTGTGGATTTCCCTGGGGAAAAGTACCAACTGGACCTTCAGGGAGTCCACAGGGTAGGGCCAAGGCTAGTAAAGTAAAGGAGTTTTAAAGGCCTGAAACTGCCATTAATCTCCTAAGAACTGGTCTGGTGGAGAGATGTGTGGCTCAGGCATGATTGATAGTGATGGGGGGCGAACCCAAATCGCAAAGTTCGGGTTCGTACCAAACTCTGCAGGTTTGGGTTCCTGAACATGGACTACAGCCAGATGTCCATGTTCAAGTTCAGCGTCTGGTTGGAACTTACTGGACCCAAACTTTGGGAGGTTCGCTCATATCTAATGATTGAAGGAGAGAAAGAAATAGAGCTTTGGGAGGTCATCAGTTCATCATCAGAGAGCTGAGCTGTGAATGCTTGAATGCTTCAATAGCACTTGAGTTTTATTAAATTAGTTATCGAGGCGCACTCAAAATTATTCCCATTGTGTTGGGTTCCGTATGGCAATGTTCATGTTTTTTTTTACTTTTTAAAAATGAAGCTATATTGCTGGAGTAATTTTAAAAGTTTTAAGGCATTTTATTACAATTCCTCGTTCCCTTGATTTTGGGATTGGCAAGGCTGAGTCTTACAAGAACACTCCATTCACTAGATAGGTGGCATAGAAACTCTGGTGAGGTGATCCCCACAGTTTAAAAAAGCAGGACATCCAAATTTGGGTTGCCCCATAAAGAGGGAGTCCTATGGACTAGGGAGGTGATTGCTCCTTTTTAATGTCCTTTTCAATTAACATTCTGGAACAGAATAAATACCATCCTTTGGTCGGGAATAGGTCAGATAGCTAAAAGATCCATTTTATTCTTCAGTGGGTTATAGGTCTAGTGCTGGCAATTTTGGCAGTCCACATTTCTAAAGTGGACGCCATACGGCATGGCCAGTCTGTGGACAGACAGCAGCCTCATTTATAGTTCCTTGATGTTCTTGATCAAGATTGGCCTCCGATGGAGCTGTCTTTTGAGCCTTGGGCCGCTGCCTCATTTAGTTTACACCCAGGAAGTCACCATCTGTGTGCAAGGTTTATGAACTATAAGGTAGTCCTGCCTTCTATGTCCATCAGGACGTTATGTCTGGCCACTATCCATATGAAGAGTTCGAGTTTGTGAATTCGGGTTCACAAACACGGACTTCAGCCAGAAGTTTGAGTTCGGTCTGAACCCCCCAAAAATCTGCTTGTTGGGCTGCTAAGCAGCACCTATCTTTCTGTAGCTCCGCCTGTAGCCTATTTGACAGCACAGGTAAGTTGTACAGTTGCTTCCTACTGGACACTCTACAGGTTAAAGCCCATCCTCCATACCTGAGACCACATTTTTTTCTTTACACAGTTGAGATTCTTCCTATTGGGGCCCCTTAACAGACAACCCTTCCTTCATGTGGGTGGGAGGGGGGGGGGAGCCGTCTGTCAAGGGTCAGAGGCAGAATCACCCCCCCCCCCCAAAGTTTGGGTCCCCATTGATCTCAATAGGGACCGGGTTCGACCCACCTCCTCAAGGGCAACCAACAGACCACTTTATGCAGATCTCCACACCGATGCACAGGTTTAGTAATTAGTCCTTAGACATAGATATAGACTGACCGCTAATTACTACACATGTGCATCAATGAGGAGAGATGCAACACCTGGCCTGTTAGTAGGCTTTGAGGGTGAAGGTTGAGCACCTATGCACTAGGAGTTCACCCAACACTAATTATTGCATCATGTAGCCTAGATGTGCATGTGCTACAGAGAGCACATCCAGTCCCTGTTATCGATTGGATGTCCAGATCCTGCTATTAGGGCCTTCTATTTATGTTGTGGGCCTTATGCCTTCTGTAATATTTGTTCCCAGTCTCTAGTGTTTAGTATAAGTCCATCTGTTCTGTCCTACCTGGGCTCTAAGCTTAAGAATTATGCTAGGGAATAATGGACCATCTCCCTAGTCAGTTGAAAGAAGGCAGGGCTCATTATGTGTTAACCTCGCCTAAGTAAACATTCATTAGTTTAAAACAATGAAAAAAATGTATTCATATTCATCATAAAAAATTGACACTTGTGCAGTTCACAAGTGTATGTTGCAACAATACACCAACCAATAGAGTTACACATATGTTGATCGCCGCTTTCATTTAGGTTGCATTGTGAGGATTTAAGCAACAGCTTTATTCATGTCCTGCAGAGCAGACTAGTTTCGCTCATATAGTGAGCTTCTTTAGTGTCTGCTAGGACTTACAAAGTTCACTAAGTAAAAGGAATAAATATAAGAGTATGAATTTTAGTGAGATACGACAACATGCTGTATTACCACATGCGTTTCAAGATACAAAATCATCACCTGTATGTGCAAGGTGGCTGCTTTCCGTTGTTTGTCAGCTTTAAAATGGGCCCAGTGGGCTAAATATCACCAACAGGGCACAATGAGGGCAAGAGAATGTGGTGCCCTATTTAGGATTTCCCTGGTTTGCTGCAAAAATCATATATTAAATAAGTAAATTTACAGCCCCATCTTAGGAAGCAAAAGCCCTCAGCCAGGTTCACCCCGTGCCACACATGCATAGCGCCTGCTGCTAGGGCTGGATGCAAATCAGTGTCGGAGGTGCTGAGATCAACAAAATTAAAGGTAGCTATGTGTTGAAATCAACAGAGTTAAAAGTAGCTATGTGAAGTAACATAAAAATCCACTGTAGGCTGGGGAGTAAGCTGCAATAAATAGCAATAATATTCAGGCCATGGGTATCCCATATTGCTAGGGTATAAGAGATGAGAAAAAAAAAATGTTATGATATGAATAGTTGGTACCTGAATGAAGTAAGATTACATCCTCCGCAAACCATGCATCAATAGGTGCCAATGAGGGTATTGGCGTCTGCCGCTGCTGGGGTGATGGTTGCAGGTAATGGTTTGCTTTGGGTTTTATTAATAAAAGAACAGTAATGAATGAATTACAAAAATCATCAACAATGTTTTGCGACTCTTTTTTTGTTAATTTTGGGTGTTTGTTTTTGGGGCTACTTTAAGTCATATTTATTATCCAAAAACTGAAAGACAGCAACACGTGTATTTTATTTTCTTTTTGATCATTTTTTTAACATAAAATTTGGAGTTGATGGTCACTCCCATAGTTATGGGGAATACATGGACATGAAATTTAGGCCAAATCATGCCACATAGCAATTGCACACAGGCTGGATTTACAAAGTAAGGCACTCCAGGACAAAGTTAACCTTAAAAATAACATACAAACATATATGTGCCAAGCATTGTCAAGTGGATAAATCAGATGTTACATGTTCAAAATAGGGACAAAAACACAACCTCTCCTGCTTGGCCACATTTGCCACAGGCACAGGTTGAAAGCAGACATACCTATGCCACATCTACACCTGTTACTCAGTGGCCCACCCAAACAAGAACACCCAGTCCCAATCCAAGTCCAGTAAAATCTCAGCCAGGGGCCAAGGTAGTAGTTTGCCAGCCCAGAATGTCACACAATCATGCCTACAAACAGGAGAAGCCACAACCAATGTAATTAGGGCCAAGGCTGCAGTGCAACAGCTTGAGTGGCCGGTTCAGTGAGGCTTGACCTCTGGCATTGGCTAGTGGGCTACCTCAGCACTCTAATGAGCTATATGGGTGCAAATCCAAGGCATACAAGCAAAGCCATAACAAAATGCTATATTGGTAAGGCTCACCAGACAAGTCAATACAGTGGGGGTGTAGAGCAAAGATGTAGAACAGATTCAGCCCAAATACACCTTAATATGGAGGATGCCCATAGAACCCAGGTTGGGGCCCTTGGTGGTGGGCCCTAACCTGGGCCTGTGTGGCACTCAGAATCTGCAACTGTTCCAAAATGTTTCTTTGGTTAGTTTGCAATTCAGCCATGCTTGCCCTGAATTTGGTTGTCAAGTTGGCCATGTGGCTGTTATGGGTCCTAAATTCAGTCAGCGTGGCACTTAAGTTATTATTGAGGTTCTCTAATTGGGAATTAATATGCTCGTGGTTTTGTTGATTTTGGCTCCAAAATAGCCGCCTCTCATGGTGCCATGCTGACTCCATCATCTGCACGCCCCTCCCCTGGGAAACTGGGCGACGTTGCTGAGTACGCCTCCCAATTCCCCGGGTTGTGGGGCATGCAGATGATGGTGCTCTAGGACCCCCAACAGCTACAGGTATGCTTGGCAAATCCTCAACAGCAGATCTTAAAACTGGGGAATGGAGGGTCAGTCTCTGCATGCTGCCCACGATGTGCAGGCAGCATGCAGCCAGCTTCCCTCTGCTGCTGAGGATTTGTTGGAGAAACATTTTGGGACAGTTGCAGATTCTGGCCCAGGGGAAGATCTTGATAAGGTCCCATGCAGGTTCCATCCTCCTCCAACTCCTGGATTTCCTCCATCAGTGTGTGGGTCTGTTGGGTAAATAAAAAAGGTTCAGTTTGGGGAA
This sequence comes from Gastrophryne carolinensis, assembly GCA_027917425.1. NCBI lineage: Eukaryota > Metazoa > Chordata > Amphibia > Anura > Microhylidae > Gastrophryne > Gastrophryne carolinensis. The sequence goes on from CM051235.1 coordinate 139,557,493, forward strand.
TACATATGTAATTCAGCCAAAAAAAACATGGCAAGCCACATGCATACGCCACATCATCAAAAATCACTTACCGTCGAGGCAGCACGGAAGAAGACGGCATCGTTAAAATGGCAGAGGATTCCCCATTAGCTGAGGGATGAGGCTGGGCTGCATTAGAAAAAAACAAACAATGTAAACACACAACTATGCATTGGTGATGCTTAATAACACATATGCTTAAATCAAACACGTGGCCAAGCTGGAATGGCCACTACCACAATGGTGCAACTTGACTTTCACTATGAATGCCATTATCTTGAAAACGGATTATGAAACAAGTACATACACATTGGTCTCCTGAAGCCAACCAAACATGCAAGTACTGCCTGTTGTGTGTGTTTAAACATCCCTTATAGCCCATTAAGTGAACACACTCAGCTTGCAAATAGCAGTTACAATATGATTCTGCTCGTTACCATTGTATCTATGAAAACATTGCACTCACCCCATCTTAAGCTCAAACCCAAGTGGGCAACAGATAAATATGTAAGTGTTGTATGTGATTGAATAGAAATACATATCAGGCAGTCCTTTGCTAATCTCAATACTTTACTACTCTTCCTAAATGTTCTGAAACGCCATGTATGGGCAAGCAAATTATCAAATTATCTGTCCACACACATGACACACCCTGGTCAAATTGTTCACTCCACTACAAGGCTCACCCGAGGAGCATGTGTCTAGATATGCCTTGCTGGCTAATTTCACAGGTTGCACAATTTTTTGGGAAAAGAAAACATTACTAACCTGCAGGAATAGGCGGGTTGTCCTTGTCCTGTTGTGCCGAGTGTCCCTCTAACACAACAGGATGTAGCAGGCCCAGCACCATCTCCTCAGCCTGGGTAAATTTCAATTTAGTGGGGAATCCTCCGCCAGTTTGTAAGCTGAAAAACATAGTTACACACATTTAGCTCAATGATGTCTATACAAGAAGAATAAAAACCCAAAATAAGATATGTACCTGTAATGCCGCCTTTTATTCTCTTTCTTCCGTGCAGCATATTTGAGGTCTGATATTTTCCGTTGAATCTGTTCTACATCTTTGAGCTCGTCCCCCGCTGCATTGACTTGTCTGGTGAGTTCTGCCAAAATCTCAGCTTTGCGCTGCTTGCTTGTTGATTTGGATTTGCTCCCATATAGCGCATCATAATATAAAGTGAGGCCACTAGCCAATGCCAGAGTTCGGGCCTCACCAAAACGGCCACTCAAGTGGCCTCTGCACAATGTGCGCCCTGTTGGTTGTGGCTCCTCATTGTTTCCAGGCAAATGGGGTGACATTCTGGCCTGGGTGTGTGTTGGAGAATTCAAGGACTGCAGGCTGGCTGCTGATCTAACTGGACTGGGAAAGGGACTGGGTGTTCGTGGCTGGGTGGCTGCAGAAGTTGCAGGGGTTGATGTGGCATAGGGTGATTGGCTGGCCACCTGTGCTGGTGGCGAATGTGGCCGAAGAAGAGAGGGTCTGGATGAGTTTGAAGTTGTGCTTGGGGCCCTGTGGCTCTGTGGGCCCTTGGAACGAGCATGGCCCTTGGAGGTACTTGGACGGTCCATGGGTGACCCAGAGCTTGTGGTTCTGCCACTCTTGCCCGTGGATTGGTAGCCCCGTGCGGGTGGGGATGTGGAGCTTGGGATTCTCTGCCTTTTAGGGCTTTTGTCCCTGCTGTGTCTTCTGGGCCGTCGGGGGCTTCTGGGCCTGCTGTGGCTTCTTGGCCGTCGTGGGCTTCTGGCCCTGCTGTGGCTTCTTGGCCATCGGGGGCTTCTGGCCCTGCTGTGGCTTCTTGGCCGTCGGGGGCTTCTGGCCCTGCTGTGGCTTCTTGGCCGTCGGGGGCTTCTGGCCCTGCTGTGGCTTCTTGGCCGTCGGGGGCTTCTGGCCCTGCTGTGGCTTCTTGGCCGTCGGAGGCTTCTGGCCCTGCTGTGGCTTCTTGGGCGTCGGGGGCTTCTGGCCCTGCTGTGGCTTCTTGGGCGTCGGGGGCTTCTGGCCCTGCTGTGGCTTCTTGGCCGTCGGGGGCTTCTGGCCCTGCTGTGGCTTCTTGGGCGTCGGGGGCTTCTGGCCCTGCTGTGGCTTCTTGGCCGTCGGGGGCTTCTGGCCCTGCTGTGGCTTCTTGGCCGTCGGGGGCTTCTTTGCCGGCTTGGGCTTCTTTCATGGTGGGTTTTGGATTTGAACACTGCCTTGGTGCCATGTGGGGGGGGGCGTGGGCCCGGGGGGGGCTGGGGTTTCGCACCCTCTTACCAGTTTTTAGCACCTGCCTTGTGGTAGGCTTGGTGGCCTGTGTCTTTTGCTTTGCTTGTGCCTCCTTTTTTTGGGGAGTAGTGGTGGGTGGCTTGGGCGGAGCATTGGGTTTTTGCCGCAGTTTGGTTTTGTGCATTTGTGAATGAGTTTTTGGCCTCCTGCCGCTGCTTGCTACTTTGGTGCCATTTTGCACAGACTCTGAAAGAGAATGAGCTGTGTGTCCAGGGACCTTTAAATAAGATTGACGGCCTGTGACGCCTATGTGCTCGCGTACGCGTGCGTACGGCCGTTCACTCGGCCGTGCGGAACCCGGAAACCGCTGGGGCATTACTTATCTGCTGCAGAGGAGAACAAAGATGGCGCCCACAATCTTCCCCCGCCAACAAGAAGAGATCATGACGCTTGTAAGTATCTTTTTATCAGTTTGATTTGCCAGCTAAATGCATGTCTACCCCTTAAGGAAGCGCAGGAATTAAGTGCTTTATTTAAAAGTGGCTACAACTCTGTGCACAACCAAAGTCACGGCACACACGTGCCAAACACCAGTTCGGCCAGCTTCAAGGATTTGATTAGCCTAGAATTGTGTGTGTTAATGTCATTTAGTCAAAGGATCTATTTTTGACAGATATTGGTAGGCAATTGGAACTAAATGCTATGTTTGCTTTATGTTTTGTAGACCATGCTGGAGCGCAGGTACGACTACCTGCCCAACTCTTTTGATAAACGCACCGTCGCCCTGGAGATCATCGGGAAAATATAGCAACAGACTGACACCACCTTCACCCACACTCAGATCATGCAGCATTGGTCGGACCTGAAGCAGCTGCACATGCCCCGGGTGCGGAGGTTTTTTGGCATCCATTTGCCTAGTAAGTACATAGCGATTGCATGCCAGATGTAACTAAGACAGAAGGTAGGCCTTTAGTTAAAATGCCTTTTCTTTGGTAGTGTTGGAAATGGATTACCGTATACGCCGCACCCGGAGGCGCACAGGCTGACCAGTGCTTCATGAAGCTGCAGCTGGAAGTAAAGGTGGTAGATATCCAGGGCGACGGTCCTACCCCTCCTCTGTTGGGTCCTCCGACCAGCCCCTGGACCTTTCCACAGAGGAGGGGCGGCACGGCGTAGGCAGGCAGTCGTACCCTGCCACGCATGCGGGAACCTCTGGTATGTGACTCTTCATGTATACGCACACACATATACATTCTATTTACTACCAAGCTGATTCCCTTCATCTGTTTTTATAGATGCTTCGGGAGCGGGTGAAGTTGGGGAGGAAGCGGCAGATCGGCCACCTGAAGAACATGGAGAAGGTGATTGATGTGACCCAGACATTTAAATAGACATTTTATTACTGTTGAATAAGACGTAAAAACTAACTGTAATTGCCATGTTTCTCCAGAGACTTCTACACAGCAGAGCCAGGGCCCAGGACCTCGGGTTGTCCCCAACGAGCCCTCTCTCGGCCACCAACCAAGTAAGTAGTAATGCCATTATTTGCAGTATGTGGTAATTGACATGAACACACAGATACATCAAGCCATAGTCAATGGCATTCGAAGAATGACCTCTGGCCACTTCCTTAGCTTAATGACTTGCCAGAATGGCATATGTGGCCTTTTTTTTTAATTAGCTAACTAAAAAGCATTCAATCCACAGGTGACAAACATGTATTGTTCTCCAAGTAATGTGTTATTCTCAATTTGTTACAGGGACCACACGCAAGAAGAAGAAGAGGAAGAACATTAGAGTCCTGGGTCCTGGCCCTGTTTTGTTTATACTGTTTTTAAAAAAAGGCAGATTTTTACCCATTTTATATTTTTTATACAAAAAAACCTACAATGTACATAGTTCACTTTTTTAAAAAATCTTTAACGAAAAAAAATTTACAGATAAAAAAAAAACAAAAACGTTTCATTGTCATTTATTTAAACACATACATTTACACCAAAGAAAGGGTCAAATACATATTTTTATATCAAGATTCAGATGTCCGCGAAGTGGTTTGAGTAAGTTTTGGGGGCCTAAAATGGAAGAAGAACCTAACCGCGAAGTGGTTTGGGTAAGATTTAGGGGCCTAAAATGGAAGAAGAACCTAACCGCGAAGTGGTTTGGGTACGTTTTAGGGGCCTAAAATGGAAGAAGAACCTAACCGTGAAGTGGTTTGGGTACGTTTTAGGGGCCTAAAATGGAAGAAGAACCTAACCGCAAAGTGGTTTGGGTAAGTTTTAGGGGCCTAAAATGGAAGAAGAACCTAACCGCAAAGTGGTTTGGGTAAGTTTTAGGGGCATAAAATGGAAGAAGAACCTAACCACGAAGTGGTTTGGGTAAGTTTGAGGGGCATAAAATGGAAGAAGAACCTAACCGCAAAGTGGTTTGGGTAAGTTTGAGGGGCATAAAATGGAAGAAGAACCTAACCGCAAAGTGGTTTGGGTAAATCTGAGGGGCATAAAATGGTAGAAGAACCTAACCGGGAAGTGGTTGTGGTGAGCTTTAAGGGTCCAAAAGAGAAGATGGAGGATAGCACTAAGTGGTTTGGGTGAGCTTTAAGGGTCCAAAAAGGAAGATGGAGGATAACGCTAAGTGGTTTGGGTGAGCTTTAAGAGTCCAAAAGAGAAGATGGAGGATAGCGCTAAGTGGTTTGGGTGAGCTTTAAGGGTCCAAAAGGGAAGATGGAGGATAGCGCTAAGTGGTTTAGCTAAACATTGGAGGAGGAGTGAGGGTGGCAAATATGTAGGCGAGCACTTTAATGAGTTAAGTTTGTAGTGCGCAGGCGCAAGATCGTATGGATTTTCGTCTGGACGATTATTTTTTGAAAAAGTGAAAACAAACAGAACAAAAATAATCGGGAAACGTAAAGGATTCGTGGGAGGAGACGATGGGAAAAGGGCTAAATCGAAAGCCTACATTGTAACAACAGAAAATGGCATGGAAAATGACATCCTCGTACTCTGGCATACAAACGGACAGAAACTTTACAGAAGGTTTGCAATGCATGCATAGAATCGCTCGCACACTCATACGAGAGCCTAAAATGTCGGAATAGTAAAGTGGAAATATGCAAAATAACAATAAAAGTCAAGGATAATAATAAGGGTATGGGCAAAACCCTCTGGGATTACTAAATAGAAAATACATAGGTATTGAACGGTGCTACTGTGCATATAAAAGGCGGCGACAGCCCTTAGCAGGACCACTTGTCATGTCGCTGCCTACGTTTGTGCCGTATCTGCTATCAGTGGCCGTCGCCGCTGTTTATATGCACAGAAGCACCATTCAATACCTATGTATGTTCATAGGGAAATTCACATGTTCATTTTCTGGTCCACTTTCTTTAGCATGACTCCCACTTTGAGAGCCTGCACTCTCAAATGAAAACTGAATTAAGAAGGAAACTGGCACCCAATCTGTCCCAGCGAAGATAACTTGAATAAAACATAACCTTTACTAAAGCCACACTGGAATAATACTTACTGTATCTCGAGAGCTGAGCCCCACTGGAATCATACTTACTGTATCCCCAGAGCTGAGCCACACTGGCATCATACTTACTGTATCCCCAGATCTAAGCCCCACTGGAATCATACTTACTGTATCTCCAGAGCTGAGCGCCACTGGAATCATAATTACTGTATCAACAGATCTAAGCCACAATGTAACCACACTTACTGTATCTCCAGAGCTGAGCCCCACTGGAATCATAATTACTGTATCTCCAGATCTAAGCCACACTGGAATCATACTTACTGTATCTCCAGATCTAAGCCACACTGGAATCATACTTACTGTATCTCCAGAGCTGAGCCACACTGGAATCATACTTACTGTATCTCCAGATCTAAGCCACACTGGAATCATACTTACTGTATCTCCAGAGCTGAGCCACACTTGAATCATACTTACGGTATCTCCAGATCTAAGCCACACTGGAATCATACTTACTGTATCACCAGAGCTGAGCCACACCGGAATCATACTTACTGTATATCCAGAGCTGAGCCACACTGGAATCATACTTACTGTATCTCCAGAGCTGAGCCACACTGGAATCATACTTACTGTATCTCCAGAGCTGAGCCACACTGGAATCATACTTACTGTATCCCCAGAGCTGAGCCCCACTGGCATCATACTTACTGTATCCCCGGAGCTGAGCCCCACTGGCATCATACTTACTGTATCTCCAGATCTAAGCCACACCGGAATCATACTTACCGTATCTCCAGAGCTGAGCCACACTGGAATCATACTTACTGTATCTCCAGAGCTGAGCCACACTGGAATCATACCTACTGTATCCCCAGAGCTGCGCCACACTGGAATCATACTTACTGTATCTCCAGATCTAAGCCACACTGGAATCATACTTACTGTATCTCCAGAGCTGAGCCACACTGGAATCATACTTACTGTATCTCCAGAGCTGAGCCACACTGGAATCATACGTACTGTATCTCCAGAGCTGAGCCACACTGGAATCATACTTACTGTATCTCCAGAGCTGAGCCACACTGGAATCATACTTACTGTATCTCCAGATCTAAGCCACACTGGAATCATACTTACTGTATCTCCAGAGCTGAGCCACACTGGAATCATACTTACTGTATCTCCAGAGCTGAGCCACACTGGAATCATACTTACTGTATCTCCAGAGCCGAGCCACACTGGAATCATACTTACTGTATCTCCGGAGCTGAGCCACACTGGCATCATACTTACTGTATCTCCAGAGCTGAGCCACACTGGAATCATACTTACTGTATCTCCAGAGCTGAGCCCACGCTGGCATCACACTTACTGTATCCTCAGATCTAAGCCACCCTGGAATCATACTTACTGTATCCCCAGAGCTGAGCCACACTGGCATCATACTTACTGTATCTCCAGAGCTGAGCCACACTGGAATCATACTGTATCTACAGAGCTGAGCCACACTGGCATTATACTTACTGTATCTCCAGAGCTGAGCCACACTGGAATCATACTTACTGTATCCCCAGAGCTGAGCCACACTGGCATCATACTTACTGTATCTCCAGAGCTGAGCCACACTGGAATCATACTTACTGTATCCCCAGATCTAAGCCCCACTGGAATCATACTTACTGTATCTCCAGATCTAAGCCACACTGGAATCACACTTACTGTATCACGAGAGCTGAGCCACACCGGAATCATACTTACTGTATCTCCAGAGCTGAGCCACACTGGAATCATACTTACGGTATCTCCAGATCTAAGCCACACTGGAATCATACTTACTGTATCTTCAGAGCTGAGCCACACTGGAATCATACTTACTGTATCTCCAGATCTAAGCCACACTGGAATCATACTTACTGTATCACCAGAGCTGAGCCACACCGGAATCATACTTACTGTATCTCCAGATCTAAGCCACACTGGAATCATACTTACTGTATCACCAGAGCTGAGCCACACTGGAATCATACTTACTGTATCTCCAGATCTAAGCCACACTGGAATCATACTTACTGTATCTCCAGAGCTGAGCCACACTGGAATCATACTTACTGTATCCCCAGAGCGGAGCCACACTGGAATCATACTTACTGTATCACCAGAGCTGAGCCACACTGGAATCATACTTACTGTATCCCCAGAGCTGAGCCACACTGGAATCATACTTACTGTATCCCCAGAGCTGAGCCACACTGGCATCATACTTACTGTATCTCCAGATCTAAGCCACTCTGGAATCATACTTACGGTATCACCAGAGCTGAACCACACCGGAATCATACTTACGGTATCACCAGAGCTGAGCCACACTGGAATCATACTTACTGTATCTCCAGAGCTGAGCCACACTGGAATCATACTTACTGTATCCCCAGAGCTGAGCCCCACTGGAATCATACCTACTGTATCCCCAGAGCTGAGCCACACTGGAATCATACTTACTGTATCTCCAGAGCTGAGCCACACTGGAATCATACTTACTGTATCTCCAGAGCCGAGCCACACTGGAATCATACTTACTGTATCTCCGGAGCTGAGCCACACTGGCATCATACTTACTGTATCTCCAGAGCTGAGCCACACTGGAATCATACTTACTGTATCTCCAGAGCATAGCCCACGCTGGCATCACACTTACTGTATCCTCAGATCTAAGCCACACTGGAATCATACTTACTGTATCCCCAGAGCTGAGCCACACTGGCATCATACTTACTGTATCTCCAGAGCTGAGCCACACTGGAATCATACTGTATCTACAGAGCTGAGCCACACTGGCATCATACTTACTGTATCTTCAGAGCTGAGCCACACTGGAATCATACTTACAGTATCCCCAGATCTAAGCCCCACTGGAATCATACTTACTGTATCTCCAGATCTAAGCCACACTGGAATCACACTTACTGTATCACGAGAGCTGAGCCACACCGGAATCATACTTACTGTATCTCCAGAGCTGAGCCACACTGGAATCATACTTACGGTATCTCCAGATCTAAGCCACACTGGAATCATACTTACTGTATCTTCAGAGCTGAGCCACACTGGAATCATACTTACTGTATCTCCAGATCTAAGCCACACTGGAATCATACTTACTGTATCACCAGAGCTGAGCCACACCGGAATCATACTTACTGTATCTCCAGAGCTGAGCCACACTGGAATCATACTTACTGTATCCCCAGAGCTGAGCCACACTGGAATCATACTTACTGTATCACCAGAGCTGAGCCACACTGGAATCATACTTACTGTATCCCAAGAGCTGAGCCACACTGGAATCATACTTACTGTATCCCCAGAGCTGAGCCCCACTGGCATCATACTTACTGTATCTCCAGATCTAAGCCACTCTGGAATCATACTTACGGTATCACCAGAGCTGAACCACACCGGAATCATACTTACGGTATCACCAGAGCTGAGCCACACTGGAATCATACTTACTGTATCTCCAGAGCTGAGCCACACTGGAATCATACTTACTGTATCCCCAGAGCTGAACCACACTGGAATCATACCTACTGTATCCCCAGAGCTGAGCCACACTGGAATCATACTTACTGTATCTCCAGAGCTGAGCCACACTGGAATCATACTTACTGTATCTCCAGAGCTGAGCCACACTGGAATCATACTTACTGTATCCCTAGAGCTGAGCCACACTGGCATCATACTTACTGTATCTCCAGATCTAAGCCACTCTGGAATCATACTTACGGTATCACCAGAGCTGAACCACACCGGAATCATACTTACGGTATCACCAGAGCTGAGCCACACTGGAATCATACTTACTGTATCTCCAGAGCTGAGCCACACTGGAATCATACTTACTGTATCCCCAGAGCTGAGCCCCACTGGAATCATACTTACTGTATCTCCAGAGCTGAGCCACACTGGAATCATACTTACTGTATCTCCAGAGCTGAGCCACACTGGAATCATACTTACTGTATCTCCAGATCAAAGCCACACTGGAATCATACTTACTGTATCTCCAGAGCTGAGCCACACTGGCATCATACTTACTGTATCTCCAGAGCTGAGCCACACTGGAATCATACTTACTGTATCCCCAGAGCTGAGCCCCACTGGCATCATACTTACTGTATCTCCAGATCTAAGCCACTCTGGAATCATACTTACGGTATCACCAGAGCTGAACCACACCGGAATCATACTTACGGTATCACCAGAGCTGAGCCACACTGGAATCATACTTACTGTATCTCCAGAGCTGAGCCACACTGGAATCATACTTACTGTATCCCCAGAGCTGAACCACACTGGAATCATACCTACTGTATCCCCAGAGCTGAGCCACACTGGAATCATACTTACTGTATCTCCAGAGCTGAGCCACACTGGAATCATACTTACTGTATCTCCAGAGCTGAGCCACACTGGCATCATACTTACTGTATCTCCAGATCTAAGCCCCACTGGAATCATACTTACCGTATCTCCAGATCTAAGCCACACTTGAATCATACTTACTGTATCTCCAGATCTAAGCCCCACTGGAATCATACTTACTGTATCCCCAGATCTAAGCCACACTGGAATCATACTTACCGTATCTCCAGATCTAAGCCACACTTGAATCATACTTACTGTATCTCCAGATCTAAGCCCCACTGGAATCATACTTACTGTATCCCCAGATCTAAGCCACACTTGAATCATACTTACTGTATCTCCAGAGCTGAGCCACACTGGAATCATACTTACTGTATCTCCAGAGCTGAGCCACACTGGAATCATACTTACCGTATCTCCAGATCTAAGCCACACTTGAATCATACTTACGGTATCCCCAGATCTAAGCCACACTGGAATCATACTTACTGTATCTCCAGAGCTGAGCCACACTGGCATCATACTTACGGTATCTCCAGATCTAAGCCACACTGGAATCATACTTACTGTATCTCCAGAGCTGAGCCACACTGGCATCATACTTACTGTATCTCCAGATCTAAGCCCCACTGGAATCATACTTACCGTATCTCCAGATCTAAGCCACACTTGAATCATACCTACTGTATCCCCAGAGCTGAGCCACACTGGAATCATACTTACTGTATCTCCAGAGCTGAGCCACACTGGAATCATACTTACTGTATCTCCAGAGCTGAGCCACACTGGAATCATACTTACTGTATCTCCAGATCAAAGCCACACTGGAATCATACTTACTGTATCTCCAGAGCTGAGCCACACTGGCATCATACTTACTGTATCTCCAGAGCTGAGCCACACTGGAATCATACTTACTGTATCCCCAGAGCTGAGCCCCACTGGCATCATACTTACTGTATCTCCAGATCTAAGCCACTCTGGAATCATACTTACGGTATCACCAGAGCTGAACCACACCGGAATCATACTTACGGTATCACCAGAGCTGAGCCACACTGGAATCATACTTACTGTATCTCCAGAGCTGAGCCACACTGGAATCATACTTACTGTATCCCCAGAGCTGAACCACACTGGAATCATACCTACTGTATCCCCAGAGCTGAGCCACACTGGAATCATACTTACCGTATCTCCAGAGCTGAGCCACACTGGAATCATACTTACTGTATCTCCAGAGCTGAGCCACACTGGCATCATACTTACTGTATCTCCAGATCTAAGCCCCACTGGAATCATACTTACTGTATCCCCAGATCTAAGCCACACTGGAATCATACTTACTGTATCTCCAGAGCTGAGCCACACTGGAATCATACTTACTGTATCTCCAGAGCTGAGCCACACTGGAATCATACTTACCGTATCTCCAGATCTAAGCCACACTTGAATCATACTTACGGTATCCCCAGATCTAAGCCACAGTGGAATCATACTTACTGTATCCCCAGATCTAAGCCACACTTGAATCATACTTACTGTATCTCCAGAGCTGAGCCACACTGGAATCATACTTACTGTATCTCCAGAACTGAGTCAAACTGGTATCATACTTGCTTTATCTCCAGATATGAGCAACACTGGAATCATACTTACTGTATCTCTAGATCTAAGCTTCACTGGAATCATACTTACTGTATCTCCAGAGCTGAGCCACACTGGAATCATACTTACTGTATCTCCAGAGCTGAGCCACACTGGAATCATACTTACTGTATCCCCAGAGCTGAGCAATACTGGAATCATAATTACTGTAGATCCAAATCTAAGCCGCCACACTGGCATCATACTTACTGTATCTCCAGATCTAAGCCCAACTGGAATCATACTTACTGTATCTCCAGATCTAAGCCACACTGGAATCATACTTACTGTAGATCCAGAGCTGAGCCACACTGGAATCATACTTACTGTATCCCCAGAGCTGAGCAACACTGGAATCATAATTACTGTAGATCCAAATCTAAGCCGCCACACTGGCATCATACTTACTGTATCCCCAGAACTCAGCCCCACTGGAATCATACTTACTGTATCTCCAGAGCTGAGCCCCACTGGAATCATACTTACTGTATCTCCAAATCTAAGCTGCCACACTGGCATCATACTTACTGTATTTCCAGAGCTGAGCCCCACTGGAATCATACTTACTGTATCTCCAGAGCTGAGCCACACTGGAATCATACTTACTGTATCTCCAGAGCTGAGCCACACTGGAATCATACTTACTGTATCTCCAGAGCTGAGTCCACGCTGGCATCATACTTACTGTATCCTCAGATCTAAGCCACACTGGAATCATACTTACTGTATCCCCAGAGCTGAGCCACACTGGCATCATACTTACTGTATCTCCAGAGCTGAGCCACACTGGAATCATACTGTATCTACAGAGCTGAGCCACACTGGCATCATACTTACTGTATCTTCAGAGCTGAGCCACACTGGAATCATACTTACAGTATCCCCAGATCTAAGCCCCACTGGAATCATACTTACTGTATCTCCAGATCTAAGCCACACTGGAATCACACTTACTGTATCACGAGAGCTGAGCCACACTGGAATCATACTTACTGTATCTCCAGAGCTGAGCCACACTGGAATCATACTTACGGTATCTCCAGATCTAAGCCACACTGGAATCATACTTACTGTATCTCCAGATCTAAGCCACACTGGAATCATACTTACTGTATCACCAGAGCTGAGCCACACCGGAATCATACTTACTGTATCTCCAGAGCTGAGCCACACTGGAATCATACTTACTGTATCCCCAGAGCTGAGCCACACTGGAATCATACTTACTGTATCACCAGAGCTGAGCCACACTGGAATCATACTTACTGTATCCCCAGAGCTGAGCCACACTGGAATCATACTTACTGTATCCCCAGAGCTGAGCCCCACTGGCATCATACTTACTGTATCTCCAGATCTAAGCCACTCTGGAATCATACTTACGGTATCACCAGAGCTGAACCACACCGGAATCATACTTACGGTATCACCAGAGCTGAGCCACACTGGAATAATACTTACTGTATCTCCAGAGCTGAGCCACACTGGAATCATACTTACTGTATCCCCAGAGCTGAACCACACTGGAATCATACCTACTGTATCCCCAGAGCTGAGCCACACTGGAATCATACTTACTGTATCTCCAGAGCTGAGCCACACTGGAATCATACTTACTGTATCTCCAGAGCTGAGCCACACTGGAATCATACTTACTGTATCCCTAGAGCTGAGCCACACTGGCATCATACTTACTGTATCTCCAGATCTAAGCCACTCTGGAATCATACTTACGGTATCACCAGAGCTGAACCACACCGGAATCATACTTACGGTATCACCAGAGCTGAGCCACACTGGAATCATACTTACTGTATCTCCAGAGCTGAGCCACACTGGAATCATACTTACTGTATCCCCAGAGCTGAGCCCCACTGGAATCATACCTACTGTATCCCCAGAGCTGAGCCACACTGGAATCATACTTACTGTATCTCCAGAGCTGAGCCACACTGGAATCATACTTACTGTATCTCCAGAGCTGAGCCACACTGGAATCATACTTACAGTATCTCCAGATCTAAGCCACACCGGAATCATACTTACTGTATCTCCAGAGCTGAGCCACACTGGCATCATACTTACTGTATCTCCAGAGCTGAGCCACACTGGAATCATACTTACTGTATCCCCAGAGCTGAGCCCCACTGGCATCATACTTACTGTATCTCCAGATCTAAGCCACTCTGGAATCATACTTACGGTATCACCAGAGCTGAACCACACCGGAATCATACTTACGGTATCACCAGAGCTGAGCCACACTGGAATCATACTTACTGTATCTCCAGAGCTGAGCCACACTGGAATCATACTTACTGTATCCCCAGAGCTGAACCACACTGGAATCATACCTACTGTATCCCCAGAGCTGAGCCACACTGGAATCATACTTACTGTATCTCCAGAGCTGAGCCACACTGGCATCATACTTACTGTATCTCCAGATCTAAGCCACTCTGGAATCATACTTATGGTATCACCAGAGCTGAACCACACCGGAATCATACTTACGGTATCACCAGAGCTGAGCCACACTGGAATCATACTTACTGTATCTCCAGAGCTGAGCCACACTGGAATCATACTTACTGTATCTCCAGAGCTGAGCCACACTGGAATCATACTTACTGTATCCCCAGAGCTGAGCCCCACTGGAATCATACCTACTGTATCCCCAGAGCTGAGCCACACTGGAATCATACTTACTGTATCTCCAGAGCTGAGCCACACTGGAATCATACTTACTGTATCTCCAGAGCTGAGCCACACTGGAATCATACTTACTGTATCTCCAGATCTAAGCCCCACTGGAATCATACTTACCGTATCTCCAGATCTAAGCCACACTTGAATCATACTTACTGTATCTCCAGATCTAAGCCCCACTGGAATCATACTTACTGTATCCCCAGATCTAAGCCACACTGGAATCATACTTACTGTATCCCCAGATCTAAGCCACACTTGAATCATACTTACTGTATCTCCAGAGCTGAGCCACACTGGAATCATACTTACTGTATCTCCAGAGCTGAGCCACACTGGAATCATACTTACCGTATCTCCAGATCTAAGCCACACTTGAATCATACTTACGGTATCCCCAGATCTAAGCCACAGTGGAATCATACTTACTGTATCCCCAGATCTAAGCCACACTTGAATCATACTTACTGTATCTCCAGAGCTGAGCCACACTGGAATCATACTTACTGTATCTCCAGAACTGAGTCAAACTGGTATCATACTTGCTTTATCTCCAGATATGAGCAACACTGGAATCATACTTACTGTATCTCTAGATCTAAGCTTCACTGGAATCATACTTACTGTATCTCCAGAGCTGAGCCACACTGGAATCATACTTACTGTATCTCCAGAGCTGAGCCACACTGGAATCATACTTACTGTATCTCCAGAGCTGAGCCACACTGGAATCATACTTACTGTATCCCCAGAGCTGAGCAATACTGGAATCATAATTACTGTAGATCCAAATCTAAGCCGCCACACTGGCATCATACTTACTGTATCTCCAGATCTAAGCCCAACTGGAATCATACTTACTGTATCTCCAGATCTAAGCCACACTGGAATCATACTTACTGTAGATCCAGAGCTGAGCCACACTGGAATCATACTTACTGTATCTCCAGAGCTGAGCCACACTGGAATCATACTTACTGTATCCCCAGAGCTGAGCAACACTGGAATCATAATTACTGTAGATCCAAATCTAAGCCGCCACACTGGAATCATACTTACTGTATCCCCAGAACTCAGCCCCACTGGAATCATACTTACTGTATCTCCAGAGCTGAGCCCCACTGGAATCATACTTACTGTATCTCCAAATCTAAGCTGCCACACTGGCATCATACTTACTGTATTTCCAGAGCTGAGCCACACTGGAATCATACTTACTGTATCTCCAGATCTAAGCCCCACTGGAATCATACTTACTGTATCTCCAGAGCTGAGCCACACTGGAATCATACTTACTGTATCTCCAGATCTAAGCCCCACTGGAATCATACTTACTGTATCTCCAGAGCTGAGCCACGCTGGCATCATACTTACTGTATCCCCAGATCTAAGCCACACTGGAATCATACTTACTGTATCTCCAGATCTAAGCCACACTGGAATCATACTTACTGTATCTCCAGATCTAAGCCACACTGGAATCATACTTACTGTATCCCCAGAGCTGAGCCACACTGGCATCATACTTACTGTATCCCCAGATCTAAGCCACACTGGAATCATACTTACTGTATCTCCAGAGCTGAGCCACACTGGAATCATACTTACTGTATCCCCAGATCTAAGCCACACTGGAATCATACTTACTGTATCTCCAGAGCTGAGCCCCACTGGAATCATACTTACTGTATCTCCAGAGCTGAGCCCCACTGGAATCATACTTACTGTATCTCCAAATCTAAGCTGCCACACTGGCATCATACTTACTGTATCTCCAGATCTAAGCCCCACTGGCATCATACTTACTGTATTTCCAGAGCTGAGCCCCACTGGAATCATACTTACTGTATCTCCAGATCTAAGCCCCACTGGAATCATACTTACTGTATCCCCAGAGCTGAGCCCCACTGGCATCATACTTACTGTATCTCCAGATCTAAGCCACTCTGGAATCATACTTACGGTATCACCAGAGCTGAACCACACCGGAATCATACTTACGGTATCACCAGAGCTGAGCCACACTGGAATCATACTTACTGTATCTCCAGAGCTGAGCCACACTGGAATCATACTTACTGTATCCCCAGAGCTGAGCCCCACTGGAATCATACCTACTGTATCCCCAGAGCTGAGCCACACTGGAATCATACTTACTGTATCTCCAGAGCTGAGCCACACTGGAATCATACTTACTGTATCTCCAGAGCTGAGCCACACTGGAATCATACTTACAGTATCTCCAGATCTAAGCCACACCGGAATCATACTTACTGTATCTCCAGAGCTGAGCCACACTGGCATCATACTTACTGTATCTCCAGAGCTGAGCCACACTGGAATCATACTTACTGTATCCCCAGAGCTGAGCCCCACTGGCATCATACTTACTGTATCTCCAGATCTAAGCCACTCTGGAATCATACTTACGGTATCACCAGAGCTGAACCACACCGGAATCATACTTACGGTATCACCAGAGCTGAGCCACACTGGAATCATACTTACTGTATCTCCAGAGCTGAGCCACACTGGAATCATACTTACTGTATCCCCAGAGCTGAACCACACTGGAATCATACCTACTGTATCCCCAGAGCTGAGCCACACTGGAATCATACTTACTGTATCTCCAGAGCTGAGCCACACTGGCATCATACTTACTGTATCTCCAGATCTAAGCCACTCTGGAATCATACTTATGGTATCACCAGAGCTGAACCACACCGGAATCATACTTACGGTATCACCAGAGCTGAGCCCCACTGGAATCATACTTACTGTATCTCCAGAGCTGAGCCACACTGGAATCATACTTACTGTATCTCCAGATCTAAGCCCCACTGGAATCATACTTACCGTATCTCCAGATCTAAGCCACACTTGAATCATACTTACTGTATCTCCAGATCTAAGCCCCACTGGAATCATACTTACTGTATCCCCAGATCTAAGCCACACTGGAATCATACTTACTGTATCCCCAGATCTAAGCCACACTTGAATCATACTTACTGTATCTCCAGAGCTGAGCCACACTGGAATCATACTTACTGTATCTCCAGAGCTGAGCCACACTGGAATCATACTTACCGTATCTCCAGATCTAAGCCACACTTGAATCATACTTACGGTATCCCCAGATCTAAGCCACAGTGGAATCATACTTACTGTATCCCCAGATCTAAGCCACACTTGAATCATACTTACTGTATCTCCAGAGCTGAGCCACACTGGAATCATACTTACTGTATCTCCAGAACTGAGTCAAACTGGTATCATACTTGCTTTATCTCCAGATATGAGCAACACTGGAATCATACTTACTGTATCTCTAGATCTAAGCTTCACTGGAATCATACTTACTGTATCTCCAGAGCTGAGCCACACTGGAATCATACTTACTGTATCTCCAGAGCTGAGCCACACTGGAATCATACTTACTGTATCTCCAGAGCTGAGCCACACTGGAATCATACTTACTGTATCCCCAGAGCTGAGCAATACTGGAATCATAATTACTGTAGATCCAAATCTAAGCCGCCACACTGGCATCATACTTACTGTATCTCCAGATCTAAGCCCAACTGGAATCATACTTACTGTATCTCCAGATCTAAGCCACACTGGAATCATACTTACTGTAGATCCAGAGCTGAGCCACACTGGAATCATACTTACTGTATCTCCAGAGCTGAGCCACACTGGAATCATACTTACTGTATCCCCAGAGCTGAGCAACACTGGAATCATAATTACTGTAGATCCAAATCTAAGCCGCCACACTGGAATCATACTTACTGTATCCCCAGAACTCAGCCCCACTGGAATCATACTTACTGTATCTCCAGAGCTGAGCCCCACTGGAATCATACTTACTGTATCTCCAAATCTAAGCTGCCACACTGGCATCATACTTACTGTATTTCCAGAGCTGAGCCACACTGGAATCATACTTACTGTATCTCCAGATCTAAGCCCCACTGGAATCATACTTACTGTATCTCCAGAGCTGAGCCACACTGGAATCATACTTACTGTATCTCCAGATCTAAGCCCCACTGGAATCATACTTACTGTATCTCCAGAGCTGAGCCACGCTGGCATCATACTTACTGTATCCCCAGATCTAAGCCACACTGGAATCATACTTACTGTATCTCCAGATCTAAGCCACACTGGAATCATACTTACTGTATCTCCAGATCTAAGCCACACTGGAATCATACTTACTGTATCCCCAGAGCTGAGCCACACTGGCATCATACTTACTGTATCCCCAGATCTAAGCCACACTGGAATCATACTTACTGTATCTCCAGAGCTGAGCCACACTGGAATCATACTTACTGTATCCCCAGATCTAAGCCACACTGGAATCATACTTACTGTATCTCCAGAGCTGAGCCCCACTGGAATCATACTTACTGTATCTCCAGAGCTGAGCCCCACTGGAATCATACTTACTGTATCTCCAAATCTAAGCTGCCACACTGGCATCATACTTACTGTATCTCCAGATCTAAGCCCCACTGGCATCATACTTACTGTATTTCCAGAGCTGAGCCCCACTGGAATCATACTTACTGTATCTCCAGATCTAAGCCCCACTGGAATCATACTTACTGTATCCCCAGAGCTGAGCCCCACTGGCATCATACTTACTGTATCTCCAGATCTAAGCCACTCTGGAATCATACTTACGGTATCACCAGAGCTGAACCACACCGGAATCATACTTACGGTATCACCAGAGCTGAGCCACACTGGAATCATACTTACTGTATCTCCAGAGCTGAGCCACACTGGAATCATACTTACTGTATCCCCAGAGCTGAGCCCCACTGGAATCATACCTACTGTATCCCCAGAGCTGAGCCACACTGGAATCATACTTACTGTATCTCCAGAGCTGAGCCACACTGGAATCATACTTACTGTATCTCCAGAGCTGAGCCACACTGGAATCATACTTACAGTATCTCCAGATCTAAGCCACACCGGAATCATACTTACTGTATCTCCAGAGCTGAGCCACACTGGCATCATACTTACTGTATCTCCAGAGCTGAGCCACACTGGAATCATACTTACTGTATCCCCAGAGCTGAGCCCCACTGGCATCATACTTACTGTATCTCCAGATCTAAGCCACTCTGGAATCATACTTACGGTATCACCAGAGCTGAACCACACCGGAATCATACTTACGGTATCACCAGAGCTGAGCCACACTGGAATCATACTTACTGTATCTCCAGAGCTGAGCCACACTGGAATCATACTTACTGTATCCCCAGAGCTGAACCACACTGGAATCATACCTACTGTATCCCCAGAGCTGAGCCACACTGGAATCATACTTACTGTATCTCCAGAGCTGAGCCACACTGGCATCATACTTACTGTATCTCCAGATCTAAGCCACTCTGGAATCATACTTATGGTATCACCAGAGCTGAACCACACCGGAATCATACTTACGGTATCACCAGAGCTGAGCCCCACTGGAATCATACTTACTGTATCTCCAGAGCTGAGCCACACTGGAATCATACTTACTGTATCTCCAGAGCTGAGCCACACTGGAATCATACTTACTGTATCCCCAGAGCTGAGCCCCACTGGAATCATACCTACTGTATCCCCAGAGCTGAGCCACACTGGAATCATACTTACTGTATCTCCAGAGCTGAGCCACACTGGAATCATACTTACTGTATCTCCAGAGCTGAGCCACACTGGAATCATACTTACTGTATCTCCAGATCTAAGCCCCACTGGAATCATACTTACCGTATCTCCAGATCTAAGCCACACTTGAATCATACTTACTGTATCTCCAGATCTAAGCCCCACTGGAATCATACTTACTGTATCCCCAGATCTAAGCCACACTGGAATCATACTTACTGTATCCCCAGATCTAAGCCACACTTGAATCATACTTACTGTATCTCCAGAGCTGAGCCACACTGGAATCATACTTACTGTATCTCCAGAGCTGAGCCACACTGGAATCATACTTACCGTATCTCCAGATCTAAGCCACACTTGAATCATACTTACGGTATCCCCAGATCTAAGCCACAGTGGAATCATACTTACTGTATCCCCAGATCTAAGCCACACTTGAATCATACTTACTGTATCTCCAGAGCTGAGCCACACTGGAATCATACTTACTGTATCTCCAGAACTGAGTCAAACTGGTATCATACTTGCTTTATCTCCAGATATGAGCAACACTGGAATCATACTTACTGTATCTCTAGATCTAAGCTTCACTGGAATCATACTTACTGTATCTCCAGAGCTGAGCCACACTGGAATCATACTTACTGTATCTCCAGAGCTGAGCCACACTGGAATCATACTTACTGTATCTCCAGAGCTGAGCCACACTGGAATCATACTTACTGTATCCCCAGAGCTGAGCAATACTGGAATCATAATTACTGTAGATCCAAATCTAAGCCGCCACACTGGCATCATACTTACTGTATCTCCAGATCTAAGCCCAACTGGAATCATACTTACTGTATCTCCAGATCTAAGCCACACTGGAATCATACTTACTGTAGATCCAGAGCTGAGCCACACTGGAATCATACTTACTGTATCTCCAGAGCTGAGCCACACTGGAATCATACTTACTGTATCCCCAGAGCTGAGCAACACTGGAATCATAATTACTGTAGATCCAAATCTAAGCCGCCACACTGGAATCATACTTACTGTATCCCCAGAACTCAGCCCCACTGGAATCATACTTACTGTATCTCCAGAGCTGAGCCCCACTGGAATCATACTTACTGTATCTCCAAATCTAAGCTGCCACACTGGCATCATACTTACTGTATTTCCAGAGCTGAGCCACACTGGAATCATACTTACTGTATCTCCAGATCTAAGCCCCACTGGAATCATACTTACTGTATCTCCAGAGCTGAGCCACACTGGAATCATACTTACTGTATCTCCAGATCTAAGCCCCACTGGAATCATACTTACTGTATCTCCAGAGCTGAGCCACGCTGGCATCATACTTACTGTATCCCCAGATCTAAGCCACACTGGAATCATACTTACTGTATCTCCAGATCTAAGCCACACTGGAATCATACTTACTGTATCTCCAGATCTAAGCCACACTGGAATCATACTTACTGTATCCCCAGAGCTGAGCCACACTGGCATCATACTTACTGTATCCCCAGATCTAAGCCACACTGGAATCATACTTACTGTATCTCCAGAGCTGAGCCACACTGGAATCATACTTACTGTATCCCCAGATCTAAGCCACACTGGAATCATACTTACTGTATCTCCAGAGCTGAGCCCCACTGGAATCATACTTACTGTATCTCCAGAGCTGAGCCCCACTGGAATCATACTTACTGTATCTCCAAATCTAAGCTGCCACACTGGCATCATACTTACTGTATCTCCAGATCTAAGCCCCACTGGCATCATACTTACTGTATTTCCAGAGCTGAGCCCCACTGGAATCATACTTACTGTATCTCCAGATCTAAGCCCCACTGGAATCATACTTACTGTATCCCCAGAGCTGAGCCCCACTGGCATCATACTTACTGTATCTCCAGATCTAAGCCACTCTGGAATCATACTTACTGTATCACCAGAGCTGAACCACACCGGAATCAACTTACGGTATCACCAGAGCTGAGCCACACTGGAATCATACTTACTGTATCTCCAGAGCTGAGCCACACTGGAATCATACCTACTGTATCCCCAGAGCTGAGCCACACTGGAATCAAACTTACTGTATCTCCAGAGCTGAGCCACACTGGAATCATACTTACTGTATCTCCAGAGCTGAGCCACACTGGAATCATACTTACTGTATCTCCAGAGCTGAGCCACACTGGAATCATACTTACTGTATCTCCAGATCTAAGCCACACTGGAATCATACTTACTGTATCTCCAGAGCTGAGCCACACTGGCATCATACTTACTGTATCTCCAGAGATGAGCCACACTGGCATCATACTTACTGTATCTCCAGAGCTGAGCCACACTGGCATCATACTTACTGTATCCCCAGATCTAAGCCCCACTGGAATCATACTTACCGTATCTCCAGATCTAAGCCACACTTGAATCATACTTACTGTATCTCCAGATCTAAGCCCCACTGGAATCATACTTACTGTATCCCCAGATCTAAGCCACACTGGAATCATACTTACTGTATCCCCAGATCTAAGCCACACTTGAATCATACTTACTGTATCTCCAGAGCTGAGCCACACTGGAATCATACTTACTGTATCTCCAGAGCTGAGCCACACTGGAATCATACTTACCGTATCTCCAGATCTAAGCCACACTTGAATCATACTTACGGTATCCCCAGATCTAAGCCACAGTGGAATCATACTTACTGTATCCCCAGATCTAAGCCACACTTGAATCATACTTACTGTATCTCCAGAGCTGAGCCACACTGGAATCATACTTACTGTATCACCAGAGCTGAGCAACACTGGAATCATACTTACTGTATCTCCAGAACTGAGTCAAACTGGTATCATACTTGCTTTATCTCCAGATATGAGCAACACTGGAATCATACCTACTGTATCTCTAGATCTAAGCCACACTTGAATCATACTTACTGTATCTCCAGAGCTGAGCCACACTGGAATCATACTTACTGTATCTCCAGAGCTGAGCCACACTGGAATCATACTTACTGTATCTCCAGAGCTGAGCCACACTGGAATCATACTTACTGTATCCCCAGAGCTGAGCAACACTGGAATCATAATTACTGTAGATCCAAATCTAAGCCGCCACACTGGCATCATACTTACTGTATCTCCAGATCTAAGCCCAACTGGAATCATACTTACTGTATCTCCAGATCTAAGCCACACTGGAATCATACTTACTGTAGATCCAAATCTAAGCCGCCACACTGGCATCATACTTACTGTATCCCCAGAACTCAGCCCCACTGGAATCATACTTACTGTATCTCCAGAGCTGAGCCTCACTGGAATCATACTTACTGTATCTCCAAATCTAAGCTGCCACACTGGCATGATACTTACTGTATTTCCAGAGCTGAGCCCCACTGGAATCATACTTACTGTATCTCCAGAGCTGAGCCACACTGGAATCATACTTACTGTATCTCCAGATCTAAGCCCCACTGGAATCATACTTACTGTATCCCCAGAGCTGAGCCACACTGGCATCATACTTACTGTATCCCCAGATCTAAGCCACACTGGAATCATACTTACTGTATCTCCAGATCTAAGCCACACTGGAATCATACTTACTGTATCTCCAGATCTAAGCCACACTGGAATCATACTTACTGTATCTCCAGATCTAAGCCCCACTGGAATCATACTTACTGTATCCCCAGAGCTGAGCCACGCTGGCATCATACTTACTGTATCCCCAGATCTAAGCCACACTGGAATCATACTTACTGTATCTCCAGATCTAAGCCACACTGGAATCATACTTACTGTATCTCCAGATCTAAGCCACACTGGAATCATACTTACTGTATCTCCAGATCTAAGCCACACTGGAATCATACTTACTGTATCCCCAGATCTGAGCCACACTGGCATCATACTTACTGTATCCCCAGATCTAAGCCACACTGGAATCATACTTACTGTATCTCCAGAGCTGAGCCACACTGGAATCATACTTACTGTATCCCCAGATCTAAGCCACACTGGAATCATACTTACTGTATCTCCAGAGCTGAGCCCCACTGGAATCATACTTACTGTATCTCCAGAGCTGAGCCCCACTGGAATCATACTTACTGTATCTCCAAATCTAAGCTGCCACACTGGCATCATACTTACTGTATCTCCAGATCTAAGCCCCACTGGCATCATACTTACTGTATTTCCAGAGCTGAGCCCCACTGGAATCATACTTCCTGTATCTCCAGAGCTGAGCCACACTGGAATCATACTTACTGTATCTCCAGATCTAAGCCCCACTGGAATCATACTTACTGTATCCCCAGAGCTGAGCCACACTGGCATCATACTTACTGTATCCCCAGATCTAAGCCACACTGGAATCATACTTACTGTATCTCCAGAGCTGAGCCATACTGGAATCATACTTACTGTATCTCCAGATCTAAGCCCCACTGGAATCATACTTACTGTATCCCCAGAGCTGAGCCACACTGGAATCATACTTACTGTATCTCCAGATCTAAGCCACACTGGAATCATACTTACTGTATCCCCAGATCTAAGCCACACTGGAATCATACTTACTGTATCTCCAGATCTAAGCCACACTGAAATCATACTTACTGTATCTCCAGATCTAAGCCACACTGAAATCATACTTACTGTATCTCCAGATCTAAGCCCAACTGGAATCATACTTACTGTATCTCCAGATCTAAGCCACACTGGAATCATACTTACTGTAGATCCAAATCTAAGCCGCCACACTGGCATCATACTTACTGTATCCCCAGAACTCAGCCCCACTGGAATCATACTTACTGTATCTCCAGAGCTGAGCCCCACTGGAATCATACTTACTGTATCTCCAAATCTAAGCTGCCACACTGGCATGATACTTACTGTATTTCCAGAGCTGAGCCCCACTGGAATCATACTTACTGTATCTCCAGAGCTGAGCCACACTGGAATCATACTTACTGTATCTCCAGATCTAAGCCCCACTGGAATCATACTTACTGTATCCCCAGAGCTGAGCCACACTGGCATCATACTTACTGTATCCCCAGATCTAAGCCACACTGGAATCATACTTACTGTATCTCCAGATCTAAGCCACACTGGAATCATACTTACTGTATCTCCAGATCTAAGCCACACTGGAATCATACTTACTGTATCTCCAGATCTAAGCCCCACTGGAATCATACTTACTGTATCCCCAGAGCTGAGCCACACTGGCATCATACTTACTGTATCCCCAGATCTAAGCCACACTGGAATCATACTTACTGTATCTCCAGATCTAAGCCACACTGGAATCATACTTACTGTATCTCCAGATCTAAGCCACACTGGAATCATACTTACTGTATCTCCAGATCTAAGCCACACTGGAATCATACTTACTGTATCCCCAGAGCTGAGCCACACTGGCATCATACTTACTGTATCCCCAGATCTAAGCCACACTGGAATCATACTTACTGTATCTCCAGAGCTGAGCCACACTGGAATCATACTTACTGTATCCCCAGATCTAAGCCACACTGGAATCATACTTACTGTATCTCCAGAGCTGAGCCCCACTGGAATCATACTTACTGTATCTCCAGAGCTGAGCCCCACTGGAATCATACTTACTGTATCTCCAAATCTAAGCTGCCACACTGGCATCATACTTACTGTATCTCCAGATCTAAGCCCCACTGGCATCATACTTACTGTATTTCCAGAGCTGAGCCCCACTGGAATCATACTTCCTGTATCTCCAGAGCTGAGCCACACTGGAATCATACTTACTGTATCTCCAGATCTAAGCCCCACTGGAATCATACTTACTGTATCCCCAGAGCTGAGCCACACTGGCATCATACTTACTGTATCCCCAGATCTAAGCCACACTGGCATCATACTTACTGTATCCCCAGATCTAAGCCACACTGGAATCATACTTACTGTATCTCCAGATCTAAGCCACACTGGAATCATACTTACTGTATCTCCAGATCTAAGCCACACTGGAATCATACTTACTGTATCTCCAGATCTAAGCCCCACTGGAATCATACTTACTGTATCCCCAGAGCTGAGCCACACTGGCATCATACTTACTGTATCCCCAGATCTAAGCCACACTGGAATCATACTTACTGTATCTCCAGATCTAAGCCACACTGGAATCATACTTACTGTATCTCCAGATCTAAGCCACACTGGAATCATACTTACTGTATCTCCAGATCTAAGCCACACTGGAATCATACTTACTGTATCCCCAGAGCTGAGCCACACTGGCATCATACTTACTGTATCCCCAGATCTAAGCCACACTGGAATCATACTTACTGTATCTCCAGAGCTGAGCCACACTGGAATCATACTTACTGTATCCCCAGATCTAAGCCACACTGGAATCATACTTACTGTATCTCCAGAGCTGAGCCCCACTGGAATCATACTTACTGTATCTCCAGAGCTGAGCCCCACTGGAATCATACTTACTGTATCTCCAAATCTAAGCTGCCACACTGGCATCATACTTACTGTATCTCCAGATCTAAGCCCCACTGGCATCATACTTACTGTATTTCCAGAGCTGAGCCCCACTGGAATCATACTTCCTGTATCTCCAGAGCTGAGCCACACTGGAATCATACTTACTGTATCTCCAGATCTAAGCCCCACTGGAATCATACTTACTGTATCCCCAGAGCTGAGCCACACTGGCATCATACTTACTGTATCCCCAGATCTAAGCCACACTGGAATCATACTTACTGTATCTCCAGAGCTGAGCCACAATGGAAACTTACTTACTGTATCTCCAGATCTAAGCCACACTGGAATCATACTTACTGTATCCCCAGATCTAAGCCACACTGGAATCATACTTACTGTATCTCCAGATCTAAGCCACACTGAAATCATACTTACTGTATCTCCAGATCTAAGCCACACTGGAATCATACTTACTGTATCCCCAGATCTAAGCCCCACTGAAATCATACTTACTGTATCCCCAGAGCTGAGCCACACTGGCATCATACTTGCTGTATCCCCAGATCTAAGCCCCACTGGAATCATACTTACTGTATCTCCAGAGCTGAGCCCCACTGGAATCATACTGTAAGGAACTTACCTCTGCCAGGAGGCTGGCGGCGAGCGTCCACAGGGCGACGCAGCACTCCTGCAGCTGGGAGGGCGGCGCGTCACTCTGGCAGCCTCTTTCGCCCCTCTCTAGCTGTGTAGGCGCGCGTCCCGCAGTCTGTAAATTTCGCCACTAGGAGGCGCTGTGCTGTGAGTGGCAGGCAGCGCAGAGTGCTCCACACCTGATGGGAATCAGGGGCTGATCAGCCTTGCAGCCAAGACTGACCAGCCCAGCACTCTGTGCCCGTGATAGTCGCTTGTGATTAGGGTGTGATTCTGTTAGTTGTTATCTGATCCTGACTCGGCTTGATCGACCATCCCTGTCTGCTGCCTGTACCGACCTCTGCTTTGTCTGACTACGAACCTGCCTGCCCCTCTGGATACCCCGCGATCTCTGACCTCCCGGCTTGACCCATTGGCTACCCCTGACTACGCACCTGTCTCATCCCTGTACTCTGACGCACCCTCCGGATTGACTACCTGTGAATGACCTCGGCTTCGGGATACCCTCGTGGTTCATCGGCCTTCACCGTAAGCAGCCATCCTTTGCGCCTATTAAGACCTGGGGGCAACAGAGTCCGGTGAGGCGTACCTAGCGTCCTGGCAAACGGGGGCTTGACTATAGGCAGAAGTGGCGGTGGAGATTGGGGGTTGCCTGCTTACAGAAGGCTGGTGTCCCGCTGGGCATCACATTATCACGGGCCATTTAAATGGACCAAATTTTGGAACAGGTGCAGACCCTGACCGCGGCCGTGGAGCACCTGGCACTTCGAGTGGCGGCTCAGGGGAACCGCCCAGCTCCTGCACCCTCTGTGCCCCAGGGGGCAATAGCCGCCTTCCCAGTTGAACCCAAGATTCAGCGGCATTTGGTCCAGGCATCGAGTCAGCAGAAGGTCTTTGCGGATCGTCGCCGATCCAAGAATCCCGACTATAAAGTCGGGGATTTGGTCTGGCTCTCTACCAAAAATATAGCGCTACCCCAACTCTCTGTAAAATTGGGACCACGATATATTGGCCCTTATCCCATTTTACAGAAAATTAACCAAGTCACATACAGACTCAAACTTCCACCATCTCTGAGGATTTGTAATTCCTTTCACGTAATCCATACAAGGAATACATCTTTTGGTACTCTCGTTACATAGACGATATTATTTGCATTTGGACAGGACCTCATGATCTAGCCATGTCCTTTGTGTCATATTTGAATAATAATCAATTGTCATATTTGAATAATAATCAATTGAATCTTATCTTCACCGCGGACTATCAGGAAACCAGAATTCCATTTTTGGACTTGGTTTTAGAACACTCTGGTGAAGGTTCAAATGTTTCCACACGCACATACCGCATACCTAGTGCTGGCAACTTTACATTATTCGCCACCAGCTGCCATCCGCGACACACCATAGAAGGGGTCCCCCATGGAGAATTTCTGCGGACAATTAGGAATTGTAGCAACTTGGATTTCCTAAAGGAGGAGTTAGATGGTGTTCAATCACGACTCACTAACAGGGGATATAATAATGCTGCCTTGCAAAGAGCAAGAGATAAAGCCCTAAAAAGGAACAGACGTGACATCTTAATTCCGGATAAATCATTGATGACCTCCAGGAATAACAACAAAAAAAAGAATAATGGTCTTACTATGGTTACGAATTTTAGCCATCAATTCCATAATATTAGAAGGATTATTCTATCTAAATTGCCCATTTTAGGCACTGATCCTGATTTGTTACCGGTTATCAAAGAGGGTGTACAGGCGGTGGCTCGGCGAGCCCCAACATTAGGCACGAGACTTTCCCCCTCAATGATTAGGTCTGAAGATAGTGGGTCAAGAACATGGCTGTTACAACAAGGAAGTTATCCATGTGGAGTCTCTAGGTGTTCTTGTTGTAAATTTGTGCAAAAAGTAAAGAAATTCAGGTCCACTGTCACAAACAAAGTTTTCTCAGGTTTCATGAACTGCAATACTAGACATGTGGTCTATTTAATTATATGTTAATTACGTGTGTGGACTTCAGTATGTGGGTTGTACCACACGTACTTTGAAGGCACGTGTCATGGAACACATCTATCAAATTAAGATGCCTTTTCCCAAGTCTAATGTAGCGCAACATGTTTGTCATAATCATGAAGGAAGATCCGACTGCATACAAGTCACCATCATAGAGCGGGTACTGAAAAATGTGAGAGGAGGTGAACCTTGGCAAGCAATATTAAAAGCAGACGCTAAATGGATTCTATTACTGGGTTCACGGTCCCCACAGGGCTTAAATGACAGATTAGACATATCACTCTTTACTAACAACCAATAGTTAGATGCCTCTGATAAATGAATAACCAACTATATATGGTTGAAATAATAATTTTTCCTCTCCAACATATTGTGTGTGCTTTTAGACATCAGTGGTTTTAATCTTAGTGTGTTATGTAAGATTTTAATTTTTTGTACCCAGAGTCTTTCAATGGGACGGCTATATTCTAGAGTGCTGTTATGTAGACCAGTGCAATATTTATAATTTTTAGATATTGATCATATGATCTATTGCATGCTGCTATTTTTCCAAAGTGCTGCTATGGGGACTAGTTCAATATTTATAATGCACATAATGATCATAAGATCTATTGGATGTTGACATTTTGATATAATGTTATAATCTTTTGTGGGCACATTGAAATATGCCAACAGATACTATTTTTTGACCCATATGCTTGAGCGCTGTTTCAGCACAATATACTAGGATTTTAGTCCGCCCTACCATGACATCTTTTCTAATGCCACCACTTGTGCTCACTTCGCCCACTGGGTGTTACTAAATGCCATCATTGGCGGTTATCTCACCTGCTGGGCATTTTCTTTATAAACTGTCATGTATAATCTGTTTATTTTGGGTGCGCTTTGCACCTCCCCTGGTATGGCATGGAAGTGAGCCTATCAGAATGGATACAGGTGGAGGCTTGGCTCTGAGGTCAGTTTGAAGGGGAGGGGTCGACTCTCTCACTGTGTCGGCTGTCAGCGCCGGCCGCCGCTGTGATGTCATTCGGTGGTGACGGGCGGCTCGCGCTCTTGGACGGGACAGGTGAGTGCGTGGCTCCCCCTTATAAACTGGTGTAGCCGATATACACATTGTATGACTAAGGGCTCGTGAAGCCTGAAACGCGTAACGTTTGTTGGTGAGGGATGGAGGTGATTCTGTGTTGCCGCTGACACTTTGCTTTGAATCTTTAAACGGAGCATATTTTAATTCTACTTCAAGTAAAAGTTATGTTTTATCCCGGGAGCTGGATTTACTTTTTCTAGCCTTCAAATCTTTAGGTTGTTCCCACTGGATGACTGCAGATACTTTGGCCTGATCCATTGTTAACCCAGTATCGGCAACAATGTATCCTAGGAACGGAACCTCAGAAACGCACTTTTTTAGCTTGGCGTAGAGGTGATTCACTCTAGATTTCTGTAGAACCATCCGTACATGCTCTCTATGCTCGGTTAAGGTCGGGGAGAATATTTGGATGTCATCTTAGTAGATGACCACAAAACGGCCCAAGTATTCTCTAAAAACTTCATTAACAAAGTCCTGGAAGACTGCTGGGGCGTTACATAGGCCGAATGGCATAACAAGATATTCATAGTGCCCATCCTGGGTGTTGAAGGCAGTCTTCCACTCGTCTCCCTGACGGATACTGATTGAATTGTAGGCCCCCTCAGGTCAAGCTTAGAAAAAACCTGGGCCCTAATGACCTGGTTAAAGAGTCCCTCTATTAAGGGAAGGGGGTATTTATTTTTAACTGTAATTTTATTCAGGCCCCTATAATCAATACAGGGGCGCAAGCCACCATCTTTCTTTTCCACAAAGAAAAATCCGGCACCCGCTGGTGAGGTAGACGGCCGAATAAAACCTTTCTGCAGATTCTCAGCAATGTATTCTTTCATGGCCTTATTCTCAGCTCGGGTTAAATTATAAATCTTTCCCCAAGGCGGCATTTGGTCCAGGCATCGAGTCAGCAGAAGGTCTTTGCGGATCATCGCCGATCCAAGAATCCAGACTATAAAGTCGGGGATTTGGTCTGGCTCTCTACCAAAAATTTAGCGCTACGCCAACTCTCTGTAAAATTGGGGCCACGATATATTGGCCTTTATCCCATTTTACAGAAAATTAACCAAGTCACATACAGACTCAAACTTCCACCATCTCTGAGGATTTGTAATTCCTTTCACGTTTCCCTCCTTAAGCCTGCCAGGGGAGTGGAGGAGGATTCCTCTCCTTCTCCTATCCTAGTTGATGGTAAGCAGGAGTTTGAAGTCGCGCAAATTCTGGATTCCCGTTTCCTCCGGAATTCCTTGCAATATTTAGTCGACTGGAAGGGATATGGGCCAGAAGAGAGGAGTTGAGTTCCAGCTAGAGATGTGCATGCGGACGGCTTAATTAAAAGATTTCATAACGAAAATCCTCTTAAACCCAGGGTGGAGGGTCCTCGGGCCCCTCCTCAAGGGGGCGGGGGTAATGTAAGAAACTTACCTCTGCCAGGGGGCCGACGGCAAGCGTCCGCGGGGCAACGCAGCACTCCTGCAGCTGGGAGCGCGGCGCGTCACTCTGGCAGCCTCCCTCGCCCCTCTCTAGCTGTGCAGGCGCGCGTCCCGCAGTCTGTAAATTTCGCCACTAGGAGGCGCTGTGCTCTGAGTGGCAGGCAGCGCAGAGTGCTCCACACCTGATGGGAATCAGAGGCTGATCAGCCTTGCAGCCAAGACTGACCAGCCCCTGGATAGGGCCTCCAATCACTCACAGTGTTGTAAGTTACACCAATCAGCACATACACTCCCCCCCAGGCTGGCCATTGGTCGATTCCCAAATAATTGGAGACAGCCCAGCACTCAGTGCCCGTGATAGTCGCTTGTGATTAGGGTGTGATTCTGTTAGTTGTTATCTGATCCTGACTCGGCTTGATCGACCATCCCTGTCTGCTGCCTGTACCGACCTCTGCTTTGTCTGACTACGAACCTGCCTGCCCCTCTGGATACCCCGCGATCTCTGACCTCCCGGCTTGACCCATTGGCTACCCCTGACTACGCACCTGTCTCATCCCTGTACTCTGACGCACCCTCCGGATTGACTACCTGTGAATTACCTCAGCTTCAGGATACCCTCGTGGTTCATCGGCCTTCACCGTAAGCAGCCATCCTTTGCACCTATTAAGACCTGGGGGCAACCGTGTCCGGTGAGGCGTACCTAGCGTCCTGGCAAACGGGGGCTTGACTATAGGCAGAAGCGGCAGTGGAGATTGGGGGTTGCCTGCTTACAGAAGGCTGGTGTCCCGCTGGGCATCACACATACTTACTGTATCTCCAAATCTAAGCCGCCACACTGGCATCATACTTACTGTATCCCCAGATCTAAGCCCCACTGGAATCATACTTACTGTATCTCCAGAGCTGAGCACCACTGGAATCATACTTACTGTATCTCCAGAGCTGAGCAACACTGGAATCATACTTACTGTATCTCCAGAGCTGAGGCCCACTGGAATCATACTTACTGTATCTCCAGATCTAAGCCACACTGGAATCATACTTACTGTATCTCCAGATCTAAGCCACACTGGAATCATACTTACTGTATCTCCAGATCTAAGCCACACTGGAATCATACTTACTGTATCTCCAGATCTAAGCCACACTGGAATCATACTTACTGTATCTCCAGAGCAGAGCCACACTGGAATAATACTTACTGTATCTCCAGAGCTGAGCCCAACTGGAATCATACTTACTGTATCTCCAGATCTAAGCCCAACTGGAATCATACTTACTGTATCTCCAGATCTAAGCCCCACTGGAATCATACTTACTGTATCTCCAGATCTAAGCCACACTGGAATCATACTTACTGTATCTCCAGATCTAAGTCACACTGGCATCATACTTACTGTATCTCCAAATCTAAGCCGCCACACTGAAATCATACTTACTTTATCTCCAGATCTAAGCCCCATTGGAATCATACTTACTGTATCTCCAGATCTAAGTCACACTGGCATCTTACTTACTGTATCTCCAGATCTAAGCCAAACTGGAGTCATATTTACTGTATCTCCAGATCTACGCCACACTGGAATCATACTTACTGTATCACCAGAGCTGAGCCACACCGGAATCATACTTACTGTATCTCCAGATCTAAGCCACACTGGAATCATACTTACTGTATCACCAGAGCTGAGCCACACTGGAATCATACTTACTGTATCTCCAGATCTAAGTCACACTGGCATCATACTTACTGTATCTCCAAATCTAAGCCGCCACACTGAAATCATACTTACTTTATCTCCAGATCTAAGCCCCATTGGAATCATACTTACTGTATCTCCAGATCTAAGTCACACTGGCATCTTACTTACTGTATCTCCAGATCTAAGCCAAACTGGAGTCATATTTACTGTATCTCCAGATCTACGCCACACTGGAATCATACTTACTGTATCTCCAGATCTAAGCCACACTGGAATCATACTTACTGTATCTCCAGAGCTGAGCTACACTGGAATCATACTTACTGTATCTCCAGATCTAAGCCACACTGGCATCATACTTACTGTATCTCCAGAGCTGAACCACACTGGAATCATACTTACTGTATCTCCAGATCTAAGCCACACTGGAATCATACTTACTGTATCTCCAGAGCTGAGCCACACTGGAATCATACTTACTGTATCCCCAGATCTAAGCCACACTGGAATCGTACTTACTGTATCTCCAGATCTAAGCCACACTGGAATCATACTTACTGTATCTCCAGATCTAAGCCAAACTGGAATTATTCTTACTGTATCTCCAAAGCTGAGCCACGCTGGAATCATACTTACTGTATCCCCAGAACTAAGCCACACTGGAATCATACTTACTGTTTCTCCAGAGCTGAGCCACACTGGAATCATACTTACTGTATCTCCAGATCTAAGCCACACTGGAATCATACTTAAAGTGGACCAACACCCAGGGGTGATCGGCCCGGAAATCTATAAGATTCCCGGGCCGATCACCTCCCACCGCGCGGGACATTCGAGATCGGGATGTCCCGCGGGGTGAAACCCCCCAGAAACCCCACAAAGACCTTACCTGATCCGCCGCCGCTTCCGCCGCCTCCGCCGGCCCCCTGTGAATGGCCGGCGCGGGCGCTGAGAGTGACGTGCGGGAGGCGGCGGAAGCGGCTTGTACGTTCCTGTCCCCCGCCTGGACGTTGGCGGGGATTGGCTGCGGCGTTCACGTGGGAGCGGGGAGAGGTAAGTTTTTTGGGGTTTCACACAGCGGGGCACCCCCGATCGAGGTGCCCCACCGAAGTGGACCAAAACCCAGGATAGTCAAAATCCTGGGTGTTGGTCCACTTTAATGTATCTCCAGATCTAAGCCACACTGGAATCATACTTACTGTATCACCAGAGCTGAGCAACACTGGACTCATACTTACTGTATCTTCAGAGCTGAGTCACACTGGAATCATACTTACTGTATCTCCAGATCTAAGCCACACTGGAATCATACTTACTGCATCTCCAGATCTAAGCCACACTGGAATCATACTTACTGTATCACCAGAGCTGAGCAACACTGGACTCATACTTACTGTATCTCCAGATCTGAGTCACACTGGAATCATACTTACTGTATCTCCAGAGCTGGGTCAAACTGGAATCATACTTACTGTATCTCCAGCTCTAAGCCCAACTGGAATCATACTTACTGTATCTCCAGAGCTAAGCAACACTGGAATCATACTTACTGTATCTCCAGATCTAAGCCCCACTGGAATCATACTTACTGTATCTCCAGAGCTGAGCCACACTGAATTCATACTTACTGTATTTCCAGATCTAAGCTTCACTGGAATCATACTTACTGTATCTCCAGATCTAAGCCACACTGGAATCATACTTACTGTATCTCCAGATCTAAGCCACACAGGAATCATACTTACTGTATCCCCAGAACTAAGCCCCACTGGAATCATACTTACTGTATCTCCAGAGCTGAGCCCCACTGGAATCATACTTACTGTATCTCCAGATCTAAGCCACACTGGAATCATACTTACTGTGTCTCCAGAGCTGAGCCACACTGGAATCATACTTACTGTATCTCCAGATCTAAGCCCCACTGGAATCATACTTACTGTATCTCCAGAGCTGAGCCACACTGGAATCATACTTTCTGTATCCCCAGATCTAAGCCACACTGGAATCATACTTACTGTATCCCCAGATCTAAGCCACAATGGAATCACACTTACTGTATCCCCAGATCTAAGCCCAACTGGAATCATACTTACTGTATCTCCAGATCTAAGCCCTACTGGAATCATACTTACTGTATCTCCAGAGCTAAGCAACACTGGAATCATACTTACTGTATCTCCAGATCTAAGCCCCACTGGAATCATACTTACTGTATCTCCAGAGCTGAGCCCCACTGGAATCATACTTACTCTATCTCCAGAGCTGAGCCACACTGAATTCATACTTACTGTATTTCCAGATCTAAGCTTCACTGGAATCATACTTACTGTATCTCCAGATCTAAGCCACACTGGAATCATACTTACTGTATCTCCAGATCTAAGCCACACTGGAATCATACTTACTGTATCTCCAGATCTAAGCCACACTGGAATCATACTTACTGTATCTCCAGATCTAAGCCACACTGGAATCATACTTACTGTATCTCCAGATCTAAGCCACACTGGAATCACACTTACTGTATCTCCAGATCTAAGCCCAACTGGAATCATACTTACTGTATCTCCAGATCTAAGCCACACTGGAATCATACTTACTGTATCTCCAGATCTAAGCCACACTGGAATCATACTTACTGTATCTCCAGATCTAAGTCACACTGGAATCATACTTACTGTATATCCAGATCTAAGCCACACTGGAATCATACTTACTGTATCTCCAGATCTAAGCCACACTGGAATCATACTAACTGTATCTCCAGATCTAAGCCACACTGGAATCATACATACTGTATCTCCAGGTCTAAGCCCCACTGGAATCATACTTGCTGTGTCTCCAGAGCTGAGCCACACTGGAATCATACTTACTGTATCTCCAGATCTAAGCCACACTGGAATCATACTTACTGTATCTCCAGAGCTGAGCCACACTGGAATCATACTTACTGTATCCCCAGATCTAAGCCACGCTGGAATCATACTTACTGTATCCCCAGATCTAAGCCACACTGGATTCATACTTACTGTATCCCCAGATCTAAGCCACACTGGAATCATACTTACTGTATCCCCAGATCTAAGCCACACTGGAATCATACTTACTGTATCTCCAGAGCTGAGCCACACTGGAATCATACTTACTGTATCTCCGGAGCTGAGCCACATTGGAATCATACTTACTGTATCTCCAGATCTAAGCCACACTGGAATCATACTTACTGTATCCCCAGATCTAGGCCACACTGGAATCATACTTACTGTATCTCCAAAGCTGAGCCACACTGGAATCATACTTACTGTATCACCAGTTCTAAGCCACACTGGAATCATACTTGCTGTATCTCCAGAGCTGAGCCATACTGGAATCATACTTACTGTATCACCAGAGCTGAGCCACACTGGCATCATACTTACTGTATCCCCAGATCTAAGCCACACTGGAATCATACTTACTGTATCTCCAAATCTACACATCTACACTGCTACAAGGGGCATCCCAAACTTCTCACCCACAACTGCACTGCTACAAGGGGCATCCCAAACTGGTCACCACCAATTGCACAAACTGGGAAACATGTAAAACGGTGCAAACTGGGACTTCCCAAAATGCACATCCACAACTCCACTGCTTCAAGGGACATCCCTAAATGCTCACCCACAACTGTACTGCTACATGGGGCATCCCAAATGGATAAAACCATGTAAAAATGTGTTTGGGAAAAATTTTAAACAGTGCTATCTGGGGCATCCCAAACTGCTCACCCACAATTGCACTGCTGCATTGGGCATCCCAAATGGTGAAAACCGTGTGCCATTGGACCGGGAAAGAAGTGGGGGTTCTCACACAGCGGGGCATCCCGATTTTGGATGCTCCGGGCAGTGGGTTGGATACAATGCAGGAGCCCGATATGCTGGCATGGCCCTTGAAGTCGAGTTAGCTATGTCAAATGTGTAAGTATGACCCTAACAGACACCTGAAACTGTGACAATGCTTCCAATAGCAACCAAACAGGCTTTACCCACAATTGCACTGCTACAAGGGGCATCCCAAACTGCTCACCCACACTTGCACTGCTACAAGGGGCATCCCAAACGTGGAAACATGTAAAATGGTGCTAACTGGGGCAACCCAAGAGGCACATCCACAACTTCACTACTACATGGGACATCCCAAACTGCTCACCCACAACTGCACTGCTACATGGGGTATCCCAAACTGCTCAACCACACTTGCACTGCTACAAGGGACATCCCAAACTTCTCACCCACAATTGCACTGCTACAAAGGCCATCCCAAAGTGCTCACCACCAATTGCACTGCTACAAGGGGCATCCCAAATGGGGAAACATGTAAAATGGTGCTAACTGGGGCATCCCAAAATGCACATCTACAACTACGCTGCTACAAGGGGCATCCCTAAATGCTCACCCACAACGGCACTGCTACAAGGGGCATCCCAAACTTCTCACCCACAACTGCACTGCTACAAGGGGCATCCCAAACTTCTCACCCACAATTGCACTACTACAAAAGCCATCCCAAACTGCTCACCCACAACTGCACTGCTACAAAGGCCATCCCAAACTGCTTACCACCAATTGCACAAACTGGGAAACATGTAAAACGGTGCTAACTGAGGCATCCCAAAATGCACATCCACAACTCCACTGCTTCAAAGGACATCCCAAACGGGGTAAACATGTAAAATGGTGCTAACTGGGGCTGTCCAAAATGCACATCCACAACTACACTGCTTCAAGGGACATCCCTAAATGCTCACCCACAACTGTACTGCTACATGGGGCATCCCAAACGGATAAAACCATGTAAAAATGTGTTGGGGAAAAATTTTAAACCGTGTGCTATCTGGGTCATCCCAAATTGCTCACCCACAATTGCACTGCTGCATTGGGCATCCCAAATAGTGAAAACCGTGTGCCATTGGACCGGGAAAGAAGTGGGGGGGCCTCACACAGCGGGGCATCCCGATTTTGGATGCCCCAGGGCAATGGGTTGGATACAATGCAGGAGCCTGACATGCTGGCGCGGCCCTTGAAGTCGAGTTAGCTGTGTCAAATGTGTAAGTATGACCCTAACAGACACCTGAAACTGTGACAATGCTTCCAATAGCAACCAAACAGGCTTTACACCTTACTGAATGATGAAGCTTAATGGTTGTCAACGGCAACAACCCCCCCCCCCCACTATCATTCTGAGATGTGAACCACAAGTCCCAGCAACACATTTGTCATGTAGAAAGCCGATGTTTATATTGTAAGAGCAAACATCACACGAAACCTTCCTTCATGGCTTCTCCCCCGTGACTGGAACAGCGAGCTGACCTCTATGTCCCCACAGCGGCAGCCATATTGCTGGAGCCAAGTCGTGTTTATGCAAAGGCAACGCTGGCTCCAGGAACATGGCTGCCCCTTGTCGCAGCTATCTGTTGGCCATTTTTTTCCTGCTGTGCCCCTTTGTAAAATGAAAGGCAGAGAGCTGTGGTGTTTTAATAAATAGTTTCTGTGTCGGGGATGGGACTTATATGTCACTGCAAGCTCTACAACCAACGATTTATGAGCTAGAGCCGAAGATGAGCGGCGAAACGTTCCCTCACAGCAGCGAGAGCCGCCGGCACTGGCGTCTCCTGGCTTGCTGACGTCACCCACCGCATCTCGGCCACGCCTAGCCTCCCTCTGTGTACACACTACCGGGTTAGGGTCAAATAGCAGCTCGAAACCCTGTCTAGCAGGGGTCACCTGGTGGCGCAGCTTGCTAATGCTGTGCGCTTGGCTAGCTGGTAAGGCGCCGGGTTCATGGGTTCGAATCCTAACTGGATGTAATCGAGCCCCTGGACGCGGCACCATCAGGTTGGCCCCGCCCTTTTTTTTTTTTTTTTTGCCAAATTCTTACCCAAACGTTAGACATCATTAGGATTTTTATAACTTACATTTTATTTCGTTTTTTAATCCTTTTTTAAAGTGGACCAGAACATCGCCGTTTTTTAATTCTTTTTTGCCTAAAAAAAATGACTGCTCAACATGCCCCAGGACCCGTTTAAGCAAATTAGGAGAACAAAAAGTAGCTTCCAAGCTCCTGCTAGGCATCGCATCAGTTTCATTTTGTGGCCGCCATCTTAAATTTCTGCTTACATGGTCAGCGAGCGGCGTTTCCCTGCACCGAACAGTGGTGCTACTGCACATGTAAAGCGGTGCCAACTGGGGCATCCCAACTACACTGCTTCAAAGGGCATCCCAAACGGGGGAAACATGTAAAATGGTGCTAACTGGGGCATCCCAAAATTCACATCCACAGCTACACTGCTACAAGGAGCATCCCTAAATGCTCACCCACAATTGCACTGCTACAAGAGGCATCCCGAACGGAGAAACATGTAAAACGGTGCTAACTGGGGCATCCCAAAATTCACATCCACTGCTACAAGGGTCATCCCTCAATGCTCACCCACAATTGTACTGGCACGAGGCGCATCCTAAACTGCTCACCCACACTTGCACTGCTACAAGGGGCATCCCGAACGGAGAAACATGTAAAACGGTGCTAACTGGGGCATCCCAAAATTCACATCCACAGCTACACTGCTACAAGGGGCATCCCGAATGGGGGAACCATGTAAAATGGTGCTAACTGGGGCATCCCAAATAGTGAAAACCATGTGCCATTGGACCGGGAAAGAAGTGGGGGGTCTCACACAGCGGGGCATCCTGATTTTGGATGCCCCGGGGCAATGGGTTGGATACAATGCAGGAGCCCGATATGCTGCTACATGGGGCATCCCAAATGGGGGAAACATGAAAAAATGGTGCTAACTGGGGCATCCCAAATTTCACATCCACAGCTAGACTGCTACAAGGGGCATCCCGAACGGAGAAACATGTAAAACGGTGCTAACTGGGGCATCCCAAAATTCACATCCACAGCTACACTGCTACAAGGGGCATCCCTCAATTCTCACCCACAATTGTACTGGCACGAGGCGCATCCTAAACTGCTCACCCAGAATTGGACTGCTACAAGGGGCATCCCGAATGGGGGAACCATGTAAAATGGTGCTAACTGGGGCATCCCAAATAGTAAAAACCGTGTGCCATTGGACCGGGAAAGAAGTGGGGGGTCTCACACAGCGGGGCATCCCGATTTTGGATGCCCCGGGGGCAATGGGTTGGATACAATGCAGGAGCCCGATATGCTGCTACATGGGGCATCCCAAATGGGGGAAACATGAAAAATGGTGCTAACTGGGGCATCCCAAAATTCACATCCACAGCTAGACTGCTACAAGGGGCATCCCAAACGGAGAAACATGTAAAATGGTGCTAACTGGGGCATCCCAAAATTCACATCCACAGCTACACTGCTACAAGGGGCATCCCTCAATGCTCCACCACAATTGTACTGGCACGAGGGGCATCCTAAACTGCTCACCCAGAATTGGACTGCTACAAGGGGCATCCCGAATGGGGGAACCATGTAAAATGGTGCTAACTGGGGCATCCCAAATAGTAAAAACCGTGAGCCATTGGACCGGGAAAGAAGTGGGGGGTCTCACACAGCGGGGCATCCCGATTTTGGATGCCCCGGGGGCAATGGGTTGGATACAATGCAGGAGCCCGATATGCTGCTACATGGGGCATCCCAAATGGGGGAAACATGAAAAATGGTGCTAACTGGGGCATCCCAAAATTTACATCCACAGCTAGACTGCTACAAAGGGCATCCCTCAATGCTCACCCACAATTGTACTGGCACGAGGCACATCCTAAACTGCTCACCCACACTTGCACTGCTACAAGGGGCATCCCGAACGGAGAAACATGTAAAACGGTGCTAACTGGGGCATCCCAAAATTCACATCCACAGCTACACTGCTACAAGGGGCATCCCTCAATGCTCACCCACAATTGTACTGGCACGAGGGGCATCCTAAACTGCTCACCCAGAATTGGACTGCTACAAGGGGCATCCCGAATGGGGGAACCATGTAAAATGGTGCTAACTGGGGCATCCCAAATAGTGAAAACCGTGAGCCATTGGACCGGGAAAGAAGTGGGGGGTCTGACACAGCGGGGCATCCCGATTTTGGATGCCCCGGGGGCAATGGGTTGGATACAATGCAGGAGCCCGATATGCTGCTACATGGGGCATCCCAAATGGGGGAAACATGAAAAATGGTGCTAACTGGGGCATCCCAAAATTCACATCCACAGCTAGACTGCTACAAAGGGCATCCCTCAATGCTCACCCACAATTGTACTGGCACGAGGCACATCCTAAACTGCTCACCCACACTTGCACTGCTACAAGGGGCATCCCGAACGGAGAAACATGTAAAACGGTGCTAACTGGGGCATCCCAAAATTCACATGCACAGCTACACTGCTACAAGGGGCATCCCTCAATGCTCACCCACAATTGTACTGGCACGAGGCGCATCCTAAACTGCTCACCCAGAATTGGACTGCTACAAGGGGCATCCCGAATGGGGGAACCATGTAAAATGGTGCTAACTGGGGCATCCCAAATAGTGAAAACCATGTGCCATTGGACCGGGAAAGAAGTGGGGGTCTCACACAGCGGGGCATCCTGATTTGGATGTCCCGGGGGCAATGGGTTGGATACAATGCAGGAGCCCGAGATGCTGCTACATGGGGCATCCCAAATGGGGGAAACATGAAAAATGGTGCTAACTGGGGCATCCCAAAATTCACATCCACAGCTAGACTGCTACAAGGGGCATTACGAACGGAGAAACATGTAAAATGGTGCTAACTAGGGCATCCCAAAATTCACATCCACAGCTACACTGCTACAAGGGGCATCCCTCAATGCTCCACCACAATTGTACTGGCACGAGGGGCATCCTAAACTGCTCACCCAGAATTGGACTGCTACAAGGGGCATCCCGAATGGGGGAACCATGTAAAATGGTGCTAACTGGGGCATCCCAAATAGTGAAAACCGTGAGCCATTGGACCGGGAAAGAAGTGGGGGGTCTCACACAGCGGGGCATCCCGATTTTGGATGCCCCGGGGGCAATGGGTTGGATACAATGCAGGAGCCCGATATGCTGCTACATGGGGCATCCCAAATGTGGGAAACATGAAAAATGGTGCTAACTGGGGCATCCCAAAATTCACATCCACAGCTAGACTGCTACAAAGGGCATCCCTCAATGCTCACCCACAATTGTACTGGCACGAGGCACATCCTAAACTGCTCACCCACACTTGCACTGCTACAAGGGGCATCCCGAACGGAGAAACATGTAAAACGGTGCTAACTGGGGCATCCCAAAATTCACATCCACAGCTAGACTGCTACAAAGGGCATCCCTAAATGCTCACCCACAATTGTACTGGCACGAGGCGCATCCTAAACTGCTCACCCACACTTGCACTGCTACAAGGGGCATCCCGAACGGAGAAACATGTAAAACGGGGCTAACTGGGGCATCCCAAAATTCACATCCACAGCTACACTGCTACAAGGGGCATCCCTCAATACTCACCCACAATTGTACTGGCACGAGGCGCATCCTAAACTGCTCACCCAGAATTGGACTGCTACAAGGGGCATCCCGAATGGGGGAACCATGTAAAATGGTGCTAACTGGGGCATCCCAAATAGTGAAAACCATGTGCCATTGGACCGGGAAAGAAGTGGGGGTCTCACAGCGGGGCATCCCGATTTTGGATGCCCTGGGGGCAATGGGTTGGATACAATGCAGGAGCCCGATATGCTGCTACATGGGGCATCCCAAATGGGGGAAACATGAAAAATGGTGCTAACTGGGGCATCCCAAAATTCACATCCACAGCTAGACTGCTACAAGGGGCATCCCGAACGGAGAAACATGTAAAATGGTGCTAACTGGGGCATCCCAAAATTCACATCCACAGCTACACTGCTACAAGGGGCATCCCTCAATGCTCACCCACAATTGTACTGGCACGAGGCGCATCCTAAACTGCTCACCCAGAATTGGACTGCTACAAGGGGCATCCCAAATGGGGGAACCATGTAAAATGGTGCTAACTGGGGCATCCCAAAATTCACATCCACAGCTACACTGCTACAAGGGGCATCCCTCAATGCTCACCCACAATTGTACTGGCACGAGGCGCATCCTAAACTGCTCACCCAGAATTGGACTGCTACAAGGGGCATCCCAAATGGGGGAACCATGTAAAATGGTGCTAACTGGGGCATCCTGAAAACCGCGTGCCATTGGACCGGGAAAGAAGTGGGGGGTCTCACACAGCAGGGCATCCCGATTTTGGATGCCCCGGGGCAATGGGTTGGATACAATGCAGGAGCCTGACATGCTGGCGCGGCCCTTGAAGTCGAGTTAGCTGTGTCAAATGTGTAAGTATGACCCTAACAGACACCTGAAACTGTGACAATGCTTCCAATAGCAACCAAACAGGCTTTACACCTTACTGAATGATGAAGCTTAATGGTTGTCAACGGCAACAACCCCCCCCCCCCCCACTATCATTCTGAGATGTGAACCACAAGTCCCAGCAACACATTTGTCATGTAGAAAGCCGATGTTTATATTGTAAGAGCAAACATCACACGAAACCTTCCTTCATGGCTTCTCCCCCGTGACTGGAACAGCGAGCTGACCTCTATGTCCCCACAGCGGCAGCCATATTGCTGGAGCCAAGTCGTGTTTATGCAAAGGCAACGCTGGCTCCAGGAACATGGCTGCCCCTTGTCGCAGCTATCTGTTGGCCATTTTTTTCCTGCTGTGCCCCTTTGTAAAATGAAAGGCAGAGAGCTGTGGTGTTTTAATAAATAGTTTCTGTGTCGGGGATGGGACTTATATGTCACTGCAAGCTCTACAACCAACGATTTATGAGCTAGAGCCGATGATGAGCGGCGAAACGTTCCCTCACAGCAGCGAGAGCCGCCGGCACTGGCGTCTCCTGGCGTGCTGACGTCACCCACCGCATCTCGGCCACGCCTAGCCTCCCTCTGTGTATTATGCTCATGGACAGTAGCGGGTTAGGGTCAAATAGCAGCTCGAAACCCTGTCTAGCAGGGGTCACCTGGTGGCGCAGCTTGCTAATGCTGTGCGCTTGGCTAGCTGGTAAGGCGCCGGGTTCATGGGTTCGAATCCTAACTGGATGTAATCGAGCCCCTGGACGCGGCACCATCAGGTTGGCCCCTACCTTTTTTTTTTTGCCAAATTCTTACCCAAACGTTAGACATCATTAGGATTTTTATAACTTACATTTTATTTCTTTTATTTCGTTTTTTAATCCTTTTTTAAAGTGGACCAGAACATCGCCGTTTTTTTATTCTTTTTTGCCTAAAAAAATGACTGCTCAACATGCCCCAGGACCCGTT
Organism: Gastrophryne carolinensis; assembly: GCA_027917425.1. Taxonomy (NCBI): domain Eukaryota; kingdom Metazoa; phylum Chordata; class Amphibia; order Anura; family Microhylidae; genus Gastrophryne; species Gastrophryne carolinensis. The sequence goes on from CM051235.1 coordinate 139,602,451, forward strand.
TAAGCAAATTAGGAGAACAAAAAGTAGCTTCCAAGCTCCTGCTAGGCATCGCATCAGTTTCATTTTGTGGCCGCCATCTTAAATTTCTGCTTACATGGTCAGCGAGCGGCGTTTCCCTGCACCGAACGGTGGTGCTACTGCACATGTAAAGCGGTGCCAACTGGGGCATCCCAACTACACTGCTTCAAAGGGCATCCCAAACGGGGGAAACATGTAAAATGGTGCTAACTGGGGCATCCCAAAATTCACATCCACAGCTACACTGCTACAAGGAGCATCCCTAAATGCTCACCCACAATTGCACTGCTACATGGGGCATCCCAAATGGGGGAAACATGAAAAACGGTGCTAACTGGGGCATCCCAAAATTCACATCCACTGCTACAAGGGCCATCCCTCAATGCTCACCCACAATTGTACTGGCACGAGGCGCATCCTAAACTGCTCACCCACACTTGCACTGCTACAAGGGGCATCCCGAACGGAGAAACATGTAAAACGGTGCTAACTGGGGCATCCCAAAATTCACATCCACAGCTAGACTGCTACAAAGGGCATCCCTAAATGCTCACCCACAATTGTACTGGCCCGAGGCGCATCCTAAACTGCTCACCCACACTTGCACTGCTACAAGGGGCATCCCGAACGGAGAAACATGTAAAACGGTGCTAACTGGGGCATCCCAAAATTCACATCCACAGCTAGACTGCTACAAAGGGCATCCCTAAATGCTCACCCACAATTGTACTGGCACGAGGCGCATCCTAAACTGCTCACCCAGAATTGGACTGCTACAAGGGGCATCCCGAATGGGGGAACCATGTAAAATGGTGCTAACTGGGGCATCCCAAATAGTGAAAACCGTGAGCCATTGGACCGGGAAAGAAGTGGGGGGTCTGACACAGCGGGGCATCCCGATTTTGGATGCCCCGGGGGCAATGGGTTGGATACAATGCAGGAGCCCGATATGCTGCTACATGGGGCATCCCAAATGGGGGAAACATGAAAAATGGTGCTAACTGGGGCATCCCAAAATTCACATCCACAGCTAGACTGCTACAAAGGGCATCCCTCAATGCTCACCCACAATTGTACTGGCACGAGGCACATCCTAAACTGCTCACCCACACTTGCACTGCTACAAGGGGCATCCCGAACGGAGAAACATGTAAAACGGTGCTAACTGGGGCATCCCAAAATTCACATGCACAGCTACACTGCTACAAGGGGCATCCCTCAATGCTCACCCACAATTGTACTGGCACGAGGCGCATCCTAAACTGCTCACCCAGAATTGGACTGCTACAAGGGGCATCCCGAATGGGGGAACCATGTAAAATGGTGCTAACTGGGGCATCCCAAATAGTGAAAACCATGTGCCATTGGACCGGGAAAGAAGTGGGGGTCTCACACAGCGGGGCATCCTGATTTGGATGTCCCGGGGGCAATGGGTTGGATACAATGCAGGAGCCCGAGATGCTGCTACATGGGGCATCCCAAATGGGGGAAACATGAAAAATGGTGCTAACTGGGGCATCCCAAAATTCACATCCACAGCTAGACTGCTACAAGGGGCATTACGAACGGAGAAACATGTAAAATGGTGCTAACTAGGGCATCCCAAAATTCACATCCACAGCTACACTGCTACAAGGGGCATCCCTCAATGCTCCACCACAATTGTACTGGCACGAGGGGCATCCTAAACTGCTCACCCAGAATTGGACTGCTACAAGGGGCATCCCGAATGGGGGAACCATGTAAAATGGTGCTAACTGGGGCATCCCAAATAGTGAAAACCGTGAGCCATTGGACCGGGAAAGAAGTGGGGGGTCTCACACAGCGGGGCATCCCGATTTTGGATGCCCCGGGGGCAATGGGTTGGATACAATGCAGGAGCCCGATATGCTGCTACATGGGGCATCCCAAATGTGGGAAACATGAAAAATGGTGCTAACTGGGGCATCCCAAAATTCACATCCACAGCTAGACTGCTACAAAGGGCATCCCTCAATGCTCACCCACAATTGTACTGGCACGAGGCACATCCTAAACTGCTCACCCACACTTGCACTGCTACAAGGGGCATCCCGAACGGAGAAACATGTAAAACGGTGCTAACTGGGGCATCCCAAAATTCACATCCACAGCTAGACTGCTACAAAGGGCATCCCTAAATGCTCACCCACAATTGTACTGGCACGAGGCGCATCCTAAACTGCTCACCCACACTTGCACTGCTACAAGGGGCATCCCGAACGGAGAAACATGTAAAACGGGGCTAACTGGGGCATCCCAAAATTCACATCCACAGCTACACTGCTACAAGGGGCATCCCTCAATACTCACCCACAATTGTACTGGCACGAGGCGCATCCTAAACTGCTCACCCAGAATTGGACTGCTACAAGGGGCATCCCGAATGGGGGAACCATGTAAAATGGTGCTAACTGGGGCATCCCAAATAGTGAAAACCATGTGCCATTGGACCGGGAAAGAAGTGGGGGTCTCACAGCGGGGCATCCCGATTTTGGATGCCCTGGGGGCAATGGGTTGGATACAATGCAGGAGCCCGATATGCTGCTACATGGGGCATCCCAAATGGGGGAAACATGAAAAATGGTGCTAACTGGGGCATCCCAAAATTCACATCCACAGCTAGACTGCTACAAGGGGCATCCCGAACGGAGAAACATGTAAAATGGTGCTAACTGGGGCATCCCAAAATTCACATCCACAGCTACACTGCTACAAGGGGCATCCCTCAATGCTCACCCACAATTGTACTGGCACGAGGCGCATCCTAAACTGCTCACCCAGAATTGGACTGCTACAAGGGGCATCCCAAATGGGGGAACCATGTAAAATGGTGCTAACTGGGGCATCCCAAAATTCACATCCACAGCTACACTGCTACAAGGGGCATCCCTCAATGCTCACCCACAATTGTACTGGCACGAGGCGCATCCTAAACTGCTCACCCAGAATTGGACTGCTACAAGGGGCATCCCAAATGGGGGAACCATGTAAAATGGTGCTAACTGGGGCATCCTGAAAACCGCGTGCCATTGGACCGGGAAAGAAGTGGGGGGTCTCACACAGCAGGGCATCCCGATTTTGGATGCCCCGGGGCAATGGGTTGGATACAATGCAGGAGCCTGACATGCTGGCGCGGCCCTTGAAGTCGAGTTAGCTGTGTCAAATGTGTAAGTATGACCCTAACAGACACCTGAAACTGTGACAATGCTTCCAATAGCAACCAAACAGGCTTTACACCTTACTGAATGATGAAGCTTAATGGTTGTCAACGGCAACAACCCCCCCCCCCCCCCCACTATCATTCTGAGATGTGAACCACAAGTCCCAGCAACACATTTGTCATGTAGAAAGCCGATGTTTATATTGTAAGAGCAAACATCACACGAAACCTTCCTTCATGGCTTCTCCCCCGTGACTGGAACAGCGAGCTGACCTCTATGTCCCCACAGCGGCAGCCATATTGCTGGAGCCAAGTCGTGTTTATGCAAAGGCAACGCTGGCTCCAGGAACATGGCTGCCCCTTGTCGCAGCTATCTGTTGGCCATTTTTTTCCTGCTGTGCCCCTTTGTAAAATGAAAGGCAGAGAGCTGTGGTGTTTTAATAAATAGTTTCTGTGTCGGGGATGGGACTTATATGTCACTGCAAGCTCTACAACCAACGATTTATGAGCTAGAGCCGATGATGAGCGGCGAAACGTTCCCTCACAGCAGCGAGAGCCGCCGGCACTGGCGTCTCCTGGCGTGCTGACGTCACCCACCGCATCTCGGCCACGCCTAGCCTCCCTCTGTGTATTATGCTCATGGACAGTAGCGGGTTAGGGTCAAATAGCAGCTCGAAACCCTGTCTAGCAGGGGTCACCTGGTGGCGCAGCTTGCTAATGCTGTGCGCTTGGCTAGCTGGTAAGGCGCCGGGTTCATGGGTTCGAATCCTAACTGGATGTAATCGAGCCCCTGGACGCGGCACCATCAGGTTGGCCCCTACCTTTTTTTTTTTGCCAAATTCTTACCCAAACGTTAGACATCATTAGGATTTTTATAACTTACATTTTATTTCTTTTATTTCGTTTTTTAATCCTTTTTTAAAGTGGACCAGAACATCGCCGTTTTTTTATTCTTTTTTGCCTAAAAAAATGACTGCTCAACATGCCCCAGGACCCGTTTAAGCAAATTAGGAGAACAAAAAGTAGCTTCCAAGCTCCTGCTAGGCATCGCATCAGTTTCATTTTGTGGCCGCCATCTTAAATTTCTGCTTACATGGTCAGCGAGCGGCGTTTCCCTGCACCGAACGGTGGTGCTACTGCACATGTAAAGCGGTGCCAACTGGGGCATCCCAACTACACTGCTTCAAAGGGCATCCCAAACGGGGGAAACATGTAAAATGGTGCTAACTGGGGCATCCCAAAATTCACATCCACAGCTACACTGCTACAAGGAGCATCCCTAAATGCTCACCCACAATTGCACTGCTACATGGGGCATCCCAAATGGGGGAAACATGAAAAACGGTGCTAACTGGGGCATCCCAAAATTCACATCCACTGCTACAAGGGCCATCCCTCAATGCTCACCCACAATTGTACTGGCACGAGGCGCATCCTAAACTGCTCACCCACACTTGCACTGCTACAAGGGGCATCCCGAACGGAGAAACATGTAAAACGGTGCTAACTGGGGCATCCCAAAATTCACATCCACAGCTAGACTGCTACAAAGGGCATCCCTAAATGCTCACCCACAATTGTACTGGCCCGAGGCGCATCCTAAACTGCTCACCCACACTTGCACTGCTACAAGGGGCATCCCGAACGGAGAAACATGTAAAATGGTGCTAACTGAGGCATCCCAAAATTCACATCCACAGCTAGACTGCTACAAAGGGCATCCCTAAATGCTCACCCACAATTGTACTGGCACGAGGCGCATCCTAAACTGCTCACCCAGAATTGGACTGCTACAAGGGGCATCCCGAATGGGGGAACCATGTAAAATGGTGCTAACTGGGGCATCCCAAATAGTGAAAACCGTGAGCCATTGGACCGGGAAAGAAGTGGGGGGTCTGACACAGCGGGGCATCCCGATTTTGGATGCCCCGGGGGCAATGGGTTGGATACAATGCAGGAGCCCGATATGCTGCTACATGGGGCATCCCAAATGGGGGAAACATGAAAAATGGTGCTAACTGGGGCATCCCAAAATTCACATCCACAGCTAGACTGCTACAAAGGGCATCCCTCAATGCTCACCCACAATTGTACTGGCACGAGGCACATCCTAAACTGCTCACCCACACTTGCACTGCTACAAGGGGCATCCCGAACGGAGAAACATGTAAAACGGTGCTAACTGGGGCATCCCAAAATTCACATCCACAGCTACACTGCTACAAGGAGCATCCCTAAATGCTCACCCACAATTGCACTGCTACATGGGGCATCCCAAATGGGGGAAACATGAAAAACGGTGCTAACTGGGGCATCCCAAAATTCACATCCACTGCTACAAGGGCCATCCCTCAATGCTCACCCACAATTGTACTGGCACGAGGCGCATCCTAAACTGCTCACCCACACTTGCACTGCTACAAGGGGCATCCCGAACGGAGAAACATGTAAAACGGTGCTAACTGGGGCATCCCAAAATTCACATCCACAGCTAGACTGCTACAAAGGGCATCCCTAAATGCTCACCCACAATTGTACTGGCCCGAGGCGCATCCTAAACTGCTCACCCACACTTGCACTGCTACAAGGGGCATCCCGAACGGAGAAACATGTAAAACGGTGCTAACTGGGGCATCCCAAAATTCACATCCACAGCTAGACTGCTACAAAGGGCATCCCTAAATGCTCACCCACAATTGTACTGGCACGAGGCGCATCCTAAACTGCTCACCCAGAATTGGACTGCTACAAGGGGCATCCCGAATGGGGGAACCATGTAAAATGGTGCTAACTGGGGCATCCCAAATAGTGAAAACCGTGAGCCATTGGACCGGGAAAGAAGTGGGGGGTCTGACACAGCGGGGCATCCCGATTTTGGATGCCCCGGGGGCAATGGGTTGGATACAATGCAGGAGCCCGATATGCTGCTACATGGGGCATCCCAAATGGGGGAAACATGAAAAATGGTGCTAACTGGGGCATCCCAAAATTCACATCCACAGCTAGACTGCTACAAAGGGCATCCCTCAATGCTCACCCACAATTGTACTGGCACGAGGCACATCCTAAACTGCTCACCCACACTTGCACTGCTACAAGGGGCATCCCGAACGGAGAAACATGTAAAACGGTGCTAACTGGGGCATCCCAAAATTCACATCCACAGCTACACTGCTACAAGGAGCATCCCTAAATGCTCACCCACAATTGCACTGCTACATGGGGCATCCCAAATGGGGGAAACATGAAAAACGGTGCTAACTGGGGCATCCCAAAATTCACATCCACTGCTACAAGGGCCATCCCTCAATGCTCACCCACAATTGTACTGGCACGAGGCGCATCCTAAACTGCTCACCCACACTTGCACTGCTACAAGGGGCATCCCGAACGGAGAAACATGTAAAACGGTGCTAACTGGGGCATCCCAAAATTCACATCCACAGCTAGACTGCTACAAAGGGCATCCCTAAATGCTCACCCACAATTGTACTGGCCCGAGGCGCATCCTAAACTGCTCACCCACACTTGCACTGCTACAAGGGGCATCCCGAACGGAGAAACATGTAAAACGGTGCTAACTGGGGCATCCCAAAATTCACATCCACAGCTAGACTGCTACAAAGGGCATCCCTAAATGCTCACCCACAATTGTACTGGCACGAGGCGCATCCTAAACTGCTCACCCAGAATTGGACTGCTACAAGGGGCATCCCGAATGGGGGAACCATGTAAAATGGTGCTAACTGGGGCATCCCAAATAGTGAAAACCGTGAGCCATTGGACCGGGAAAGAAGTGGGGGGTCTGACACAGCGGGGCATCCCGATTTTGGATGCCCCGGGGGCAATGGGTTGGATACAATGCAGGAGCCCGATATGCTGCTACATGGGGCATCCCAAATGGGGGAAACATGAAAAATGGTGCTAACTGGGGCATCCCAAAATTCACATCCACAGCTAGACTGCTACAAAGGGCATCCCTCAATGCTCACCCACAATTGTACTGGCACGAGGCACATCCTAAACTGCTCACCCACACTTGCACTGCTACAAGGGGCATCCCGAACGGAGAAACATGTAAAACGGTGCTAACTGGGGCATCCCAAAATTCACATCCACAGCTACACTGCTACAAGGGCATCCCTCAATGCTCACCCACAATTGTACTGGCACGAGGCGCATCCTAAACTGCTCACCCAGAATTGGACTGCTACAAGGGGCATCCCGAATGGGGGAACCATGTAAAATGGTGCTAACTGGGGCATCCCAAATAGTGAAAACCATGTGCCATTGGACCGGGAAAGAAGTGGGGGTCTCACACAGCGGGGCATCCTGATTTGGATGTCCCGGGGGCAATGGGTTGGATACAATGCAGGAGCCCGAGATGCTGCTACATGGGGCATCCCAAATGGGGGAAACATGAAAAATGGTGCTAACTGGGGCATTCCAAAATTCACATCCACAGCTAGACTGCTACAAGGGGCATTACGAACGGAGAAACATGTAAAATGGTGCTAACTAGGGCATCCCAAAATTCACATCCACAGCTACACTGCTACAAGGGGCATCCCTCAATGCTCCACCACAATTGTACTGGCACGAGGGGCATCCTAAACTGCTCACCCAGAATTGGACTGCTACAAGGGGCATCCCGAATGGGGGAACCATGTAAAATGGTGCTAACTGGGGCATCCCAAATAGTGAAAACCGTGAGCCATTGGACCGGGAAAGAAGTGGGGGGTCTCACACAGCGGGGCATCCCGATTTTGGATGCCCCGGGGGCAATGGGTTGGATACAATGCAGGAGCCCGATATGCTGCTACATGGGGCATCCCAAATGTGGGAAACATGAAAAATGGTGCTAACTGGGGCATCCCAAAATTCACATCCACAGCTAGACTGCTACAAAGGGCATCCCTCAATGCTCACCCACAATTGTACTGGCACGAGGCACATCCTAAACTGCTCACCCACACTTGCACTGCTACAAGGGGCATCCCGAACGGAGAAACATGTAAAACGGTGCTAACTGGGGCATCCCAAAATTCACATCCACAGCTAGACTGCTACAAAGGGCATCCCTAAATGCTCACCCACAATTGTACTGGCACGAGGCGCATCCTAAACTGCTCACCCACACTTGCACTGCTACAAGGGGCATCCCGAACGGAGAAACATGTAAAACGGGGCTAACTGGGGCATCCCAAAATTCACATCCACAGCTACACTGCTACAAGGGGCATCCCTCAATGCTCACCCACAATTGTACTGGCACGAGGCGCATCCTAAACTGCTCACCCAGAATTGGACTGCTACAAGGGGCATCCCGAATGGGGGAACCATGTAAAATGGTGCTAACTGGGGCATCCCAAATAGTGAAAACCATGTGCCATTGGACCGGGAAAGAAGTGGGGGTCTCACAGCGGGGCATCCCGATTTTGGATGCCCTGGGGGCAATGGGTTGGATACAATGCAGGAGCCCGATATGCTGCTACATGGGGCATCCCAAATGGGGGAAACATGAAAAATGGTGCTAACTGGGGCATCCCAAAATTCACATCCACAGCTAGACTGCTACAAGGGGCATCCCGAACGGAGTAACATGTAAAATGGTGCTAACTGGGGCATCCCAAAATTCACATCCACAGCTACACTGCTACAAGGGGCATCCCTCAATGCTCACCCACAATTGTACTGGCACGAGGCGCATCCTAAACTGCTCACCCAGAATTGGACTGCTACAAGGGGCATCCCAAATGGGGGAACCATGTAAAATGGTGCTAACTGGGGCATCCCAAAATTCACATCCACAGCTACACTGCTACAAGGGGCATCCCTCAATGCTCACCCACAATTGTACTGGCACGAGGCGCATCCTAAACTGCTCACCCAGAATTGGACTGCTACAAGGGGCATCCCAAATGGGGGAACCATGTAAAATGGTGCTAACTGGGGCATCCTGAAAACCGCGTGCCATTGGACCGGGAAAGAAGTGGGGGGTCTCACACAGCAGGGCATCCCGATTTTGGATGCCCCGGGGCAATGGGTTGGATACAATGCAGGAGCCTGACATGCTGGCGCGGCCCTTGAAGTCGAGTTAGCTGTGTCAAATGTGTAAGTATGACCCTAACAGACACCTGAAACTGTGACAATGCTTCCAATAGCAACCAAACAGGCTTTACACCTTACTGAATGATGAAGCTTAATGGTTGTCAACGGCAACAACCCCCCCCCCCCCACTATCATTCTGAGATGTGAACCACAAGTCCCAGCAACACATTTGTCATGTAGAAAGCCGATGTTTATATTGTAAGAGCAAACATCACACGAAACCTTCCTTCATGGCTTCTCCCCCGTGACTGGAACAGCGAGCTGACCTCTATGTCCCCACAGCGGCAGCCATATTGCTGGAGCCAAGTCGTGTTTATGCAAAGGCAACGCTGGCTCCAGGAACATGGCTGCCCCTTGTCGCAGCTATCTGTTGGCCATTTTTTTCCTGCTGTGCCCCTTTGTAAAATGAAAGGCAGAGAGCTGTGGTGTTTTAATAAATAGTTTCTGTGTCGGGGATGGGACTTATATGTCACTGCAAGCTCTACAACCAACGATTTATGAGCTAGAGCCGATGATGAGCGGCGAAACGTTCCCTCACAGCAGCGAGAGCCGCCGGCACTGGCGTCTCCTGGCGTGCTGACGTCACCCACCGCATCTCGGCCACGCCTAGCCTCCCTCTGTGTATTATGCTCATGGACAGTAGCGGGTTAGGGTCAAATAGCAGCTCGAAACCCTGTCTAGCAGGGGTCACCTGGTGGCGCAGCTTGCTAATGCTGTGCGCTTGGCTAGCTGGTAAGGCGCCGGGTTCATGGGTTCGAATCCTAACTGGATGTAATCGAGCCCCTGGACGCGGCACCATCAGGTTGGCCCCTACCTTTTTTTTTTTGCCAAATTCTTACCCAAACGTTAGACATCATTAGGATTTTTATAACTTACATTTTATTTCTTTTATTTCGTTTTTTAATCCTTTTTTAAAGTGGACCAGAACATCGCCGTTTTTTTATTCTTTTTTGCCTAAAAAAATGACTGCTCAACATGCCCCAGGACCCGTTTAAGCAAATTAGGAGAACAAAAAGTAGCTTCCAAGCTCCTGCTAGGCATCGCATCAGTTTCATTTTGTGGCCGCCATCTTAAATTTCTGCTTACATGGTCAGCGAGCGGCGTTTCCCTGCACCGAACGGTGGTGCTACTGCACATGTAAAGCGGTGCCAACTGGGGCATCCCAACTACACTGCTTCAAAGGGCATCCCAAACGGGGGAAACATGTAAAATGGTGCTAACTGGGGCATCCCAAAATTCACATCCACAGCTACACTGCTACAAGGAGCATCCCTAAATGCTCACCCACAATTGCACTGCTACATGGGGCATCCCAAATGGGGGAAACATGAAAAACGGTGCTAACTGGGGCATCCCAAAATTCACATCCACTGCTACAAGGGCCATCCCTCAATGCTCACCCACAATTGTACTGGCACGAGGCGCATCCTAAACTGCTCACCCACACTTGCACTGCTACAAGGGGCATCCCGAACGGAGAAACATGTAAAACGGTGCTAACTGGGGCATCCCAAAATTCACATCCACAGCTAGACTGCTACAAAGGGCATCCCTAAATGCTCACCCACAATTGTACTGGCCCGAGGCGCATCCTAAACTGCTCACCCACACTTGCACTGCTACAAGGGGCATCCCGAACGGAGAAACATGTAAAACGGTGCTAACTGGGGCATCCCAAAATTCACATCCACAGCTAGACTGCTACAAAGGGCATCCCTAAATGCTCACCCACAATTGTACTGGCACGAGGCGCATCCTAAACTGCTCACCCAGAATTGGACTGCTACAAGGGGCATCCCGAATGGGGGAACCATGTAAAATGGTGCTAACTGGGGCATCCCAAATAGTGAAAACCGTGAGCCATTGGACCGGGAAAGAAGGGGGGGGGTCTGACACAGCGGGGCATCCCGATTTTGGATGCCCCGGGGGCAATGGGTTGGATACAATGCAGGAGCCCGATATGCTGCTACATGGGGCATCCCAAATGGGGGAAACATGAAAAATGGTGCTAACTGGGGCATCCCAAAATTCACATCCACAGCTAGACTGCTACAAAGGGCATCCCTCAATGCTCACCCACAATTGTACTGGCACGAGGCACATCCTAAACTGCTCACCCACACTTGCACTGCTACAAGGGGCATCCCGAACGGAGAAACATGTAAAACGGTGCTAACTGGGGCATCCCAAAATTCACATCCACAGCTACACTGCTACAAGGGCATCCCTCAATGCTCACCCACAATTGTACTGGCACGAGGCGCATCCTAAACTGCTCACCCAGAATTGGACTGCTACAAGGGGCATCCCGAATGGGGGAACCATGTAAAATGGTGCTAACTGGGGCATCCCAAATAGTGAAAACCATGTGCCATTGGACCGGGAAAGAAGTGGGGGTCTCACACAGCGGGGCATCCTGATTTGGATGTCCCGGGGGCAATGGGTTGGATACAATGCAGGAGCCCGAGATGCTGCTACATGGGGCATCCCAAATGGGGGAAACATGAAAAATGGTGCTAACTGGGGCATTCCAAAATTCACATCCACAGCTAGACTGCTACAAGGGGCATTACGAACGGAGAAACATGTAAAATGGTGCTAACTAGGGCATCCCAAAATTCACATCCACAGCTACACTGCTACAAGGGGCATCCCTCAATGCTCCACCACAATTGTACTGGCACGAGGGGCATCCTAAACTGCTCACCCAGAATTGGACTGCTACAAGGGGCATCCCGAATGGGGGAACCATGTAAAATGGTGCTAACTGGGGCATCCCAAATAGTGAAAACCGTGAGCCATTGGACCGGGAAAGAAGTGGGGGGTCTCACACAGCGGGGCATCCCGATTTTGGATGCCCCGGGGGCAATGGGTTGGATACAATGCAGGAGCCCGATATGCTGCTACATGGGGCATCCCAAATGTGGGAAACATGAAAAATGGTGCTAACTGGGGCATCCCAAAATTCACATCCACAGCTAGACTGCTACAAAGGGCATCCCTCAATGCTCACCCACAATTGTACTGGCACGAGGCACATCCTAAACTGCTCACCCACACTTGCACTGCTACAAGGGGCATCCCGAACGGAGAAACATGTAAAACGGTGCTAACTGGGGCATCCCAAAATTCACATCCACAGCTAGACTGCTACAAAGGGCATCCCTAAATGCTCACCCACAATTGTACTGGCACGAGGCGCATCCTAAACTGCTCACCCACACTTGCACTGCTACAAGGGGCATCCCGAACGGAGAAACATGTAAAACGGGGCTAACTGGGGCATCCCAAAATTCACATCCACAGCTACACTGCTACAAGGGGCATCTCTCAATGCTCACCCACAATTGTACTGGCACGAGGCGCATCCTAAACTGCTCACCCAGAATTGGACTGCTACAAGGGGCATCCCGAATGGGGGAACCATGTAAAATGGTGCTAACTGGGGCATCCCAAATAGTGAAAACCATGTGCCATTGGACCGGGAAAGAAGTGGGGGTCTCACAGCGGGGCATCCCGATTTTGGATGCCCTGGGGGCAATGGGTTGGATACAATGCAGGAGCCCGATATGCTGCTACATGGGGCATCCCAAATGGGGGAAACATGAAAAATGGTGCTAACTGGGGCATCCCAAAATTCACATCCACAGCTAGACTGCTACAAGGGGCATCCCGAACGGAGTAACATGTAAAATGGTGCTAACTGGGGCATCCCAAAATTCACATCCACAGCTACACTGCTACAAGGGGCATCCCTCAATGCTCACCCACAATTGTACTGGCACGAGGCGCATCCTAAACTGCTCACCCAGAATTGGACTGCTACAAGGGGCATCCCAAATGGGGGAACCATGTAAAATGGTGCTAACTGGGGCATCCCAAAATTCACATCCACAGCTACACTGCTACAAGGGGCATCCCTCAATGCTCACCCACAATTGTACTGGCACGAGGCGCATCCTAAACTGCTCACCCAGAATTGGACTGCTACAAGGGGCATCCCAAATGGGGGAACCATGTAAAATGGTGCTAACTGGGGCATCCTGAAAACCGCGTGCCATTGGACCGGGAAAGAAGTGGGGGGTCTCACACAGCAGGGCATCCCGATTTTGGATGCCCCGGGGCAATGGGTTGGATACAATGCAGGAGCCTGACATGCTGGCGCGGCCCTTGAAGTCGAGTTAGCTGTGTCAAATGTGTAAGTATGACCCTAACAGACACCTGAAACTGTGACAATGCTTCCAATAGCAACCAAACAGGCTTTACACCTTACTGAATGATGAAGCTTAATGGTTGTCAACGGCAACAACCCCCCCCCCCCCCCCCCACTATCATTCTGAGATGTGAACCACAAGTCCCAGCAACACATTTGTCATGTAGAAAGCCGATGTTTATATTGTAAGAGCAAACATCACACGAAACCTTCCTTCATGGCTTCTCCCCCGTGACTGGAACAGCGAGCTGACCTCTATGTCCCCACAGCGGCAGCCATATTGCTGGAGCCAAGTCGTGTTTATGCAAAGGCAACGCTGGCTCCAGGAACATGGCTGCCCCTTGTCGCAGCTATCTGTTGGCCATTTTTTTCCTGCTGTGCCCCTTTGTAAAATGAAAGGCAGAGAGCTGTGGTGTTTTAATAAATAGTTTCTGTGTCGGGGATGGGACTTATATGTCACTGCAAGCTCTACAACCAACGATTTATGAGCTAGAGCCGATGATGAGCGGCGAAACGTTCCCTCACAGCAGCGAGAGCCGCCGGCACTGGCGTCTCCTGGCGTGCTGACGTCACCCACCGCATCTCGGCCACGCCTAGCCTCCCTCTGTGTATTATGCTCATGGACAGTAGCGGGTTAGGGTCAAATAGCAGCTCGAAACCCTGTCTAGCAGGGGTCACCTGGTGGCGCAGCTTGCTAATGCTGTGCGCTTGGCTAGCTGGTAAGGCGCCGGGTTCATGGGTTCGAATCCTAACTGGATGTAATCGAGCCCCTGGACGCGGCACCATCAGGTTGGCCCCTACCTTTTTTTTTTTGCCAAATTCTTACCCAAACGTTAGACATCATTAGGATTTTTATAACTTACATTTTATTTCTTTTATTTCGTTTTTTAATCCTTTTTTAAAGTGGACCAGAACATCGCCGTTTTTTTATTCTTTTTTGCCTAAAAAAATGACTGCTCAACATGCCCCAGGACCCGTTTAAGCAAATTAGGAGAACAAAAAGTAGCTTCCAAGCTCCTGCTAGGCATCGCATCAGTTTCATTTTGTGGCCGCCATCTTAAATTTCTGCTTACATGGTCAGCGAGCGGCGTTTCCCTGCACCGAACGGTGGTGCTACTGCACATGTAAAGCGGTGCCAACTGGGGCATCCCAACTACACTGCTTCAAAGGGCATCCCAAACGGGGGAAACATGTAAAATGGTGCTAACTGGGGCATCCCAAAATTCACATCCACAGCTACACTGCTACAAGGAGCATCCCTAAATGCTCACCCACAATTGCACTGCTACATGGGGCATCCCAAATGGGGGAAACATGAAAAACGGTGCTAACTGGGGCATCCCAAAATTCACATCCACTGCTACAAGGGCCATCCCTCAATGCTCACCCACAATTGTACTGGCACGAGGCGCATCCTAAACTGCTCACCCACACTTGCACTGCTACAAGGGGCATCCCGAACGGAGAAACATGTAAAACGGTGCTAACTGGGGCATCCCAAAATTCACATCCACAGCTAGACTGCTACAAAGGGCATCCCTAAATGCTCACCCACAATTGTACTGGCCCGAGGCGCATCCTAAACTGCTCACCCACACTTGCACTGCTACAAGGGGCATCCCGAACGGAGAAACATGTAAAACGGTGCTAACTGGGGCATCCCAAAATTCACATCCACAGCTAGACTGCTACAAAGGGCATCCCTAAATGCTCACCCACAATTGTACTGGCACGAGGCGCATCCTAAACTGCTCACCCAGAATTGGACTGCTACAAGGGGCATCCCGAATGGGGGAACCATGTAAAATGGTGCTAACTGGGGCATCCCAAATAGTGAAAACCGTGAGCCATTGGACCGGGAAAGAAGTGGGGGGTCTGACACAGCGGGGCATCCCGATTTTGGATGCCCCGGGGGCAATGGGTTGGATACAATGCAGGAGCCCGATATGCTGCTACATGGGGCATCCCAAATGGGGGAAACATGAAAAATGGTGCTAACTGGGGCATCCCAAAATTCACATCCACAGCTAGACTGCTACAAAGGGCATCCCTCAATGCTCACCCACAATTGTACTGGCACGAGGCACATCCTAAACTGCTCACCCACACTTGCACTGCTACAAGGGGCATCCCGAACGGAGAAACATGTAAAACGGTGCTAACTGGGGCATCCCAAAATTCACATCCACAGCTACACTGCTACAAGGGCATCCCTCAATGCTCACCCACAATTGTACTGGCACGAGGCGCATCCTAAACTGCTCACCCAGAATTGGACTGCTACAAGGGGCATCCCGAATGGGGGAACCATGTAAAATGGTGCTAACTGGGGCATCCCAAATAGTGAAAACCATGTGCCATTGGACCGGGAAAGAAGTGGGGGTCTCACACAGCGGGGCATCCTGATTTGGATGTCCCGGGGGCAATGGGTTGGATACAATGCAGGAGCCCGAGATGCTGCTACATGGGGCATCCCAAATGGGGGAAACATGAAAAATGGTGCTAACTGGGGCATTCCAAAATTCACATCCACAGCTAGACTGCTACAAGGGGCATTACGAACGGAGAAACATGTAAAATGGTGCTAACTAGGGCATCCCAAAATTCACATCCACAGCTACACTGCTACAAGGGGCATCCCTCAATGCTCCACCACAATTGTACTGGCACGAGGGGCATCCTAAACTGCTCACCCAGAATTGGACTGCTACAAGGGGCATCCCGAATGGGGGAACCATGTAAAATGGTGCTAACTGGGGCATCCCAAATAGTGAAAACCGTGAGCCATTGGACCGGGAAAGAAGTGGGGGGTCTCACACAGCGGGGCATCCCGATTTTGGATGCCCCGGGGGCAATGGGTTGGATACAATGCAGGAGCCCGATATGCTGCTACATGGGGCATCCCAAATGTGGGAAACATGAAAAATGGTGCTAACTGGGGCATCCCAAAATTCACATCCACAGCTAGACTGCTACAAAGGGCATCCCTCAATGCTCACCCACAATTGTACTGGCACGAGGCACATCCTAAACTGCTCACCCACACTTGCACTGCTACAAGGGGCATCCCGAACGGAGAAACATGTAAAACGGTGCTAACTGGGGCATCCCAAAATTCACATCCACAGCTAGACTGCTACAAAGGGCATCCCTAAATGCTCACCCACAATTGTACTGGCACGAGGCGCATCCTAAACTGCTCACCCACACTTGCACTGCTACAAGGGGCATCCCGAACGGAGAAACATGTAAAACGGGGCTAACTGGGGCATCCCAAAATTCACATCCACAGCTACACTGCTACAAGGGGCATCCCTCAATGCTCACCCACAATTGTACTGGCACGAGGCGCATCCTAAACTGCTCACCCAGAATTGGACTGCTACAAGGGGCATCCCGAATGGGGGAACCATGTAAAATGGTGCTAACTGGGGCATCCCAAATAGTGAAAACCATGTGCCATTGGACCGGGAAAGAAGTGGGGGTCTCACAGCGGGGCATCCCGATTTTGGATGCCCTGGGGGCAATGGGTTGGATACAATGCAGGAGCCCGATATGCTGCTACATGGGGCATCCCAAATGGGGGAAACATGAAAAATGGTGCTAACTGGGGCATCCCAAAATTCACATCCACAGCTAGACTGCTACAAGGGGCATCCCGAACGGAGAAACATGTAAAATGGTGCTAACTGGGGCATCCCAAAATTCACATCCACAGCTACACTGCTACAAGGGGCATCCCTCAATGCTCACCCACAATTGTACTGGCACGAGGCGCATCCTAAACTGCTCACCCAGAATTGGACTGCTACAAGGGGCATCCCAAATGGGGGAACCATGTAAAATGGTGCTAACTGGGGCATCCCAAAATTCACATCCACAGCTACACTGCTACAAGGGGCATCCCTCAATGCTCACCCACAATTGTACTGGCACGAGGCGCATCCTAAACTGCTCACCCAGAATTGGACTGCTACAAGGGGCATCCCAAATGGGGGAACCATGTAAAATGGTGCTAACTGGGGCATCCTGAAAACCGCGTGCCATTGGACCGGGAAAGAAGTGGGGGGTCTCACACAGCAGGGCATCCCGATTTTGGATGCCCCGGGGCAATGGGTTGGATACAATGCAGGAGCCTGACATGCTGGCGCGGCCCTTGAAGTCGAGTTAGCTGTGTCAAATGTGTAAGTATGACCCTAACAGACACCTGAAACTGTGACAATGCTTCCAATAGCAACCAAACAGGCTTTACACCTTACTGAATGATGAAGCTTAATGGTTGTCAACGGCAACAACCCCCCCCCCCCCCCACTATCATTCTGAGATGTGAACCACAAGTCCCAGCAACACATTTGTCATGTAGAAAGCCGATGTTTATATTGTAAGAGCAAACATCACACGAAACCTTCCTTCATGGCTTCTCCCCCGTGACTGGAACAGCGAGCTGACCTCTATGTCCCCACAGCGGCAGCCATATTGCTGGAGCCAAGTCGTGTTTATGCAAAGGCAACGCTGGCTCCAGGAACATGGCTGCCCCTTGTCGCAGCTATCTGTTGGCCATTTTTTTCCTGCTGTGCCCCTTTGTAAAATGAAAGGCAGAGAGCTGTGGTGTTTTAATAAATAGTTTCTGTGTCGGGGATGGGACTTATATGTCACTGCAAGCTCTACAACCAACGATTTATGAGCTAGAGCCGATGATGAGCGGCGAAACGTTCCCTCACAGCAGCGAGAGCCGCCGGCACTGGCGTCTCCTGGCGTGCTGACGTCACCCACCGCATCTCGGCCACGCCTAGCCTCCCTCTGTGTATTATGCTCATGGACAGTAGCGGGTTAGGGTCAAATAGCAGCTCGAAACCCTGTCTAGCAGGGGTCACCTGGTGGCGCAGCTTGCTAATGCTGTGCGCTTGGCTAGCTGGTAAGGCGCCGGGTTCATGGGTTCGAATCCTAACTGGATGTAATCGAGCCCCTGGACGCGGCACCATCAGGTTGGCCCCTACCTTTTTTTTTTTGCCAAATTCTTACCCAAACGTTAGACATCATTAGGATTTTTATAACTTACATTTTATTTCTTTTATTTCGTTTTTTAATCCTTTTTTAAAGTGGACCAGAACATCGCCGTTTTTTTATTCTTTTTTGCCTAAAAAAATGACTGCTCAACATGCCCCAGGACCCGTTTAAGCAAATTAGGAGAACAAAAAGTAGCTTCCAAGCTCCTGCTAGGCATCGCATCAGTTTCATTTTGTGGCCGCCATCTTAAATTTCTGCTTACATGGTCAGCGAGCGGCGTTTCCCTGCACCGAACGGTGGTGCTACTGCACATGTAAAGCGGTGCCAACTGGGGCATCCCAACTACACTGCTTCAAAGGGCATCCCAAACGGGGGAAACATGTAAAATGGTGCTAACTGGGGCATCCCAAAATTCACATCCACAGCTACACTGCTACAAGGAGCATCCCTAAATGCTCACCCACAATTGCACTGCTACATGGGGCATCCCAAATGGGGGAAACATGAAAAACGGTGCTAACTGGGGCATCCCAAAATTCACATCCACTGCTACAAGGGCCATCCCTCAATGCTCACCCACAATTGTACTGGCACGAGGCGCATCCTAAACTGCTCACCCACACTTGCACTGCTACAAGGGGCATCCCGAACGGAGAAACATGTAAAACGGTGCTAACTGGGGCATCCCAAAATTCACATCCACAGCTAGACTGCTACAAAGGGCATCCCTAAATGCTCACCCACAATTGTACTGGCCCGAGGCGCATCCTAAACTGCTCACCCACACTTGCACTGCTACAAGGGGCATCCCGAACGGAGAAACATGTAAAACGGTGCTAACTGGGGCATCCCAAAATTCACATCCACAGCTAGACTGCTACAAAGGGCATCCCTAAATGCTCACCCACAATTGTACTGGCACGAGGCGCATCCTAAACTGCTCACCCAGAATTGGACTGCTACAAGGGGCATCCCGAATGGGGGAACCATGTAAAATGGTGCTAACTGGGGCATCCCAAATAGTGAAAACCGTGAGCCATTGGACCGGGAAAGAAGTGGGGGGTCTGACACAGCGGGGCATCCCGATTTTGGATGCCCCGGGGGCAATGGGTTGGATACAATGCAGGAGCCCGATATGCTGCTACATGGGGCATCCCAAATGGGGGAAACATGAAAAATGGTGCTAACTGGGGCATCCCAAAATTCACATCCACAGCTAGACTGCTACAAAGGGCATCCCTCAATGCTCACCCACAATTGTACTGGCACGAGGCACATCCTAAACTGCTCACCCACACTTGCACTGCTACAAGGGGCATCCCGAACGGAGAAACATGTAAAACGGTGCTAACTGGGGCATCCCAAAATTCACATCCACAGCTACACTGCTACAAGGGCATCCCTCAATGCTCACCCACAATTGTACTGGCACGAGGCGCATCCTAAACTGCTCACCCAGAATTGGACTGCTACAAGGGGCATCCCGAATGGGGGAACCATGTAAAATGGTGCTAACTGGGGCATCCCAAATAGTGAAAACCATGTGCCATTGGACCGGGAAAGAAGTGGGGGTCTCACACAGCGGGGCATCCTGATTTGGATGTCCCGGGGGCAATGGGTTGGATACAATGCAGGAGCCCGAGATGCTGCTACATGGGGCATCCCAAATGGGGGAAACATGAAAAATGGTGCTAACTGGGGCATTCCAAAATTCACATCCACAGCTAGACTGCTACAAGGGGCATTACGAACGGAGAAACATGTAAAATGGTGCTAACTAGGGCATCCCAAAATTCACATCCACAGCTACACTGCTACAAGGGGCATCCCTCAATGCTCCACCACAATTGTACTGGCACGAGGGGCATCCTAAACTGCTCACCCAGAATTGGACTGCTACAAGGGGCATCCCGAATGGGGGAACCATGTAAAATGGTGCTAACTGGGGCATCCCAAATAGTGAAAACCGTGAGCCATTGGACCGGGAAAGAAGTGGGGGGTCTCACACAGCGGGGCATCCCGATTTTGGATGCCCCGGGGGCAATGGGTTGGATACAATGCAGGAGCCCGATATGCTGCTACATGGGGCATCCCAAATGTGGGAAACATGAAAAATGGTGCTAACTGGGGCATCCCAAAATTCACATCCACAGCTAGACTGCTACAAAGGGCATCCCTCAATGCTCACCCACAATTGTACTGGCACGAGGCACATCCTAAACTGCTCACCCACACTTGCACTGCTACAAGGGGCATCCCGAACGGAGAAACATGTAAAACGGTGCTAACTGGGGCATCCCAAAATTCACATCCACAGC